>LR812541.1:32277689-32422317 GCA_903798195.1 Danio kyathit
AAACATATTATGGTATTTTTAAGTTTTAGAAGAGCCAAAACTTACATACAGCACCTTTAACATTATTGCATGTGTTTGTTATATTAGAGAGCTGACCCAGCTGGCAGAAGGAAGTAACCGCCATTGAGACCAAACTGGAACAGAAACGCAGTGACCGACACAACTTACTGCAAGCCTGCAAGATGCAGGACATCAAACTGCCCCTCAAATCAGGGACAATGGATGACATCAGCCAGGGAGAGGTATAGATATTAATCACATACCATTCTTTTCTGCATATAAAATCCTATACACTCATGATATACACTGATGTATCTACAAAGGAGGCTCACAAGTTGAGGATGCGATCAGCAGCCCAAAGGCATCAAGTTCAGTTCATGCCAAGAGGCCCTGATAGAGATTGACTACAGCAACCTGAATGAGGACCTCAAGGTAATCTTAAATACATACTATGTAGTGTTATTAATTTGCAACTTAACATACAAAATCTGGAATAAAGTGATGTAAAACCCTGCAATAGGATGCTCTGTCAGAAGACGAGATCAAGGGAGAGATGAACACCCTCCAGCAGAGGCTGAACGAGCAGCAGAGTATCCTGCAGAGAATCAGCGCTCCCAACATGAAGGCCATGGAGAAACTAGAGAGCGTCAGAGACAAGTTCCAGGAGACCAGTGATGGTGAGCCCTTAAGAGACAATGTTGACCTGTAACCTTCACAACTGTGCTAAAAGCTGAGTTTGTGGTTTTCTACATTTTTGACTCCAAAGCCTCCAATTGGCCCAAAACAAGATTAAAAGGCCTCCCTTGTAGGATATAAACGTCTATATTTTTTATAATTTGCTGTCAAGACAGAAGTGTTTACAGACTTCTTACTTATGAATTAGAAGTGGTAAATGTTGAGTTATTATTTCTTAACTAAATTCAAATGATTAAATTGAATATTTCTGAAAGTTCCAAATACTAAATAAATTAAATATAAGGGTAATGTATTTACATGACTTTTCCACATAATAATGATTATGGCATACATTTGCTTTTTTGTTTTTTTTATACTATTAGGCAAGGGGGGAAATATTGCTTAAGTCAAATAGAGGGGAAATATTACTACATTCACACTCACTTGATGTTAATGAATATATTTATTGTATGTTAGAAAAAGAGTAAAGAGCATCTCTTCAAGGTGGCCAAAACAACAAACAAAAGAAAATTGCAAAAGCAAAGAAACTAAATTACCTATAAATATCCAAAGAAAAATACAGGAAGCTTGTGTCGCTCCTTGAATACAAACAAAGTTGAACTAATTGTCAAACTAAATAGACAGGCCACCCCTTGACACTCCTTTGATTTTCAATAGTCTTTTCAACCTCCCAAACATGTACATATTGACAGTCTCAGTGTTAAAAATAAGACAAAACGTTTGGACATTACCCAGAAAGGAGAAATCCAGGAGCTCTTAATCCCACAACAGTCACACCAAAATTGAGCACCCCGAGTGCTACCGGCCGTTCCTTTTTATAGCCATGCCTTGATCGACATTCAATAGCAAATTGGACTGCATCATCGGGGAGCCTATTGGATGACAGTCAGTGCAGGAAGGAGAGACAGAAAAACGAATGCATGGTGCAACAGTATAAAAACACATTGGTCATAAAAATACCAATTACAAATGAGTTTTTTGTAAAAATACAAATTGTAAATAATCAGAAAATTTATTTCAATGCCTTTATCTTAATATCTCTTACTCTTACTCCTCATAATCACTGCACTATTTAACATTTGCACATTTAAAAATTGCACATTCATTGCACTACATTGCACTGATTCATTTATTTGAACTGTACATACCCACATGTACATTTGTAATTATGTACACACCCACTGTACATATGCACTTGTAATTGTTTACGTATCTGCACACTTCTGATTATTAATAGCAACCTGTACATATATCCATCTATTGTAAATCTCTGTTCATAGCTAATACAACCTGTATATAATGTTCATAGTACATCCATTTGTAAATATCACCATAGTTTTTCTATAACTGCTCTTTATAACTTATACCTGTATCCTGTATCCTTTATCCTTGCCGGCAGCTAGCTCTCTGCAACCTTTCACATGGTCGCCCACTGAAGCTAAGGCAGGGCTGCGCCTGGTCAGTACCTGGATGGGAGACCACATGGGAAAGCTAGGTTGCTGCCGGAAGTGGTGTTATTGAGGCCAGCAGGGGGTGCCCAACCTGCGGCCTGTTTGGGTCCTAATGCCCCAGTATAGTGACAGGGACTCTATAACTGCTCAGTGAGCGCCGTCTTTTGGATGAGACGTTAAACCGAGGTCCTGACTCTCTGTGGTCATTAAAATCCCAGGATGTCCTTCGAGAAAGAGTAGGGTTTAACCCCGGCATCCTGGCCAAATCTGCCCACTGGCCTCTGTCCATCATGGCCTCCTAACCATCCCCATATCTAATTGGCTACATCACTCTGTCTCCTCTCCACCAATCAGCTGGTGTGTGGTGTGCGGTCTGGTGCACAAATGGCTGCTGTCGCGTCATCCAGGTGGATGCTGCACTCTGGTGGTGGATGAGGAGATCCCCCCCTATGTGTAAAGCGCTTTGAGTGCTAAAAAGCGCTATATAAATGTAGGGAATTATCCTGCACTTGCTTCTATTGCACTCCTGGTTAGACCTAAACTGCATTTCATTTCCTTGTACTT
Organism: Danio kyathit; assembly: GCA_903798195.1. NCBI lineage: Eukaryota > Metazoa > Chordata > Actinopteri > Cypriniformes > Danionidae > Danio > Danio kyathit. The sequence goes on from LR812541.1 coordinate 32,280,401, forward strand.
GTACATGTGTAATGACAATAAAGTTGAATCTAATCTAATCTAATCTCCTAATGTGTACATAATGCACAACATACTGTAACTATCCATTACAGAAATTCTCCATGACATTTAATGATTTTATCCAAGACTCCTAGATCTAAAATTAAAACTTAAACTTAAAATTGTTAATTTACATCTCAAAGTTTGTTTTATTTTGTCAAATTTAAATGATTTTAAACTATATTAAAGATTGGACTTAAGTGGGTGTCCACTTTTCATGTTTATCCTTTTAAGCTACCATATTTGGTAGTTTTTAATATATTAATAAATCGTTCATATGCTGTTGATTTGTCTTACAGAGTTTGAAGCTGCCCGGGAAAGAGCAAAGAAAGCCAAACAAGCATTTGAGCAGATCAAAAAAGAGCGGTTTGACCGATTCAATGCCTGTTTTGAGTCCTGTTGCCACAAACATTGATGAGATCTACAATCGCTGTCACGCAACAGCAGTGCACAGGTTAATAAAAACATTCTGATTTGAGATCTCGCTTTTCAGTTGTTGTTTTTATTTTTTTTATTAAACCAATCCTAGTAGGATTTCTATTTTGTTATTGTAAGGATAATGTTTTATCCTTTCAGGCATTCCTTGGACCAGAGAACCCAGAAGAACCGTATTTAGATGGAATCAACTACAACTGTGTTGCCCCAGGAAAGAGGTTCAGGCCCATGGATAATCTTTCAGGAGGAGAGAAGACCGTGGCAGCTTTAGCTCTCCTTTTTGCTATTCACAGGTATAAATATATATATATATATATTATAAGGTGAAAGATGTGGGTTTTTTTTTCTAGAGTCACCTAGCAGAATAACAAAAATAAAGCATTTTTCGAAGCAACTTTAACCTGCTGGAGTGTTCACGACCCAAACTCTTATTAGTGGTTGACCAGGAAAGCTAGCAAAGGATTTGAGTGGCACTTACTTAAAGGGTTTGTTCACCCCAAAATTTTAATTTTGTTATTAATTACTCACCCTCATGTCTCCAGAACACAAATTAAGATATTTAGTTGAAACCCATGAGTTCCCTCATCCTCTATAGACAGCAATGGTCCAGAGACATTTAAAGTTCAGGAAAGGAACCAAAAACATTACCACAACATTCCATGTGACTTCAATGGCTCAACCGTAATCATATGAAGTTCCTAGAACACTTCTGAGTGCAAAAAGTTTTTTTAAATACTTTGGTCGCTTAAATCTTGAGTCATGAAACATGTTGTTCAACTCGGAATTTGTAGAAAACCTTTGCACACCATTTTGAACTCGAGCATGCTCCTCATCTTCTCAATTTTTCACTTACATGTTTTTTCAATCGTGCACCTGGTCTAAATAGCTGAATACCTGGTTCATCCATAAGGAACTCTTGTTTTGCTTTGAGAGTGTCATTGCATCATTCACACTATTTATTTTTGTTTGGTTTGAAAGGGCCTTTACTTTAAAAGGGTCATTGTTTACTCTGTTGGAGGAGATAAACCCATCAATGGCATACTAAAAGTAGTCAATGAACAATAAACTGAGTTAAGAGAACTTATTTTGACATTACAATTTTATACACTTTACATACAGATGTAGATTGGTATGTTTTACCCACTCAAAAAATATTTTTGGTTCTCTCATAGCTATAAGCCTGCACCTTTCTTTGTTCTGGATGAGATTGATGCTGCTTTGGATAATACCAACATTGGCAAGGTGTGTGTTTGTTAAGCTAATGGAACCTTATGTAAAATGCAAACGAGTTTATGCAACTGATCTGAATGGCATAAAATTTTAACTTCTTACTTTGCAGGTGGCCAACTACATAAAGGACCAGTCCGTCCAGAATTTCCAGGCCATTGTTATCTCTCTCAAAGAGGAGTTCTACACAAAAGCCGACTCTCTCATTGGAGTTTACCCTGAGGTTTGTATTTTACCAATGAATAGTTATAAATCTAAACATAACAAAAGCAGTTAACAAATGCATGAGAAAGAAAACCCATTCCATCCCAAACTACCATGAACTACTTATTGTGCATCGTGACATAGAGTTTGCATCTAGAATGACTAACTTGTTTAGAATTTTTAAATTGAAGTGTTGATATTTTTTTTTTTTTAACTAATTAATTTATCTTTTTAATTTATTTTACAGCAAGGAGATTGTGTCATCAGTAAGGTGCTGACCTTTGATCTTTCTCAGTATCCAGACGCCAATCCTAATCCTAATGATTAGGTTGTGTTGATCTGAATTTATTAGCAGACAGCTGAGTGAATGATTAGTACCTTTTTAAAACATGACTGTAATCATTGGTGTTGACTTTTATTTAAATGCAGAATGTAGCTATATATTGTCTTCGGTTGTATTCCAAGTAGTGTGCATGATTGTGTAAGTATTACAGCAACACTACTCTTTTAAAAAAATAGGCTCATTTTACAACTCCCCTAAAGGTAAACAGTTCAGTTTTACCATTTTTAAACCTTTCGCCAGGTCTGGCAGTAGCACTTAGCTTAGCATAGATCATTGACCAGTAGCATCTCGCTCAAAAATGAACAAACAAGTTTTGATAATTTTCCTATTTATTTTAGAAAATAGGCTTATTTTACAACTCCCTTAGAGGTAAATAGTTGAGTTTTACCATGTTTGAACTGATCTTTAGCTTTGGCGGTAACACTTAGCTTAGCATAGATCATTGACCAGTAGCATCTCACTCAAAAATGAGCAAATGAGTTTTGATAATTTTCCTATTTAAATCCCGACTCTTCTATAGTTACATTGTGTACTAAGACTAAGAAGTTGATATTTTCTAGTCCAATATGGCTAGGAACTATACTCTTATTCCGCTTTGTATTATCATTGCGAAGATTCTCTGCATTGCGAAGATCATTACACTGAAATGAGAGTAAAGTTCTTAGCCATACTGCATAGAAAATAGCAACTTTTCATTGTACGTCACTCTTAGTACACAATGTAACTACAGAAGCAGCTTTAAATAGGAATATATAGGAATAGGAATTATTTTTCTGATAATAGGAATTATCAGTGCAATGCTAATGTTCTAATCCTATGTTTAATGCTGAACGCTAAGCTAAGGCACAGCCACATCACCCTGCAGCCCAAGACCAGTTACTCACTGAAGCTAAGCAGGGCTGAGCTTGGTCAGTACCTGGATGGGAGACCACATGGGAAAACTAGGTTGCTGTTGGAAGTGGTGTTAGAGAGGCCAGCAGGGGGCGCTCAATCTGCAGTCTATGTGAGTCCTAATGCCCCAGTAAAGTAAAGGGGACGCTATACTGTCAGTGAGTGCCGTCTTTAGGATGAGATGTTAAAGTGAGGTCCTGACCCTCTGTAGTCATTAAAAATCACGTGGCACTTCTCAACAAGAGCAAGGGTGTAACCCCTGGGTGTCCTGGCCAAATTCTTTCCATCGGCCCTCACCCATCATGGCCTTACCAATCATCCCCATCACACCGAATTGGCTTCTATCGCTATCACTACCAATAGCTGGTGTGTAGTGAGCACACTGGCGCTGTGGCTGCCATCCAAGTGGATGCTACACACTGCTACACCCTTCTCATGATTGCGAGGTGTATGTGTGTATGGCCATACACAATAAATTCACTAAATAAATACCACATACTTACTTGCTTACTTACCAAGCTAAAAGTGCTCCCGCCAGACCTGGAGATTGTCTGAATGGATTCAACAATGGTAAAAATCAACTCCTTAATTTTTAGGGGAGTTTAATAAAAAAAAGTTGAGTGTTCCTTAATATTGTTGTTGTGTTTTAATATATGTTGTTCTGTGAATATTAGATGTGTTTTTTTTTAAACAGCTTTTCTTGTTCTGTGTAGATCTGTGGTGTTACTAATATTGACTGCACTGTGTAGCGACAGAATATCTTAGCTGCCTTTTGTCAAGTGTGCCTTGTGGATGATCCATTCATTCAGTATAATGTGGAATAAGCAGTATTTCTTCCTATTTCTGTCCTCATGGGTCAGTACTGTATGTTATGTGTAAACTGTAGTCAAACTCAAAATAAGCACTTGTGTGGTGTTCATGGCACTTTCCATAAACATGGTACAGTATTCTTCACTAGTCAGAGATTTATATGTAATTCAAGCCAATATTTATTAAATAATTTTCGCTACCAGGGGGATAAATCATGCTTTGGTAATTTTAAGTCCCCAAGAAATCAAAACTAACCATATGATTTTGTTAGCTCACATTGCTAGTTTTGTGGTGAACAATTCATCTGTGCATCTCATTAAGAAAAAAAATGTTTTGCCTTTCTAATCTTTCATTGAATCTAAAAATGCACTTCCTGTTTGTTTTCTAGTTAAATTGTCAGATTATGTATATTGTAGGAATTGGACGTAGCTAAACATATTTATTCGCGCTCCTCCAACTGTCTGTTAGGTTGTAATAACTCTAATAAAACCCCTTTCCCGATCTTTCTGAATGAAATGCCTGCTTTACAACATTCATTCAGGTAGAAAAAAACAAGCCACGCCCACTGTTTCATCTTTTAATATTCCATTTCTCTAGGACAGGGGTGTCAAACTCAATTCCTGGAGGGCCGCAGCCCTTCACTGTTTAGTTCCAGCCATGCTTTAACACACCATCTGTAGGAATCAAACAAGACTAAAGCACTCAATTGTTTGATCAGGTGTGTTTAATTAGGGTTGGAACTAAACTGTGCAGAGCTGCGGCCCTCCAGGAACTGAGTTTGACACCTGTGCTCTAGGAACTGTCCACAATATGAAAAAAAAATATCGATCGCAGCTTCTAATTCATGAGACACTTAAAGTCTTGATTATGAGATTTGACTAAAATTATGACTTTACCTTATAATTATGATTTTCTATGTATTTATGTATGTTTTAAGTATGACCTAGTGTATTATTCTTATGACTTAGTATGTCATAATTAGACTTTTTCGAATATCATGTCAAGTTGGACTTTTTTATTCATAATTATGATTACTGTCTTAATGTTAAATATTATCTTAAATATTAATAATCTCTTTAGTTTAGATTTTCTGTCATAATTCTTACTTTTCATATAATTTGTTTTTATATCATAAATGTGTCTTATAATTATTACTTTTTATGAATATGTATATCATAATGTTCATAATGTTGACTTTTATATGTTAGAATTTATAATTATGTCATAATTATAAGCTTAGTATGTCTTGGACATAATTTAATTTGTCATCATTTTGACTTGATTTTGACAATCTAAAAAATATAATCTTTGTATATTATATTTTAGATTTGTTATTACTTTTTTTATCTCATAGTTATGCATCAAATTTTCATCATTTTATTCTTATGGTTTCAAGTCATTATTAAGATTTACCAAAGCATGATATATTTATATTTTTTATTATTAAAAAAATGCATTTGGTAAAACAAAAATTAAATGGCTAGAAAAGTTTCAATTCGGGCTTATTTAGTTTCCTATTTTAGGAAAGTGCCACAAATGTTACCCTAAATGTACATGGATGGAACAATAAAAACATACCCCAAAATACTATTCGAACTTGTAATTAATTATGGAGTATGGACAACCCACATCACACATAGCTTTCATGTTAACATTAGACACAATTTTCACGTGGGCTCACCCTCACCGGCAATAAAACCACCCGTGCTCGCTTAAACACGCCCTCACTGATGACGTCCGCCAGCTCCCATTTGCCGTCCTTTATTTCTTACGTTCGGTTGCACCGCAAAGAACGCCCAAGCGTGTCAGTCGGCGCTCAAGATCTCCAGTAACTCTCCTTGCAGTGAAGTAGTTTGACCAGACAATTTAAACCCACCGCCCCACTGATTTAAACCCCGGCAATGGACACATCAAAGACGGCTGGTTCACCGAGACATGCACGTTATGGCCGGCCAAGCCATGAGTCTTCAAGTGGAGGAAGTGTTGTATCATAAAAAGTCGAAGTTCCAGGATGTGATGGTTTTTAAAAGGTGAGTCCTCCCAGTGCAGAGTGGCTTCAATTAGCATATTTGCTAACTCTCCTGTATTTCTGCCAGAGCTTAAATCATGTTATCGGTCACAGCTAATACAGGTAGCGGTGTGATTTACTCACTTTCCTCGGAGGTGTTCATTCAAACATCTCGCAGGTTTGGGTGTCTTGTTGTGTGTGTGTTTTCGGCTAGCCTGCTAACTGCATAGCCTACTCTAGGTCTGGCGTGGCACTGACTATTCAAACTGAGTTACTGCTTTCAATTTGTATTCAACATAACGTTAAGTAATGCATTGCCGTGTCATAACGTTTTAAAATATACGTTTATGCATTATTAAAGTGTATGTGTATAATAATCATGTGGTACATCACCATTATTGAAAAGAACAGCATGTCACTGGCCTTTATATTCAATTTAAACACTTATTTCTGCTCTATTTGAGATCTACACACTGACTTGTAAGTAAATGTCATTACTGTTTGTACTGTAAGTCATTCATACTGAAATGCAGATTTATAATCATTGTCTTGAAATGGTTAAATGATTATATTGGCACGTGAGGGGTGTTTCCCAATAGGACACTGAAATATGATAGTCCTCTGCGAGAAACCTCGTCCTAAAAATGCATATAGACTAATTTTATACCTACTTTGAAAAAATGAACCACAAGCAGGTCAAAAAAATATCATTTGGAAATATTTAGTTTCTTTAAGTAAGATAATTATTTTACTCATGATAGCACTTACTGCATTATTCATTTATTTGATTATTTTAATAAAATATTTAACTTTAATTCGATGCGTATTTGTATTTTTGGTCAAATCAGGGTATCTGTGGGTTCTTAAAGTCTTAAAATGTCTTCCATTTCAAAACAAAATTTTAGGCCTTAAAGTCTTAAATTCACTGAAATATTGTGTTGTAGGTCTTAAATATTTTTAACGGGTCTTAATTTTCCTCTGTCCAAGTAAAGCCACAGTTTGGAAATATATGTATATTGATTATTTATGTAATTACCTCCACAATAAATACACTTTTAGCAATGTTAAACTTTATTTCCCAGTGATAGGTTGCAGCTGGAAGGGCATCTGCTGCATAAAACGTGTTGGATAAGTTGGCGGTTCATTCCGCTGTGGTGACCCCAGATTAATAAAGGGACTAAGCCAAAAAGAAAATGAATGAATAAACTTGCATTAAAAAAAATATTATTTTGAAAATAGTGTATACAACTAGATTTTTCTTGTTTTGACACATTAAAGTATGTTGCTAAGAAATAATTTTGTAAAAATTTTGTGGCAAGCAAAACAAAATTCCATTGGCCCAACCGGGCCATTAGAAATAATCATTAGTGTTTAGCCCTGTATAAGTCTAAAATTTAATTCATAATGGACTTAAAAAGTCTTAAATTTGACTTGACGAAACCTGCAGAAACCCTGTCAAATAAATTCTCCTTGGTAATCTTTCTAAGGCATAAAAACCAATCAAATGGTTTGTGATCATACTGCAACAAAATTTTGAAACGATTCAACTTTAGTACAGATGTAATTGTTTTCCCAATACATCAAATGGTCTTTATTTTTCTGAGCAAAATTAATGACAAAGTATTTAAAAGTTTTAATCACAATTTAGAGTTTCACAATAGCTTATTCTGAAAAAAAGCATATTTAAAACAAGTATCTTTTGATGTATATTTGCAAATTAAAATATATTAAACCAGATTAGTCAGGTTATTCCACAATGTCATATTTTAATGTGATTTTAAAAATATATATTTATTTGAATCTAATTTTGATATATTTAACTATTTTATAGTAGGTATTCCATTATTGTAATATAATTAGTTTAATTTATACTAATATGTATCTTAAAATGTTTATTTCAATATTTTTGTTTGTTTATTTATTGTTAATTCACTATTACATTTTTTTTTTTTTTTTTTTTTTCCAAATCGTTCCATAGACCCCTTAGCACTTTCTTGTGGCCCCAATAGATGACAGCTTTGGCCTCTCATCATCTCTCATGACACATTCATCTTTACAGCTGTTTGCTAGACTATCATGAACAATCCCATCATTACTTCTCTTTTCTACAGTAAGACGTATGGAAATGTGCTGATTTTGGACGGGGTCATCCAGTGCACAGAACGAGATGAGTTTTCTTATCAAGAAATGATTGCTAATCTACCTCTCTGCTGCCACCCTTGCCCAAAAAAGGTTTGTACATCATAGGAATTAGATATGGAGATCTTGTTTGAGTGTTTAGTTTCCGTATGGTAGAATGTTTTCCTTTGGCTTAGTTGTTTTTTCCCGCATTTCTCCCATCAGGTTCTCATCATTGGTGGAGGAGACGGTGGTGTCCTGAGAGAGGTGGTCAAGCATCCGCTGGTGGAGTCTGTAGTTCAGTGTGAGATTGATGAGGTATGTTAAATGTGAAACCTCACCGCCAAAGTGAAGTAATTTTGTGGTGTAGTGTTACAAAGGATATCCATTCCAAAAACTGCAGCCATTTTGGGACCAACTTGATGATTACAGAAGTTATTAAAGCCCAAACTGCTTGAATTCAGATGTAAAGTTCCTTTATAACTGTAGTTGTTTAATATGTGATTAATCTTGTACTGCTTAATGGTAGCACAGTTTTGCACAGTAGCACAGTTTTGTGTAAATGCATTTGAAACTGAAGGAATCTTAAGGAAACGATATTTTCGAAATGATTGTTGCAGCAAATCAGATTGTTTTCACATTTGCCAACATGCTGCTTAATTTCACGGATCTTATTTTCCCCACAGGATGTAATAAACGTCTCCAAGAAGTATCTTCCTGGAATGGCGAAAGGCTTCTTCAGCCCTAAGCTAACTCTGCATGTGGGTGATGGCTTTGAATTCATGAAGAAAAATCAGGATGCGTTTGACATCATCATCACAGACTCCTCGGACCCTGTCGGTATGCAGCCCTTTGTGTGGCGTTGAAGTTTCTTCTTTGCATTGGTAAATAATGATTTACAGTTTGCCTCCCAGACAAAACACGGTGTTCATTTCAGGCTGATCTCATTTCACCCTGTCATAGGACCGGCTGAAAGCTTGTTCAAAGAGTCTTACTATCAGCTAATGAAACGGCACTTTGTGAAGGAGGAATTCTCTGCTGCCAAGGTTGGTTTAATTGTAGGTCTAAAAATAAAGAAGAAACCATTTAAAATAAAAATAAAAAAAATGAAGAAAATGAGTGACATGCGTATGGTAAGTTTGTAAATTTTGATTTTGAATTTTACAGGAGAGTGTCAGTGGTTGCATTTGGAGCTAATCAAGGAAATGCGGACCTTTTGTAAAACCCTCTTTCCTGTAGTGGACTATGCATACTGCACCATACCCACGTATCCAAGTGGACAAATTGGCTTCATGCTTTGCAGTAAAAATTCGGTAAGACTTTTGACTGGTAAGTTCTACTAAAGATTTCTATTTCAAATAAATGCTTTTCAACAAAATCTCCTATTCAACATAGCATTACGGAATAAAAAAGTTTCTAAGTTCCTCAAAATATATTATGCAACACAGCTGTTTCAATACTGATTAATAATGTTTCCTAATCACCTAAGCAGCACATTCTGATTTTGCCATCACAATAATGTTGCATTTTAAAATGTTTTCAAATAGAAAGTGCATTGAAAATATTTTACTAAATTATTGTTTTGCATAAGTGACTTATTTCGCAAAAATCTTTCTGAAATAAGAAAGTACCTTCTACCTCAGAAAGTAATGTATTTATCGAAGGAACCTTTTTACTGTTCCTACTAGAACTATGGAAAAAAAACTTACTTTTTTGGTGTGTTAGTGCAGCAGGAACTGGGAATGATTTTGGCTCTAGGAAAACCATTTGGGGAATTAAATGAGCTTCTACTTCAGAGCAGGATCTAATCCAACACAGTAGGAACTAGAGTGATGTAACGTATGCTGATTGGGCAAATGGCATGGCATGAGCCAGAGCATTTATCTGTCGTCTTTAATTAGTCCTGATGTTTATTTGCTGTTTCAATCGCATGACTTGTACATCAGCATTCCATTTCTATTATATTTAGGGGTGTGATGAGGCATATATCCCACAAGATGGAACAAGATACGAGACGGTTCTCGAGAATGAGATGAGATTTTTAGACTTTAAAGAAATCTTCAATGATAAAATATATATTAAAAATGCTTATTTTTTTTATTCAACTAAAAAAATGTAGGTGCAATTTGAAGTCATCTTGAAATAAAAGTTATATTTTAATACATTATATACCATGCTTTCCTAATAGTGTTTTGATTGCAGTACTTGATATCATTGTCAGCCCATTTAGATTTCTTAGTGAAAATTAGTTCTCTGGGCCTGGTGACTAGTTCCTATAACTAATCACTGTAAATCCCCTAATAATGTTTATTAACAGTATGTTTTGTTATTTATTCCAGAAAACTAATTTCCGTGAGCCACTACGAGAACTAACAAGAGATGAGATTGAGAGTATGAGCCTGAAATATTACAATCCTGAAATCCACCGTGCTGCATTCATCCTCCCAGAATTTGCTAGAAAGGTGAGATTTAGGCTATTTGTTTTATATTCACTTTTATCTTTTCTTTGAATGTGTAAGAACAACCTGAATGATCTGCTGTTTACGCAGGTACTAAGTGAAGCATAAATGGCTTGATTGGGTGCCATCTTGTCAACACGCTGCCTTCTGTGAAAGCAGAACAAAACCCTCACTACAGCTTCGGTAGCTGACACAGCACATCCCTCTCCGGCTATTGATTGGTCAACGGACTGCTACAAGTGCATATGCCTTCTGTGGGGAAACTCTCTGGTTCTCTGTTTCATCAGTGCTTCTGCCAAGTCTTATAAGTTTTGGTTTGGTCCTCCCACATCACAAATTTCAGAACGATACAAACTGACAATCATGCATGTTGTTTGACAGATACCATGGTCTTACTTTCTCTTACTCTAGTTGAGTAACAAAGTGCAACATTTCACTACATCTGTCTTGTTTACATAAATTAATAATTAAATAACCATGCAGGTATTTTAAAGGGATTCTTCGCCTAAATATGAAAATTTGCTGCTAATATACTCACTCTATGGCAGTCCAAGATGTAGGTGTTTATTTATTTTTTTAGTTTTTTTTTTCAGTAGAACATTAATGGTACACTTTCAGAATGGTTGGTTTTCACTGATTTCACTTGCAGTTGATGGTCACCATTAATTCTATAGTGTCCTGCATAACATGTTTTGTGTTCAACAGAAGACAGGTTATGGAACCAGTGAAGGGTGAGTAATGTTGACCGAATTTTAGTTTTGAAACTAAATTAAACTCTTTAAAAAATAGTTTTTTTTTGGTTTCTTTTTTTTTTCCAGCAAAAATTGTGATCCTTATTGATTTATCGACAGAGTTGACAGACAATGTCACTTTGAGAGTAAAAAATATATACAGGCAATTCATGATTAATGCACATGCATCCTGGAAGTACATTGAGCCTCGGCAAATGGTCTTAAGTGTGTTCACAGAAATCGCATAATGTTTGTGCGGACACAAACTCATACATTATTATTATAATTATTATTATGTTATTTACAATGGATGGTCTCTGTGTTGAATTGTTCATCAAATTGGTACTTGTGCTTGTCCTGGATGCAACAACCAATTTAGAAAAGTTGTAAACGGGCTCCAGTGTCTGGAAGCTTGTACTTTTAAATGTCATGAAATCACTTTGCTGCATGAGGCTTTGAATTAAGTTATTCAGTTTTGAGTAATTTTCTTTTTTTTCTTAAACCAGTAGTTTTTCTTAATACCTCAATGTATTGCCAGGTACTTGGGTACTCATTTATTATTTTGTTTTGCCTGTATGTTTTGCCTGTATGTATGTTTTTTTTGGTCTTTCAAAGTGTCCGTGCCATTGATTCATTTTATATTAATTTTATGAATCACCAAGGACCATAGTTTGAGGTAAAAACCTTAAATTCTAAATCTTGGTTGCTGTGAGAGTGTGGTGCGTACATTAACAGAAAATTTTCTTTTTTGGTAAAAATATCCCTTTAGAAAATCTGCATATCTTCTCTTAGAACACTTTTAGGTCAGTAATAATTACAGTTTAACAACAGTAAATTATTGTCATTCAAAAGGAAATCCTATAGTACTGTTAAAAATGAAAACTGATTCTAAAACATTTACAAAAGTTGCTTACTGCAACTAACAAATCTGTAGAATGTTTTCTGCCATATAAATGCTTTGTGTTTTCCTTCTTAGCCAGTGAAGGTGACATGAGTTCTCTGTAGGTGATTTGTATGGTCTTGTTCTCCATAAATAATTCTGATTACAAGATGTGAACTGTATAGAGCAAATAGGTGTTTGGTTAAGATGAAGATTGATATGCTATAGTGTATTTCAAACGTATGCTTCTATGGGATCTGTATGATGGAATGACTTTGAGGTGTCTTTTAACATTAGAAATACTGGAAGTCTCAAACATCGAGGCATTGTCTTAATATTGAACATTATTAATTATTGCGACATATTTCAGGACAAAACAATTAATGGTGTATTTTGTGGGATAGCTGAATATCATACCTTTTTAAGGCTATAGTTGCATAGGACAAACTATTTTGTAGTGTCAGGTTTTACTATGTGGAAGGGTTTGTCTGTTCCTTCATTCATGATAATGATGTACATTTCTTTTTTCGAATTTCATAAATTGTTTTTGAAATAATAAAACATGTGTAATCTTGTTCTAAATGTTTATTTTCTGCATTTGTTTTTGTCAAGTAAGAATGCTTACGGAAAAGTTCCGCGCTAACCACTAGATGGCGTTACTGTTGCAAAATTCAGCACAGAAGCATTAATCGATTACAAGGACGCTAAGATGTTTATCTTTTTGAGGTAAATATTTTTTTTGCTATTCTGTCTGTTAACATTTAACTAAAATGTTGAACCTTATGTTATCAAATAGCGCAATAGTCTGAATCCTCAATTTACCCCCATACTTTAGTAAAGTGGATTATCAACTAGCCTACTAGCTTGGCTAATATAAACAACTTACAGTATTGAGTAATTAATTATACTGCAATACACGAGTATACTGTACTATAGGCCTAATATTTAGCCTATGATACACTTAGTATATGGTTCAAATACACTATTTACAATAAATTAATATAGTATTTTAGTATCTACTTCCAATTAATAAGTTGTCGATGTATGACTTTGGGTAAACATAAAAATGCAACGTCAGACTTAAAATACTACATTTTCATTATAATGAAATACCATACTGCTTGTTAGACATAACCAAAACCTTAAATTGTGTTTCTGTTAATTAAACCAAAGATTTCGTTATTATGCATTAATATTTAAATGTAATGGCCTAAGAAACAGTGGTTATGTGTATTATGGTCACAGTGAAGCAGTTTGTTTTAGTATTTAAACATAAGTTAATATATTCAGTGAGGCAGTTATGTGGGTGCAAATGCCTTGTTGATGCCAGAGGTCAGAAGAGAATGGCCAGACTGGTTCCAGCTGATAGAAAGGCAACAGTTCAATAACTCAAATAACCACTCATTACAACCGAGGTATGCAAAAGAGCATCTATGAACGTACAACATGTCGAACCTTGAAGCAGATGGGCTACAGCAGCAGAAGACCACACCGGGTGTAACTCCTGTCAGCTAAGAACAGGAAGCTGAGGCTACAATTCACACAATATAAGATTGGAAAACATTGCCTGGTCTGAGTCTCGATTTCTGCTGTGTAATTTAGATGGTAGGGTCAGAATTTGGCTTCAACAAGATGAAAGCATGGATCCATCTTGCCTTGTATCAACGGTTCAAGCTGGTGGTGGTGGTGTAATGGTCTGGTGTAATATTTTCTTGGCACATTTTGGGCCCATTAGTACCAATTGAGCATCGTGTCAACGCCACAGCCCACCTAAAGTATTGTATTGAGTATTGTTGCTGACCATGTCCATCCCTTTATCACCACACTGTACCCATCTTCTGATGGCTACTTCCAGCAGGATAACGCTACATGTCATAAAGCACAAATCATCTCAGACTGGTTTCTTGAACATGACAATGAGTTCACGGTACTCAAATGGCCTTCACAGTCATCAGATCGTAAGCCAATAGAGCACCTTTGGGATGTGGTGGAACGGAAGATTTGCATCATGGATGTGCAGCTGACAAATCTGCAGCAACTGTGTGATGCTATCATGTAAATATGGACCCAAATCTCTGAGAATTATTTCTAGTACCTTGTTGAAATAGGGTCCAACTCGATACTAGTAAGGTGTACCTAATAAAGTGGCTGGTGAGTGTATAATAGTAATATATGCAAATATTTTTTTTTATTAACGTTGAGTTAGTTTTTTATGATTTTAATTGCATTGATTATTTAATCATTTAATCACAACTTTTATTTTTTCTCCCTTAAGGATTTTGTTTTACTCCCTTCTAACTATAACAACCTTGATGTGAAGTCATCAAAACTCCTGCTGAGACAACAGGAGAATGTGGATTTACATTTTGCTCTGACGCCAGATATGTTTGAAGTTGGTTGGGAAGTGAACGTTAGATGTGTTTGGTAGCGGTCAATTGGCATGAATTCTTCAAACGCATTTTGTCACGATTCGGCTGGGGGCAGCTCATCTCAACACTGTTAATCTCTACAGAGCCCTGGGCCCCGAAGTCTTTCCGTATCTGTCTGCTGTGAAAAATGTGCTCAAGCGCGGGTATTAGGGCTCCTAGCTACATGAACTCAGTTGGGATGCGTGTCTGCATATCCAAAGAGGTGTGTGGGTGCCAGGAAAGCTGACCAGAATGAGAACAGGACAGGAGCCCATGACCAAAGCATGTTTCATTTGCACAACTCAACCGGTAGGCTACCCTTTCTCATTCTTGTATAATTTAATATATTGAGAGCACACATTGATTGCTTATGCTCCATGGGATTGTGGGTATAGTATGCAATGAGAAGTATTTAAAAAGTCACCATGAGTGTAAAATTGATAGCTCTTTTGGCTTTTTTTTAAGTTTAAGTTTTAAGTTTTTTAGGAATTATTAGCTTTAAATGATTTCTTTGTGCACATTTTTTAATTATATCTGTTGAAACAATAAGTTTTGATTATTTTATGGTATTTATTAAAAAATTTTGTACCCAATATGCTGTACAGAAAGTTCCACCAATCAGAGAGATACAATAAGTGAGGCTTTTTGAAAGAGATATTTAGCTCCACCAACCTCAATCAAACACACAAGGCAGGCCTAAGTAACTGAAGTGATCCATACAATCTTTAGGGTGTCCAGGGTCTTAAAAGATCTTAAAATGTCTTAAATTCCAAAAACTAAATTTTAGGCTTTAAAAAGTCTTAAATTCACTGAAATCTTGACTTGTAGGTCTTAAATAATTGAAAACGGGTCTTCATTTTCCTTTGTCCATAAAAAGCTATACCTAATCGGGCCAACATGCATCCAATCACCAACAATCAGTGGTGTAAAGTAACTAATTACAAAAACATAAATTACTGTAATTGAGTAGTTTTTTCTCAGGAATTGTAATTTACTGAGTAGTTTTAAAAATGTGTACTTTTACTTTTTCCTGAGTACATTTTTAGTGCAGTATTGGTACTTTTACTCCACTACTTTCTTTCAACTTGCAGTATTTGTCTTGTCCATGAGGATTAGAAAAATCAGTCCTGAGATTCCTGTTCAATCAAATCGCACATACCGTAGAAGGTAAATCGCATCATAATGAACTACTTCAAGATGTGTGCACTTTATAATTGCAGCAAACTGTTTGGAAGTATTAAAAGTGTCCATGAAGATGTTCAAAATCTTTACACGCATTGACCCAGAGACTGTTTAGATGCATGTCACTGATGAGAAGATGACAAATGTTTACTGTATGATGACCGAAATGGCCTTAAACACCCAGCAGGCACAGGACGTCAACTTGACGTCTGATTGACGTTGAACTCTAACGTCATGGGGACTTTGCATTTTGTTTGGAAATGAAAATCGGGTTGGCGTCAGAACTTAACGTCAGGCCAATGTCAATGTCCAATCTCCAACCTAAAACCAACCAAGTATCAACGTCTAATGATGTTATAGCTTGACATTGTGTGGACGTTACCACTATGACATCTATCAGATGTTGGATTTTGGTTGACGTACCTGACGAATAAATGTCAGTATTTGACGTCATATATGACATTGGTTTAAGATGTTGGCTCGACGTTGGATTTTGGTCACTTTCTAACAACCTAAAAAACCAAATATCATTTAACGTCATTATTGGACATCAAAATAACATTGTACTTAGACGCAGGCTTGACGTTTAATTTTGGTCACCTGACATTACAACCTAAATCGAACCTAATATTAACGTCTCATGATGTTGTGTGCCTTCTGGGCAATAACTAAATGCACTACAGAATGTTACGTTTACACACATCCACAAATTACATGTAAATGCATTAGCTTTTTACAGAGTAATACTCACTACTCTTGAGTACTTTTAAAAGGGCTACTTTTTACTCATACTTTGTGTAATATTTACAACAGATACTTTTACTTTACTTGCACTACATTTTTAGACAAGTAATGATATTTTTATTTGAGTATGATTTTTCAGTACTCTTTCCACCACAATCCATCCCAATGGAACTTTTAGCAAAACTCCATTTATAACTCTATTTACCAGTATAGTTTAATTATCGTTCTTACAATAACTTTTGTTTAAAAGTTTTTTTTTTATAGTCCATATATGGTGAGGGCACTGAGCTGGGCAGGCTGGTGTGTGTGTGTGTGTGTGTGTGTGTGTGTGTGTGTGTGTACGTTTAGTTTATTACAGTTTTTTAAGATGTGTATGTGAAATGTGTATGCATACAACTAGGGTTTGCTTGTTTTGACAATTTATTTAAAACTTGTGGCTAATAAATAACTTATAATATAATATACAATAAAACAAAGTTGTTTATAAGTCTAATATTTAATCTGTGACGTTCTTAAAAAGGCTTAAATTTGACTTTGTGAAACCTGCAGAAACCCTGAATCCTATAAACACTGAAAAAAAAACTGGGTTTCACACAATTTCTTCATGTTGTCCCAACATGAATCGATTATGCTAACTGAATTGTTTTTACAAATGTAAGTGGATTGAACTCAAAAAACTTGCGTTGGTTCAGCTTACATTAAATAAGTACTTTGAACAAGCAGCGAAATAAATTTTTGAGTGTATACAGACACCTTATTTTACAAGGTATCTGCTAGAATAATATTCATAATCAATAGTTTGTATAGTGTCAAAAGAACCAAATATGTGAAGCTTGTGATTTAATAAAAATGCATATTAATTCCCCTGTTAAAACAACAACAGAAAAAGAGCTTTATGTTGTCATGGGAACAAAGTTGGATATAAAAATGGATATGTTCATACAGAATTGATCAGTAGACATCTTAAACACAGCATCATTTAACATAAACTTAAAATACTGTCATTTACTCAGCCTTTAGTTGTCACAAGCCTGTTGAGTTGAATTGAAAAATGCTGGAAACTGGTAACCACTGACTACCATTGTAGATGTTTTTTTTCTTCTAGAATGTAAGTCAATGGTTATTGATTTCTCTTTACAATGTTTTCTTTTGTATTCAAATTAAATATGAATCTCATAAGGCTTTGGAACCACTTGAGGGTGAGTAAATTCTCATTTTGTGGATTTTCTGGATTTAACCCTCCTTAAACACTGAGTAAAGGAACACTTCACATTTGTCATTTCAATGCACCACTTTTTTTGTTAGAAAGTTATGGCTAAACCTTTCCAACTAACAGTCAAGATGAGAATGTCAAATACTAAACTGGTCACATGCTGTAAATTCATGTCCCTATTCATGTTTGTTCAACCCAGGCTCATTCTGATTACGTACCCCTATATACATTTCTGGAGAGCGCCAAACCTCCCAGAAGGTACCTTTTTTGCAGTTGTTTTTGCGAATCAGCCAGAGGAGAGCAAATTTGTCTCTTGAGTGCCATTCACTCCTGCTCTTTTTGTGTAAATCCACCAGAGGACACCCTTTACTGACCGAACCCCCCTTACTCACCCACTTTCCTGAACCCAACCGATAGTGTTTTAAAAAGCACCAATTGACCAGCGCCCACTCACTTCCCTAAACCCAACCAATAGTGTTTTAAAAAGCACCAATTGACCAGCGCCCACTCACTTCCCTAAACCCAACCAGTAGTGTTTTAAAAAGCACCGATTGACCAGCGCCCACCAACTTCCCTAAACGCAACCGATAGTGTTTTAAAAAGCATTAATTGACCAGCGCCCACTCACTTCCCTAAACCCAACTGATAGTGTTTTAAAAAGCACCAATTGACCAGCACCCACCCTCTTCCTTTAAACCCAACCGGCAGTGTTTTAAAAAGCACCTATTGACCAGCGCCCACCCACTTCCCTAAACCCAACCAATAGTGTTTTAAAAAGCACAGATTGACCAGCACCCACCCACTTCCCTAAACCCAACCGATAATGTTTTAAAAAGCACCGATTGACCAGCGCCCACCGACTTCCCTAAACCCAACTGATAGTGTTTTAAAAAGCATTGATTGACCAGCGCCCACCCACTTCCCTAAACACAACTGATAGTGTTTTAAATACCATTGTTTGACAGGTGCCCACCCACTTCCCTAAACCCAACCGATAGTGTTTTAAAAAGCACCGATTGACCAGCGCCAAACCACTTCCCTAAACACAACTGATAGTGTTTTAAATACCATTGTTTGACAGGTGACCACCCACTTCCCTAAACCCAACCGATAGTGTTTTGAAAAGCACCGATTGACCAGCGCCCACCCACTTCCCTAAACACAACTGATAGTGTTTTAAATACCATTGTTTGACAGGTGCCCACCCACTTCCTTAAACCCAACCGATAGTGTTTTAAAAAGCACGATTGACCAGCGCCCACCCACTTCCCTAAACCCAACCGATAATGTTTTAAAAAGCACAGATTGACCAGCACCCACCCACTTCCCTAAACCCAACCGATAATGTTTTAAAAAGCACAGATTGACCAGCGCCCACCCACTTCCCTAAACCCAACCGATAATGTTTTAAAAAGCATCGATTGACCAGCGCCCACTCACTTCCCTAAACCCAACTGTTAGTGTTTTAAAAAGCACCGATTGACCAGCGCCCACCCACTTCCCTAAACCCAACCGATAGTGTTTTAAAAAGCACCGATTGACTAGCTGTCCACATGGAGGTAAGCGGTCAGCTGGTTAGCACGAAAAGGAACGCCGTCATACCACCCCATAGCGTTTGCTTTAAAGACTAAATGCAGCCATACGTTCCTTTGGCTACATAATTTGCGATCTCCAGAAAAGTGTATAGGGCTACGTTTTCAGCATGAGCCTATGCTGCGTTAAATGGTTATACTTTATTTTAAGGTGTGCCATGTTACAGTGTAACTATTCATAAAATTTCTTAGTACTATTAATTTCATGTATTTACTATATGGTTAGGGTTAGAGTGCAGGTTGTTTAGAGTTAGTTGCATGCAATTATGCACACTTAGTTTTAATTGCTATAATAAAAAAACATGGAATTTGAGTAACAAAAAAAACTTAAAATAAAGTTTATCTATGATTTGTATTGAGTATTTCTTTAAAACATAACACTTTTTCTGAGTTGTTTTTAGTCTTTAATAGCATTCTCAGTCTAATGAAGAAAAAACTACCTTAGAGAGCACCTCACATTAACGTTTTCCAAATATATTTACAGCTATACTGACTTAATTATAATGACTTTTGCTTTGTGCATTAATGTTTGTCTCACTTCATGTTCTTACACACTAAAATCCACAGCTACATTTCCACAAAAACCATAATTCTTGTTATTCAGACCCTTTTTTTGTTTGCCCATCAAAAACATCTTGCTTCTCCATGAAGACAGTTTTCTCAGCTGTTCCAGGTGCCAGACGGTTCGATGGCAATCTGAAGGAGAAGGAGGAGTTGTGCTCAATTACACTTTACAATGAAAGCAAACCACCACCGTTCACAACAAAGCAGCTTAGTTTGATTTCCTTGTATTGATATCACAATACCGCTAAGTAAGAACGTCACGTAATTACAGCACCATACTTCCTAAAGCGTAATTCGCATCTCATTGCGCTCTACATAGATGTAAATTATAATTAGCATAAACAATGAAGGCCCCAGAACTTTTCAGAATCACATTTTTCCGCTGGCTCCGTCATCATCTGTGTTTTTTTTCTTCTACTTCTCCTTGCATCCGTTTTAACTCAAATCAGGACCATTTTTAGAGCTCTGACGTGAGCATGGTGGCGCAGTTCTCCCCACCGGCACAACGTCTGGTTTGTTGTGGGGTTAAACTACTCAATGCTTTTGTTAGTTCCTAAGCCACCCACTCCCCCACCCTCTCGCCTCCATCCTCCAACCGCTGCGTCAGTAGGGGACTGGAACGAGAGGTATATAAGGACCCTGCCACCTGAAGCTCTCAAAGACCCAGCTTTACTCTCCACCAGGAGCTACAAGGACTTCAAAGTTCCTGCTTTCGCTTCTCTCACTGACCTTTCGCCGCACTTTAACTTCAACCATTTTATCAGTATGCAGCTTTTGGCCAGCCTTGTGTCTCTCTTGCTGGTGCTGTATAGTGTCAGAGCAGCAGCTGTGCTTCCACTGGAGGAGAGGAACCCTGCACAAAGTAGGGTGAGTGACTTTTATTATCTTCAATTTTGGGCTGAAATTTGTATTGTAAATGAAGAATAACCAATTCTAAGATGCAACTGTTGCGAGTAACTGGAAAGTCTTGCGTTCTGATTAAAATTAAGTTTTATTTTTCGCCACAGGAGTTGAGTAAAGAGCGTAAGGAGCTGATCCTGAAGCTGATCTCTGGGCTGCTGGATGGAGTAGACAACAGCGTTCTGGCTGGAGAGATAGCGCCAGTCCCCTTGGATGTGGAGGAGCCCCTGGAGTCCCGTCTGGAGGAACGGGCTGTCTACAACCGATTATCACAGCTACCGCAGCGCGACCGCAAAGCCCCCTGCAAAAACTTCTTCTGGAAGACCTTCACGTCGTGTTAACGGCGCAAGTCCTGCAACGATCCTCGCTGATACCTTGACATGAACTGTGTAGACCTCCACTGTAAATAATACCATCTCCAGTGTCTGAAGAAAGGTCTCTGTGGACTTACTCTGACACAGTCTGTTTGTTAAAGACATTGATGATATTTATTTATCTATTTATTTATTGATCAATTAAGCTATTTATGGACCTTTGTTGTTTTTCGGCATTAAAAAAAAGAATAAAGCATGGTTAAGATAGTTGCTTTTTTTGATAAAAGATGTCTCATTTACTGTGGTCAACGTTGGGAAAAGCTTCAAATTATGTTATGCTGACTTCTGAATAAATATATAATTGATTACTGAGTCAGATGTGATGCATATTTAAGGTCTCGCAATATAAAAATCAAGCACAGGATCGTCTGAATTACACTTTCACAAGTGTGCTTGTTTAACACGTATTCGATTAACTGACTGACAGTTTGTGTGGTGGTAATTTTCCTTGTCAGTGAATTATATGTAATTGCAGATGATGAGAGGTTGTGCTCGAGGTCATTATTCTAGACTAAACCCTAGTCTAATAGTTATTTGCTTGTAAATTCAAGTCATTGCCACATTTTCCCCACTTCTTCCAGTTTGCCTTTTGGCTCAACAAATGCAACTGAGCCAAACGAGAGGGGAAATTGTTCTTACAAAACAAACACAATCATTTTGAGACGGTATTATGAAAGATCATATATTTTTATTCAATTTAACGCACTTGTGATAAGCAGTGCTGTCAAAGAAACTCTAGCTTTAACATCGCTAAACATGCAAAAACTGACTGAATATACAAATGCAATCACGTGCCGTATGCCATCAGCAGTTCAATTATTTGTCCTCCAAAAGGAAGCATACATGGGTATTCAAAATGTGTCTGCATAAATGTTGAGTTGCTTGCGTCAGTGTGCCATGACTGTTAAATATAAAGCTCGATGACAGAAAATGAGAATGAGAAAATGAGAGAAAATGGGAAATCGATTAGTGATACTTACCTTCAAGATGTCCTATCACCTCTTTATTTTTTCTTGAAATAGATTTTAAAAAAACATTTCAAATGCAAAAGTGTCACGTTCTGTAAATCATTAGGGTTTAAGACAAGTGATTATACTTTATATAAATAAATCTCACTATAGAGAAAGAGAGGATCATCCATTATATAAATAGATGGAAACCTGAAATCATAAGTGTAGAAAAGGTCATAGAAAAAAAAGCTTATTGCAATGTGTAATTTCTCACACTTTGTAGGTATAACCTAATAAAGAGAGAATTCAGAATTTCAAGATTTAACCTTAATAAGAAATGAGTTTATATCACAATTTTGACGTTTTAACTTGCAAGACCTGCAAGATACACTCATGCAAACTTACAATTCTGAGAAAATTGTTAGATTTCTGAGTTAAAATGTTACTATTACCTTTTTAACAATTGTGTTCTGTATGAGAAACAAGCACCCATATTGATGTTTAACATTTTACATTATATTGCTGCTATAATAAAAAAAAAAAATAGGTCAAATTGTAGTGTTTGTTATTCAAACTCCTAATTCTTCAAAGTTCAAAATGTGAACAGCTACATGACTGTTCATGTAAAGTTAATAATCACAGCTTTGTGTAGCAGCAAAACCTGTTGTTCCTTTGCCAAAGGCTAACCTGGGCAATTGATGTAATGACTGAATAAAATGCATTTGATATTTTTGTATGTTTGTGTAAATGCATGTGCATGTCTGTGTATATTTGACACATTTACCACTGCTCTGCGCACAGCTAAACGCATCGCTTTCTAAATTGAAAAATAAAATGATATCTGCAGTAGATGCAGAAGCGCTGACCTCAATATTCTGTAATGAGTTCAATGTTGGATTCAAATGATACAGACAGTCTCCTAAAAACTATTCACAAAGATGCTGAGACTAAATTTGACTAAGGGACTGAGAGAACTTTTAAGCTAAGTGTAAGGGTGGGGTTGACCTCTTTCCTAATGATGATGTCAGCATGATTACTAACTATGCACACAGTGATTGGCTGATGAAGAGAGGAGTGGTGTTAGTCAGAGATTTTTTGATGAACTTTGTAGAGCGCAATATTTTTTGGCACATTCAAATAAACTTTTCAAAATAAAAATGTAGCCATGTTCAAATAAAGGTTTTAAAATTAATAATTGCATATTAATAATGTTCCTTGCTTTTAATGTTATAGACACTGAATAAAGATTTTCTCCCAATCTTACACGTTTATATGTTTCTTAGAAAAGAATTTATCAAATATCTTTAAACATATTTGAAAAAATATATAAAAATGGCCAAACTTTTTAAAAGTTTAACTTAAGTAAATATAAGTTATTAAACTTAATAAAAGCTCATTCAAATGTATTTAATATGTTTTCGTCTTGGCAAATTGCTAGCAGCAGCCTTTTTAAAATACTCTTAAAGCAAAAGTTTAGGAGTCCTAAATTTAGGACTGCATCGGCTAGTTAGGAGCTTTTAGCCTTAAGCCGCGGTCACACTGGGCTTTTCTCCCCATAGACTTCCATTCATATACACGCGAATGCCTCAGACCGGAAACACAGGGTCATGCGTCGAGTTTCACAGGTTGCTGCGGTGCAAAGTTCAAGCTTGGTGAACTCTGACCTGCGAAATCGCATCACTTGACTGCGTGAGACCAATCCAGGATCAAAACATGACCTCTCTGGACAGAAATTTAAAACATGGAGGAATCGCTCGCTTTTTAAATGCCTATTCATCTTGTTTAATCCCGCCCCTTTTCGCAGCACCGTACGACAGAATTTTGCAAGCTCAAACTCTAGTGTGACTGCGGCTTTATGATGTTTTGTGAAAACTGTTTCAGTAGTCTTTGAGTGATTTTGACTTTATGCATTCTGTGCAGAGTTGTGTGTTCACAGAACAATATAATATTGTACTCCGTTTTAATGGTTAAATTAAATTAATTAAATAGTTTTCTCCTGGGATTAAGATGTGTTTCAGTCAATCCGATGAGAAGTGGACAATGCTAATTATATTTGTTACGATAACAAGGCAAAGACAAGAGGCAGATCCACATGCAGTAGAGGCATTTATTGATTAATCCAAGCAAAGAGACAAGGCAGGGAACAGGAACAAACACCTCAAGACAAAAAAATAAATCACATTCAATGACTGACACACTGGCTGAAACAGATGGCCTTTAAACACAAGGACGTAATAAGATAACAAGGTAACAGCGGGGCTAACACAATGACTGTGGCAACTAACTAGGGTAACTATGGGGATTAATAAGGGCGTGGCACAGAGACCTTGGGTGCTTCTCAGTTCCATTGTTCAGTAGTCATGGCACTGACTAGGGAGTCAGCCATTGTAACTGTCCCAAACTTGGTTCTAGGCAAGGCAAGGCAAGTTTATTTATATAGCACATTTCACAAGTGTAAATAAAATAGAAACAAATAATACAAAAACAGATGAAAACCGCATGAAGGCAGTTTTTCCATATTCCAAAACACAGGTGTGTCATATTTTCTCATTTTACTCTGGGGGACTTCCCCATTTTGCTGATCAGGATGTCTCCAACAGATTTGATTTTTCTCCTAAAATTGAAAAGTTAAGCTTTACAGCTCTAATTACGTGCCCCCCAGTTTCAACTTCGTTCTGGAAGTAAATTGCACGGCCCCTGATTTCCACCCTCTCCCAGTAATAGATCGCTTTAGTTAGCCAAACGTAATAAAAGGTCTTGATTTCAATTTCGATTTTTTTTTTCAATCAAATGTGCCCTTTGAAGGGCGATATATCTAAATAATATAAATCTAAATACATTTTAATGGTTGAAATGTTGCTGGTATATTAAACAATCAATTTATTTAGCTATAATGTACTTTTAAAAACTTTGTCAAATAAATATATTAAAAAATATTGGCTTTGCTGTTGTTTATAAATTTCAGTTTTGATGATGATCTCATGCACACTGAGTGTCTCAATGTGTAGTTAACCAAGCTCCTTACTGCCCTTACCAGTGCCTGAATTTGTGTACCTAACCTACAATCTGATCTACAACCTCTGGATATTAATAGGTGTCAATAGGGCCTAATAATTAGAAATAATGAAAAACGTACAATTTATAAGTTTACAGTTGATGTTGTTGTTACATTTATGTTGTGGGGAGATCAAACACAGCTGCAAGTTAAGAAAACACTAAGAGGCTGAGAAAACATCAATTTGACAGCGCCCGTGCACACAAATTCTCACAACAACACATCCAAATACAGATACAGTTGGTCAGAATTATTAGCCCCCCTGTTTATTTTTTTTCCCAATTTCTGTTTAATGGGGAGAAGATTTTTTGAACACATTTCTAAACATAATAGTTTTAATAACTCTTTAATAACATATCTTTGCCATGATGACAATAAATAATATTTTACTAGATATTTTTCAAGACACTTCTATACAGCTTAAAGTGACATTTAAAGGCTTAACTAGGTTAATTAGGTTAACTAGTTAGGGTAATTAGGCAAATTATTGTATAATGATGGTTTGTTCTGTAGACTATCTAAAAAAAAAGCTTAAAGGGGCTAATAACTTTGACCTTAAAATGTTTTAAAAAAAATTAAAAACTGCTTTTATTCTAGCCGAAATAAAACAAATATTGAAAAAAATAGAACGAATATTATCAGAAGAAAAAATATCAGACATGCTGTGAAAATTTCCTTGCTCGGTTAAACATAATTTGGGAATTATAAAAAAAAAAAAAAAGGAGGACTAATAAGTCTAACTTCAACTGTACATGCTGCCACATCACAAATGTGTTGGGGGACCCTAAAAAGCATTGAACTTACTGTTTAGAGTGAGTGGTGTTTTTGAAGATCTGAGAGGTGAGTTTTTAAAAAAAATCATTTTAGCCCTAATAATCTGACGAATAAGATGTTATTTTACAAATTATTGTCTGTGCTATTTGCAGTGTGTTTCTATATTTGCATTTGTTTGAGAATTTTTGTATGTATATTTTATTTTACTTTAATTATTTATTTAGTTATTTATTTTACATTAATTTACATTTATTTATTTATAGCTCCTGTTAAAATTGCAACATGGAGAAAAATGTGTGATTGTTTTTACTATTAACTTTACTATTACTTTACTATTATTATATTTAAAATAATGAACTTTTATTATTATTATTTCAGTCACAATTTTATGTTAAAGGAAGTTTTGATTAGTTTGTTGTGAAGACCCATGAATTTGCTTATGTACAAATTGTAACATAAAAAAAAAAAGTTTTTTTTCCCTTCAGATGAAATGATGAGGCTGGTAAAGTGACTCTCAGAGCAGCTCTGGAGATGAAGTTCATGTCCTGATATTTAGTGAGACGAAAGACACAGAAAACACCATGAGTCTCTCAGATGTGCTTGAAAACGTATGTAATAAACAAACTCACTCTATTCACACACTTAGTTTAAATATTCGCAAACAAACATGTCCAAATCACAATTTGGTTTGGTGGACTACTGGATCTACTAAATAGTGATATTCAATTAACCAATAAAATTCATATTTGTGACTGTATTCTTTGATTCTGTCCATGTTTTCTGCATTGCGGCAATCATAGGTCTCTAAGCTTTCAGCAGAAATCAAATGGATTTAAGATATAAGCGTGCTGATAATTCTTAATATATTGTTTTGCACTCCAACAGATCATTTGTGAATTGGATCGGATAAAGAAATATAGTAGAATAATTTAATCACCAGTGGTGTAGCACTAAGATCATTAATGTTATTCAGCAGCGGCGTATGGTAATGCAATATCTTATTAAAGCGAGTCTCGGCCATGGCATTCATATATCAGTTCGGTTTGCTCGAAAAGTCAGATGGGGCCAAATTTAATTAGATAAAGGAACAATAAACATGCTGCTTTTTCCCAGTGCAATGTGGGACTATACTTAATCAGTGGAATGAAGTCAACATTGCACGTGAGGAATTCAATGTTACATTATCTTGCCATGTCAATTTGGTTGTTGTTGTTGACAAATGACACATTCTCTGTTAAAATTTTATCCATCCTTTTTGTTCTTTCAGCCTTTTTTCAGCAAAGTGATGGATGGACTGACTCAAACAGATGACTCTGTTTTATTTGCTCGCAGATTTGTGTGAAGCAAAAGAAAAACGGTCCATTATGCAAGTGCCCTGAGCTACAATGAGAGCATTGTGAAGGGACATCAAAGCTGCTGCTGGTAAGCAAGGCATTTTGATTGCTTTGCCTTTGATCTGAAGGCATGCTCCCACCTGAACGTCAATTTCGAATGCATATGTAATGAGTTGTATATTTATCTTTGAGAAATTCACAACTGCCTCACATAAGTGTTTCTAGTAAAGCTGAAAATAAACAATTAGAACAAAATAATTAATATGACATTTTTAAATACAAATTCAAAGTAAGTATTTCCTTTTGTAAATACAAAGCTACACATTAGACAACTAAACACTTTTTTTGGTTGTCTTTTAAAATGTTCTTATTGACTATAATTAACATTATAGATGATTCTGGCCTCAAACTCCAAAGGATAATTCAAAGTCATGAGTCGATATAATTCATGAATGTGTCTTTTTACATTGTAAATTAAGAGACAATTAAGAGAAAGAAAAAAAAAAAAACTTTAGATCACTTTAGGTCACAATTCACAGTATTAACATATCATTAACTAACACTATAGCTTCATAAATGACTAATTAGCTGTTTATTAATAGTTAGTAAGGCAGAAGTTGGGTTTAAGTCTTTGGTAGGATTAGGGATGCAGAATAAGATCATACTTTATAACTACTAATGAACATGTTATAGGCTTAATAATAGGCAGATAACAAGCCAGTAGTAAATGGCATGAACTGTGGCCTAAATAAAAGTGCTACCTTAAAAACAAAGCATACAATCAAAAGAATATTATTGATGCTTGTTCAAACTACTTATTTATAATGAGTTGAATCAACACAATTCTTGAAGGTTTTTGTGTGGTAATTTAATTGTTTTATGTTCAACTTAAATTTGTAAAAACAATTACATTAACATAATTGATTTGTGTTGAGGCAACATTAAGGAATTGTGTGGAACCCTGCATTTTTTACAGTGAACCTCAAAACAATTATTGAAACAAAAATGTATGTTATTTTTATATTAGTGTATGCATGTTTGCATCTATGGATGTCAGGATGTTAGGGATTTATTTTTTTCGAAAACAACAAATGGTCCCACTTTATATTGTGGCGTTACATGTAAATGAATCATTTGACACAATCCCCTTATTATCCACATACATGTTTTTACATTGTACTTACATTGATATATTTAAAAATGTATCTGCATGTAATTACATCTTTAATTATTTGATCAAATCAATTACACTGTTAGTAAATGTTGTAAATTGTTAGTAAATGTGCTCAGGACAGTTTGCTGGGGCTGTGGATTAAGTGAAGTTTCACAAACTAATTTCGAGAGGAGCACGAGATATGATTGACTACAGCTGGTCCTTATCGCTAATCACTATCAGATCATTCCAAAATTACTATAAATATCTTGCCTAAACTTCATTCCCTATCTTCATTTTGGAATCTATCGTTCCCTTCTCCCTTCTCCTCAATTCTAGGATCGGGTGACACAGCTGCTCAGTGGCTGGTGCTGATACCTCGCAGTGGCAGGGCCACTGGTTCAAGTTCTAATTGAGCCAGTCGGCACCCTCTGCGCCGAGTTTGCATGTTCTCCCTGTGTTCTCGTGGGTTTTCCCCAGGTACTCTGGTTTCCTCCCACATTCTAAAAACATGTGACATAAACGAATTGTAATAACAGTTACAAGCACTTAACGCATACATACTGAATCGATTCTTATAAAACCTCTTTTTTAACCAAAGTATAGGTAAAAAATGAACTGGGGGGCTCTCGAGAAATACCTGATCTCGTATCCCTCCTAGTGCTCATTGATCAGGCAGGAACCTTGGGCTCATCTATCTCCGAGGTCAGCGTTCTCTCCCAGGACAGCATGCCAAACCTGCTATTATAGTCGAGCATTATCGAAGTGTGACCTCTTGAAAGGTAATAATCCTGTAAATAACGTTTGTTGCACAGACTACACATTTTACTTCATATATGTTTTGTTTTGTTTTTTTAATTCTCAAAATGCAGGTAAAATGGCTGCATTTTATGGATCATCAAGAACCACAGTCTAAAAGTGTTCAACTGAAAGAATAAAGAGGGTAAGTTAACAGTAAATGTTCATTTATTTTGTTCAAATATTGCTGTAAGAGAACGCATTTTGCTTGTACAAGGTATAATTTGATAACAGAATGATGACAGAACACTGATTAACAAATAAAAAGCTGTTTATGCAGTGTTTTAACACAATTATTTAAAGCAACTTCCCTTGGCAATTGAACCCATAGCCTTAGCACTGACAGCTCAAAGAACTTCCAACTGAGCTACAGGCATATAACCCAAATGAAGCCACCATTCACATTGAAAGCCATCATAATACATTCTTAATTAAGACATTATTATATTTTACAGTTAAATTGTGACTATGAAAGAGCAAATGTCATACATTAACTCTGCCTCAGGTAACGTGAAAGCCGAAAAAAAAATCATATCTCATTTTTTAAAACCTTCCCCTCCAAGCAAATGAACAAGCCATAAAACACATTTATTATGAGTTCATGCTCTGAATAACATCATGTACGTGGAAGGAAACTACTGTACGTGAATGATAAACGGATTTTAAACTGATAGAAGTTTGCTCTGTTTATCCAGCAAAGCTAATACGATTTGAGTAAACCAGACTAAAGCCCCAATCAAAACGTCTGGTTTCTTTTCTCTTAATAGACTTTCTTTTTCTCCGCAGGCTAGCGGTGAGTAATGTTTCAGTGCTACGTAAATGCCATTACACTCCATGTTAGATCTTTGTCACATGGTCGAGGGCATCTGAGAGCACTCTCACTTCATTAGCTCTGCGTTGTCTGTCTGTATGTTTGCTTTTACCTGTTGCCACCAGCGATGTTTTCTATTCATCAATCATTTTTGATTCTTTGCTGCGGTGACATTTGAAGGAAGGATACTGAACATAGCATGGGTGAGCAACTAGACATTTGAGAACACTGGGAGAACACAGAGTAGCTTGAATGCCATTTGTGGAGAGGGAAATATTGCCACCGGTGATCAAAAATCTATATTTGGGGTTTTTGATTTATTCAAGTCATTGTTCAGAGTTATTTGCCTTTCATGCCGATGCCCTCAGGTCTAGGTCACATTTGCTCATGTTCGACATCGGTTTGTTGTTCCAGCACACACTCTTTGCTGAAATGAGTGGGAAGTTGGTGACATGTTGAAGTGACATTAAAAAGTCAAAGTAATTCAGCAGTAATTATGCTTATACTGTAAAAATAACCCAATAATTAGTTGCTAGATACGAGTACCTCAGTATTGCATTTTTGACAATGAGGTCTAGACTTTTTCAAAAAGTTCAAAATAGAGTTTGTGAATATTATCAGAATATTAAAGGGATAGTTCACCTAAAAATTATTATTCTGTCATCGTTAACTTAGCCTTTACATGTTCCAAACCTGAGTATCTTTCTTCTTTTTAGAATCAGAAAGAGCTTTATTGCCAGGTATGTTCACACATGTGAGGAATTTGTTTTCGTGACAGAGCTTCTACAGTGCAACAGAATTACAGAGACAGGACAAAAAAACAGATAATAAATATATTTTAAATATAGAATTAAGTAGTGAATGCAAATATACAAATTGAAAAGTGTACGTACAGGTATATTATTTTATACCATGTTATATGTGCTGCTGCTATGTGCAAATTGGCACATAAAGTATGTTGTTAAATAAATAAGTGTATATGTGTATAAAAAGTGATGTTTGTTTCACAATTACTATCATAAGGTGTTCATGAGATGGATTGTCTGTTTCTGTGTCGGCCTGTTCTGGTGCACAGTGCTTTGTAGCGTCGACCAGAAGGTAAAAGTTAAAAAAGGCAGTGTGCTGGGTGTGAGGGGTCCAGAGTGATTTTGGCAGCCCTTCTGCTTGCTCTGGATAAGTACAGTTCTTGGAGAGTTGTATTAGTGATACACAGTGAACACAAAAGAAGATATTTTAAAGAAAGCTGTAAACTTATATTAACTTCCACACTATTTGTTTTTACTACTCAATGTCTTAAAATGCACCCATAGTAATAATAATTCCTTTCATTTTTATAGCGCTTTTCTGGACACTCAACGCACTTTACACATTTTTTTGGGGAATCTCCTCATCCACCACTAGTGTGCAGTATCCACCTGGATGACGATGCGATGGCAGCCATATTGCACCAGACCGCACACCACACACCAGCTGATTGGTGGAGAGTAAATAGAATGATGAAGCCAATTATGATATGGGGATGGTTAGGAGGCATGATGGACAGAGGACAGTGGGCAAATTTGGCCAGGATGCTGGGGTTAAACTCTTACTCTTTTTCAAATTTCAATTAAATTCAATTCATCTTTATTTATATAATGCTTTTTACAATGTAGATTGTGTTAAAGCAGCTTAACACAGAAGTTCTAGTAACTTGAAACTGTCACTCTGGTTTTTTCAAAGGACATCCTGGGATTTTTTTAATGACCACAGTGAGTCAGGACCTCGGTTTAATGTCTCGTCTGAAAGACAGCGCTCACTGAGCAGTACCCATCAATATACTGGGGCATTGGGACCCACACAAACCACAGGTTGAGCACCCCCTGCTGATCTCACATGCAGACTAAGGAAGTTAAAATTGTCTAGAAAATTCAATATCGACCCTCAGTAAGCCCTGCATATGGCCCTTTTATTGAGTTTTCAATCTAGTCATTTCAATAGAACTTTATGCAATGTCAAAGTTTTGTGGAACACAAAGTGAAACCAACAAACAACGTGTAGAAAAAAAATTTTTTTTACACAAGAGAGTAGGAAAATATTATAATTTTTTCTTATATGAAAGTGTTACAAAACCAAAATGTTCCACATTTATTTCATATAGGATTTTGACCTATGTGAAGATCATGCGATGCTTGTAGCGATGATGTGTTTTTTCTGTAAATACACATTTTTGTACACTCCACAAGCTTCATTTATCAGCTCAGTCATATTGAATTATTTCTTAAATTTTATTAATTTGATATCGTTACATACATTCCCAGTTTCTAATATATCCATGCTGCTTTCTTTTTGTTCAGTTGTTGTTTTATTGTTGTCTTTACACATACATTGTTCAATCGTTTTGTTTTGTTTTTTGGATTGAGAGCATTTAGTGTAAGTACATGATTGAAGTATTGGCCCAATAAGGATATTCAGTTCAGTTCAATTCATTTCATCTTTGTTTATTTAGAGCTTTTACAATTTAGATTGTCAAAGCAGCTTAACAGAAGTTCTAATAACTTGAAGCTGTCAGTCCAGTTTTTTCGAAGGACATCCTTGGATTTTTAATGAACACAGTGAGTTAGGACCTCGGTTTACAGTAATGTCTCATCTGAAAGACAGCGCTCACTGAGCAGTACAGAGTCCCCATCAATATACTGTGGCATTAGAACCCACACAAACCTATAGCGCTTTTACAATGTAGATTGTGTCAAAAGCAGCTTAATATAGAAGTTCTAGTAAATTGAAACGGTGTCAGTCCAGTCCAGCTTTTCCAGAAAGTCCAGAAGTTCAGTTTAGTTCAGTTCAGTGTGGTTTAATTTTCACAGCTGAAAGTCCAAACACTGAAGAGCAAATCCATTGATGCGCAGCTCCACAAGTCCCAAACCAAACAAGCCAGTGGCGACGGTGACGAGGAACAAAACTTCACCAATTGACAAAAGTGAAGGAAAAAATAACCTTGAGAGAAACCAGGCTTAGTTGGGCACAACCATTTCTCCTCTGGCCAAACTTTTTGTGCAGAGCTGCAGTCTAGTTGCTGGAGGCTGGAGAATGCTGGATGTCCATCGTGGTTTGATCACTAATAGTTTGCGGTGGGACGTTTTGCTCCGAAGACGACCGACTTTTAGTTAATTTAGCAATGATGTTAAATAAAAATCTAGGATTGCTATGCTTATTTTCTATCATTTTGCGGAGTTACTCAGCCCTGGCAGATTTTAGAGCCTTCCTATAACTGGACGTACTATGTTTGTACGCAATTCTAAAGACATCTAATTTAGTTTTTTTCGATACCATTACAGATACCAATATCGGTATTTTCGTGCATCCCTAATTTTGAACCACTGCTCTATACATTTGTAGGTCTCACTTTTCAGGCACTCCATCTCTTATGGAGCTCTTAGTTAGGTATATTAAATAGTTGCTCATCAACCAAAAAATCTGCAGAGCTTGAGGATTAAAAACCACTGATCTAATGTAATCTGCAATCTCTTTAATACACAGCCTGCATTATTCCCTCAGGCTAAAAGGTCTGTAGGGAGTGAGAATTAAACCGTAGTTGCCTTCTCATAAACAAGCCATGGAATCAAACCCTTGTCAGTTTTTCAAAAAGCATGTTGAGTTGGAGAGGGACAGAATAGGCTGCGTTGAAGACTAGATGTGAAGTTTTATATTTTTGCTCAACAGCCACTAATGACGCCTGATGTGTTTGTGTGCTCTGACTGCATTGCTAGTCAGCACTGGCTAAAAGCATATCATTATCCCTCTCAGCGCACCCTACACCGCTGCGAGAGCTGAGAAAATTAGATGTCACAGACATGAAGAAGGGATGCAGGATGCCTGTAACCATAGAGACCCTGCCCATCACAGAGAGACCAGTTCAGGAGGAGGGACAGAGTCCTCGTAAGGGGCTTATAAGGGGACAGAGGACACAATCCTGCCTCTTACCAGGCCATTAAAACACACTACTGTGAGTATAAGAAAGTCATCTTAAGTCTGGTATTTTTTAGATGAAGCAGCTTTTTGTTGTTTGAAGAGCTCATCCCCAAAATTCAAATTAGCTGTTATTTTACTCCCCCTCAGGCCATCCAAGATGAAGTTGCCTTTTTTTTTCATTACAACATTTCTATCTTCAAAGAAGATTTTTAGCTGAAACTGTGGTTCTTGTGGATTAATTAAATTAAAGTCAACATCTACTAGCACTTAGATTTTAATGAAAAAATAAAAATTAAAAATTAAAATTACATACACAGTTGAAACCAGAAGTTTACATACACTCTAAAAAAAGGAACACAACCATTTTTTTAAATGTCTGATGGTAAGTCATACTAAATGTTTACTATTTAGGTCGGTTAGGATTACCTAATTCATTTACATTTGCTAAATGCCAGAATAATGAGAGAATTTTTTTTTTTTGAGAATTTTTTATTCATTTCTAGACAGTCAAAAGTTTACATACATTTTCTTAATGTTTTCTTAGCTTTGCTTTTAAACTGTATAACTTTGGTCAAATGTTTTGGGTATCCTTCCACAAGCTTCTCACAATAGTTTGCAGGAATTTTGGCCCATTCCTCCTGACAGAATTGGTGTAACTGAGTCAGATTTGTAGGCTGTCTTGCTCAAACAAGCTTTTTCAACTCTGGCCACAAATTTTCTATAGGATTGAGTCAGGACTTTGTGATGGCCACTCCAAAACATTCAGTCTGTTGTCCTTAAAGCACATTTTAACTAATTTGGCAGTCAGTATTTCTACATAATGTTCTTTCTTCATGATGCCATCTATGCTGTGAAGTGGACCAGTCCCTCCTGCAGCAAAACAGCCTCACAACATGATGCTGCCGCCCCCATACTTCACAGTTGGGATGGTGTTCCTAGGCTTGTAAGCTTTCCCTTTGTCTTCCAAATGTAACACTGGTCATTATGGCTAAACAGTTCAATCTTAGTTCCATCAGACCACAGGACATGTCTCCAAAAATTATTCTTTTCCCAGTGTAATTTTGCAAATTGTAATCTGGCTTTTTTGTTGATTCTGGCTTGTTGATTTTCCCATGTTGTCACACAAGGAAGCAGTGTGTTTGAGGTTTTCCTTAAATACTATTCTACAGTTGTGCCTCCAATTAACTCAAATGTTGTCAATTAGCCAATCAGAAACTTCCAAAAGTAAGTTACTACTTACTACTACTGTGTCGATTTAAATTGATCAGGACATTATCTGGCACTTTCATATGAAGGGAAATTTCAGCCATATTTTTAGTTACCATCCTGCTTTGAATGAGCCTTTTGGTTATTAAGGTCACCCTGACTTTGTTTACATCTGGTATTAACACGTTTCACATCTGTTTTAATTAAACACCATTAGCTAGATTTGAAAACAGACTCAACTGTGCTTACTAAAATATTTATGTAATATTGTGCAGGATGCGGTCTTGTTAATTGTTGTTTTGGTCCAGACACTAGCCCTGTCATGTCTTGTATGTTGTGATCACGTTGAGTTTTCTCGGGTTGAGCACTCATATTTCCCGTCATTGTCAGTCTTTGTCATTGTATGAGCGCCATCTTGGCTGTGCAAGGTCGCTTGGTGAAGGTTAGCACTGTTGTCTCACAGCATGAAGGTACAGGAGATATCAGGAGGGACTTGGATGAAGACGACAGGAAGGACCACGGAGGACCAGAGAAAGACAGGAGGGACTTGGAGCAAGAGCCAGTGGGATAAATCGATGAGGTGAAGCCAGAGCAATGGAGTCCTGAGGTGCAGGATAGACAGTCCAAGGAGCATGGTGAAGCCAGCAGCCGGTGGTTATGAGGAAGGTTATGGCTGAGGGGCTGACTGGTAGAACTGGGGTATAGTTGTGAATCAGCAGGGCTGGAGGTCCATGCATTCATGTGTACTGTACAGTGATGTATGCCCCGCATGTCCACACACAGCTTCCTGTTTGAACACAGCACAGGCACATGCGAGGTATACGTCAGCAGTGTGACCAAGCGTAACACATGACCGTGTACTCTATACTTAGGAGAAGAAGCTGTTGAATAAAGTCGTTTATTTACAGCATGTTTGTACAGACATACAGATTGTACCACAAAAGGCATATGATTTGAGAACCTTGCTGTCCATGGAAAATGGGAGCAATCAGATTGTGTGTGTAACATAGCTCTAGGTAAATGAAAACATCCAGCTGAGGTATATATCTGAAAGTACACCATGTGCATTAGGATCTTTAGCCGTTTTGTGGTGATGTCTGAATGAAACATTGTCCCGCCCATTTGTTTTGTGCGCAGACCCGGGAAAACGGTGTTGATTAATTAACACTGAATATATGTTGTTGTAATTACTTGGAGTTATGGTTAAGAATAGAGCAATATGTTGGTGTAACCGCTCTGCTTTGTCAGTACATTCCTACATTGTGCTCAAACATTAACTCAATACCATGGCTGCTGCTTCTTTTAACACTGTCTTGATAAGCCGTAGTGGGAATTTAGCCTCCGAATTGTGCTGCACTCAGTAGACCAATCACAATAGAGTGGGTCATCAGACTTGCGTCACACAAGGAGGGGTTTGGGGAAAATAAATCACTGAACAAATCAAATGGGAGTTGTTGGTATATTTAGGTAAAAATAAATGCATATTATAAGACAATGAAAAGGTTATTTTGACCTTGCATGCATATCAGCCTGTTGTTAGGGACGCTTAAACCAAACTATGACCTTTTATAATCCATAGGGGCACTTTGTGTTCTGAAGATGAATGATGGTCTCAGGAGTTTGGAATGATACATGTGAGTTATTAATAACATCATTTTAGTTTTGGGCTGGACTGACACTTTGAGACTTGTGCATAGGAAAGACTTGTGTGTGTGTGTATTAAAATTGTTGGATTGGATTTGAGATTTCTTGGCAACATTTTCATCAACTTAATAAATTGTGTGCAGCATAAGGACCTTTGTTGTATTTTAATCATCAGCAATACATAGAAAAAACTCTATTCGAATGGACTTTCTTTGTGAAATTATTAGCCAAGTAAACTGAATCACAGAGCTCCATAATTAGCCCATCATCAGAGCGTTTTCTGCTCAGTGGTGCGGCGCGCTCTACATCAGCGTGCTTTTGTCTTTGAGAGGACCTCTGATATCCAAAATTTCGATAATTATTTTGATGATAATTTAGAAACAACAGCCTGTTTGATGAGCCACAAATCTGTTGACATGTTATTGCAAAGCATGCTGTTTGCTGCTCCCGAATTAGCATAATTACTCTTTGACTAAGTGTGTTTATTAGGGGAATGGATCCAGATTCACGCTGGCCTCAGCATTAAGGGAAATGAAAGTAAAGCAGCGTTTGCTAAAAGCTCTCCTTTGACATTGCGCTTGTGCAAGTCAGTATCACAGATAGTCGGCTAACAAGCAGAGTGGTTGTTGTAGCAGCAGCTCATTAGCCGTGCAGTGACTCTGTCATATCCGTCGCTCGTGCTCAGTGCTGTAATTACCCCGAATGGACTGTGGAAAGAGGAAAGGCCACTAAACGCAATATTGACCGTCTTGTTTAAGAGCAGAATTGACCTGGGAGACATGTGCTTTAAATATCTCAATAACTGACGGGACCACTTGTGGAGCAGAGCAACAAATGGTGCATCTTTAGGGAGCCTGGAAAAGATTCGCTGCTGCAGCAGGAATGACAATATCAAGTCATTTGCTGTAATGAAGTCATCACACTCAAAATGCAGACAGAATTACTGAAGCCTTGTGATACGGCATGATTAGACTGGGATTGCTTGTTTGTTTGTGATGTCTGACAAGGCTATTGCATGTTTAAATGCCAGCTGAGCATCTAAAACAACAACAGTGATTTGGAAGAAGCATGCAAAAATGACATTATTCACATCTGTCTGGCCAAATCAAGGTTGTCATGGATTATGATCAATTAGACAATATAAATTACAGCTTAAAATATATATGTTTATTAACAAATGTAACCCTGGATGACCAAACCTGTATTATGCTGCATGGGTATATTTTTAGCATTAGGCAAAAATATATTCTATGTATTAGAGTTGGGCGACGTCAAACAATTTGGCATCGTATGATGTCTAATGTGAAACATCGCTATGGACGATGGCATCGTCGTCGTCGTAGGCGGCGGTGAATTAATTATTTATGAATAATTAATTCATAACAAATTAATTATTTGTAGCCTACCTGACCCGCATGGTCTTTGTTTTACCCATAACCAAACCATAAATAAATAAAGATAAGTTACGCACAAATTACCACCTGTCAATCACTTTTTCCGCGGGACTCTGGCATGAATAGGCAGAGTGATCTGTGTCGTTATAAGAGCATTTACACACTTAGTTGGTAAAAAAGGTGCACAATCAACAGCAACCAACCAACAGTATCTGAGATTTTCGCTAAAATTACATAGTGCAAGCGTGAAAGCGAAAGATTGAAGCAGTGTACTGACGCTGTGACACGTTACCTGAGTCGTTAGATAGAGAAAAGATTAATTAAATATCACGATTAACAACTATAGTGAGACGCGATCCGGTGGTAGCCTATGTGCACTGCTCTCTGGGGTTTTGTGCTCAAGACTGCTGGAGCTCAGACGCGCGCGTACGCTGCATGAAATGCCAGTGTAGACGTGGATTGTTTTCGTTCTTAAATGCTGTTTTAAAACCAAGACATGTTAGTGTGAACGGGGCCTTGTGTATTTTTTGCGAGCGGCTTGCTGCTGCGACGTGGGCGGGGCGGAGGATTGCGATGCCAGCTTAGCATCGTGATGTCTATCGGCCATAGGCGATGGATGATGGCATCATCTATCGACCCAACCCTTCTATGTATGTCAAAATTAGACTTTTTGCCATTAGACTATTAAGTGAAGATCATGGTCTATGAAGACATTATCTATTTTTTTAATGAACTTTTTATCAAAACACAATTTTTGTTTAGTAATGTGCATTGCTAAACACTTTATTCGGACAATTTTAAGGTGATATTCTCATTATTTAATACGTTTTTCACCCCAATGTTTCAGATTTCCAAATAGTTGTATCTGCCAAATTTAGTCATATCTTAACAAAGTATTCATTAATGGTAAGCTTATTTATACAGCTTGCAGGTAATTAAATATCCCAGTTTTTAAATAGTTCCATTAATATATTTGGAAATCTTATAAAACTGTTATTGATGGCGACTCTAAAATAAGTCAAGCTCAGTAGACCCAAACAAAGGTATTGAAATAATTAAAAAGTGAGTATACAGTAAATACACAGGGGCGGATTTAACCAATAAGCGAAGCAGCCACTTACGGCTCCAGAAAATGTTGGGGCCCCCAATAAATATCTAGAAACATAAATTATACCTTTAATATTGTCTTTTTCTACCATTTGCTATCATATTTTTGTAGGGTGAGGGTCTAACAAACAAATAATACATCTATGCAAATTTGTTTTACACCCCCAATCATGAAGCAGTCCAGCAGTCAAATCATATAAAAGTTTAGTTTAAAAACCATTTATTATTTTCGATTTATTTATCAGGCTATTTTTAGTTGTGAATTCCTTTTAAGAAAACATTCATTCATTCATTCACTTTCTTTTCGGCTTAGTCCCTTATTAATCTGGGGTCGCCACATGTCATATGTCATATGTCAGGGTTCTTTCATTTCAGTGAAAGAAGATTTAAGAAAAAACACAGAATTTAGAATCTAGAATTTACTGTCAGCAGTGAGGAAATTTGTTCTGTGTATGAAATACAATGATTCCAAGTTATGAAGCTTGTTTTGTATTAAAAAGATTATTTTGAGAGAAAGTAGCTTGAAAAGTGTAATGTTGCAATAAGCTGTTTTAGTATTATTATAGTTTCATCTTTTATTCACAACTGTATGTCTGTTTCTGGCTCTCTTATTAGATTTCTGCATGTTTGAGCAACCAAATTAGGGGTGTAAACCAGAAATGCCATGGATAAACACAGGGAAATAAATGCAGGCTGTTTTAAAACTTGACTGAAAATACCATGTGTCAAAGCTTAAATGTAGTAGTTATAGACTGTGAATCTTACCGATTGGCTACTTAGCTCAAACTAAAACTTACTAAAAGTCCAATCCAAACATTACCATATCAAATACATCACTTGTAAACAACTAAACACTGTGATTTAGTTTTCGTCTTTATTGACACGTCCTCACAGTCCAGCAATAAGGATAGTCTTGTGCGTTTTTTGGCCTCAATGTGGCTTCCTACATCAATGGCAGCTAATCAAGTGATGGACTGCTGCATCATATCCACACAAATAATGTCACAGTGTGTTTTGATTATGAGAGGTCTTAAGGTCGTGATAAAGAAAGATTAAGAGAAAAACTTGGAGGCCAAATGAAAAACAGCATGAGTCTCCAGCTGCAGCTGTATGGCCTTTTAAACAGTACAGCTAATGATAGGGAAATTACTTGTGATAAATCGAGGCTGAATCCCTCCGCACCGAGATTCGCCCTGATGTCGGATTGCCATTACTCTTTCAATTTAGCCCTTGATGCATCTTTCACAGATTTAAGTCCCCATATGGCCATTTCCGTCCTCTTGTGGGCCGGTGGCCGTTTGCCAAATCAGTGGCTCTGACACGCAGCTCTGCACCAGTGACGGAGACTGAGGTGGCAATGAGCAGAAATGGTGCCCAGGTGCAGCAATCACAGCTTTAGGGTGGAATTCAACTCGACATTAGTTTAACCACAGACTATTGACTAATATCTTCTCTGATTACAAACAACCGGACGTCCAGTCATCATCAGACGAGGAAATAGACACCAAAATGCATTAAGCATGCTCAACAATGTGCATTTTAAGTAGATCCCCTTAGTTAAATGTATAGACCTAAAGTTGCTTCAGATCTGAGTTAATCCATTTGTCTGAGTTGTGTGTCAAAACCATTATCTTGTCAGGCGGTATCAAAGAGATGGGAACAAAATTGGATGAGAAAGAAATTACATTTGCAATTGAATTGCATTTACTCAGTGTTCTGCTGCCAAATGGTGAAATCATTTCAGATCTCAACTGAACAAATGCAAAAAATATTATAGAAATTCAATATTCCTTTTATAAAGACAAAAGGTTTCTACATATTGTTGAGTTGGTCATGTAGTATATAATGTATATATGGAGTATACATGGAGTATACAATCTTATGACCATCAAAATATGGTGCTCTGGAGCTTCTTATTTGGATCTTTATTGCAGTGTTAGCATGTTTCTTAGTTGTTGTATATTTTAGCCCTAGCTAATGTAGTATAAAGCTTTTCATTTTTCAAATAACCATGTCAGAAGGTCATATTCCAGGAGGTTCAAACCCCCTTTACTCCACTGAAAGTAACTGAAATATGCTGGAGCAAGTCATATCAAGTAAACTTTATTTTACTCATACAATGTAGATTATGTAAAAGCCACATTACAAAGATGAACAATAAAAAATAAATAAATCTAACAACAATATTTAATTTTGTGGGATATAGTCAATATATCAGGCAGGTAGCAGCAGAATAGTGAGAGAATGCTGCTGTGGTTCTAGTCAGCTCAAAATTGGTTCAGTTCAGCAATAGGAATGTCACTGTTGAAGGATGATCCACTGAAAAACAGCTCAAGTGACCACAACCAAGTAATCCTGACACCTGATTCACACGGGCCTTTGGCGTCAATGCTTGATGAAAGGTGTGTCTGAAGTTAGAGCTGACGCGAGCAGTGTCAGCCAATGAAATTAGTCTACAATTGGCTACTGTCTGAGCCAAAAGTGAATGGAAAGCATTGACGCTGACGCCACGTGTGAATGGGCGACCAATTGACGGAAATGGACAACAAACCTAGGACCAAACCAGGTTCTGCTGGGGACCTGTTTTCCTTTTTCCACACGAATAAAGTGGCAGAGCTGCACTCTACATAGAGGTGGATAATATGGGCTAGATCCAAGATTATGTGAACCCTAGGATAAGTGCAAAATATAGGCTCCTACACGAGTGTAGATACCATTCTTCTTACTGTGCCATTTTGGGAAGTGTTCATGGCTAATGTTTTTCTTGTTAATGCAGCCTAACAATCCATTAGGCCAGGGATAAGAGTAGTAAACCTTACAATGTGGTTCTCTTCAGGGTCAGATAGTCAATAGCCATTAAAAGAATTCATGCTCAGTTTCTAAGCCAGAAGCAACTTCAAAAAAACTTTGAAAATCTTAAATCAGTTTTCCAAACCCACCTTACTTTATTAATATAACCAACAGAACCTACCAACCGTATATCTTTTGGGAAACACATGAATGGCTTACATATTTAGTTGTCTCTACATGCATTTGTTTTAACACTAGCAAGTCATTTAAAGGAGTTTTTGTCCTAGGTCCTTGCATTTGATGTTATGATGATCTTGAGAAGTACTTTTGTCACTGCCTTCTTTCATTCATTCATTCTTTTTCCTTTGGCTTAGTCACTTATTTATCAGGGGTCGCCACAGCGGATTGAACCCCTTAACTATTCCAATATATGTTTTATGCAGCGGATGCCCTTCCAGCCACAACCCAGTACTGGGAAACACATTCTAAAACGCACTCGTACACTAAGGCCAATTTTGTTTACCTAATTCACTTATATCAGCATGTCTTTGGACTGTGTGAGGAACCGGAGCACCCGGAGGAAACCCACACTAACACAGGGAGAACATTTCTTCTTCTTCTTGTTCTTTTTTTTTTTTAGATACAGCCCAAGTTGCAATTTACCCTTGCGTACAAACTTTTGATGAGCAACGAGAAAAATAATTGCAGTGTCAGAAATTACGGCACATTTTGAGGCCACTGGTCAGTCCGCTGATTACCCCTTCTTTCTGGTTTCTGACACCTGACCCAAGAGGCAGCAGACGCACCAATGAATTCTTGGAGAAAAATAAGAAACCCTTTTTATATCACAGACAAAACGTGAGGCTGCAAAGACTATTTCTTTTTGTTTGCTTGTCAGTTTTGACACAGTTAAACCGTGGGGGAAAATGATGAGCTGTAAAACGGTTCGTCTTGATTGTAGTAATTTATTTTTCAAGCTGAGCAAATGGAAAGGTGGGTGATACCTCTGATTAGCTTG
Source organism: Danio kyathit (assembly GCA_903798195.1). Lineage (NCBI taxonomy): Eukaryota > Metazoa > Chordata > Actinopteri > Cypriniformes > Danionidae > Danio > Danio kyathit. The sequence continues at coordinate 32,323,505 of LR812541.1, forward strand.
TCATACGTGTTTCTATGCCTTTACAGAGATCATTGAGGAGTGTAAATGCCAAAGCAGACTACAATTACAATTTCAGGCATTGTTCTTCACATTCACCTGAGTTACAGGCATGCATGACACCTGATCTACTCCTCCACATGATTTAGCCTGTTCTTGAAACAATCACCCAGCCGCGTGTTTATAAGGTTTCTTATGATCTATTATACACTGAAGTCCTACAGAATGTTTTGCTGCAAGGGAAGCATTAATGCGTGATGTTTCAGCTGTTTTTTTTCTCTTAGCCTGAAGTCTCAGTCACAAGTGTGATTTTCTCTCCTTCTGTTTTTTCACCAGTATTGATCTTGGATATGTATTCTCAGTGGCCACTTTATTAGGTCCACCTTACTAGTACCAACTGAAACCCACATTTGCCTTAATTATGGCATAGATTCAACAATTTGCAGGAAACATATTTACATCATGTAGTTGCTGATGAAATCTCCATTTCATTATGCTCTGTTAGATTGATATCTGGTAACTGTGAAAGTCATTTGAGTAAAGTGAACTAAATTAATAACACAAGCTTGGACTCCCCGCTTCAAACTAAAGTTAGAAGTAAGATAGGAAAATAAACATGAAGTGCTGTGGCTGGCAGAGAGAGACCCCTTAGATCAATCTCCTTCAACTTTATCACCTCGTCTCCCCAGTTTAACCAATAAGAGGCTGGAGAAAAAACAAAACTAAAAGATAAATCAATATTAACATTTAAAAGAGGACTAGGGGATATGCAAGATGCACATAATAACCACAAGATCAGATTTCCGGGCCGAGAACAGTTTGTAATCGTGCTGCGCTGTTTCAGGTGCAGTGGAGAAACAACCATACCAGTACCAAAGTGCGGCTATTGATACAAAGCAGAATGGATCAATGCTTTGATGTTGTTTAGGCCAAATTCTTACCCTAGTATTTGAATGCTGCAGCAGAAATTGAGACTCATTAGAGGAGGCAACCTTTTTTCACTTTTCTATAATCCAGAACTGGTGTCCCCTTGCCAATCATATAGCCTTAGTTTTCTGTTCTTAGCTGACAGGAGTAACACCACTGCTCTTCTTCTTCTGCTGCTGCAGCTCACCGGCTTCAAGTTTTGATGCGTTTTATGTTCAGAGATGCACTTCTGCAAACCACATGTTAACAAGTGATTATTTTAGTTAATGTTTCTTTTTCATCAGCTTGAACCAGTCTAGCCTATTTCCTCTGGCGTTCAAGGCACTTTCACCAACAGAATGTACACTCAACTGATATTACAATATCTTTTTTTCATTCTCAGTAAACCCTAGAGCAGTGTCTCTCAACCATGTTTCTGGAGGACCACCAGCTCTGCACATTTGCCTTGTCTCCTTAACTGAGCACATCTGATTCAGGTCATCAGCTCATTAGCAGAGACTAAAGGTGCGTCCAAATTGCATACTTATGCACTATTCTACGCTATTTTGTATTATTAAGTAGTGCATTCACACTGAAAACTATAGGTAAACTTAAAAATAGTAGGTGTGCTTTAATACTCGGATGATGCATTTATTCAACTGTTAAAATGAAGTGTGTAATGTTGGACACTTCACGCACTCAACAGCCGCTGCTTTGCTCACGTAGCGGAAGAGGCGGAGCTATCAGACGCACATGTTGGATTACTTTATTTAGTTTGTATTGTGAAAGCAAAATTCTCCTACGAGAGTGATTATACCGCCGATGGTGAATGCGGTTATACTCATGGCAGAAGTATTTTGGTAGTATGGTCATTTATTTAACTAATTCGGCAACCGGCAAACGTCATCAGGGAAACGCTTTGAATTTCCTTAGTAAAAAAATGTTAGTGTTCTGTTTGGGACGACACTACAAATACTATGCTGTTGAGTGTGCAAGTGCATAAGTATAGATGCATAGTGTATAGTGTGCCATTTGGGATGCAGCTTGTAAGACATGTGGGTGTAACAGACAAAGGAGAAATCCAACACATGCAGTGTTGGTGGTCCTCCAGGAACATGGTTGAGAAACACTGCCCTAGAGATGGCTCTGCATGAAAAACCCAACTGATCAGAAATTTTTGAAATACTCAGACTAACCTAAATGTAACTAACTCCTTTACCACATTTAAGGCCCTGGTATACATTGAATGAAATCAGAGAATTAACTAAAATGACAATTTTGAAAAATATCCTGGCAAAATGAAGTTCTTTTTGACTTTTGACAAACTTGTGTCCGTTTTGCCTTCTAAACACCTTTAAGCTACCAAATCTCTGGCGATTACTCAATCAGTATTCTGGAACTCTGGAATTTATTACCTGTTTAATTTCTCCTTTCATGCATGGAGTTCAGACAGGAGAAATACATAAAAAACAACACTAGATTTTAAAGACTCTGAGGGGGTCATAGACTGGACAAGAATCCCACCTTGCGGCACATCTTTTCTATGAGGTTGCGCACACCAGCGCTACCAATCAGTGTCTGTCCGCAGCAAATAGAAAACAATGTAAAGATGTGATGCCGTGGTGGCGCTTCTCATGGAGAAGGCTGTTTGTCAGATCTCTCATTTGTGTTTAGGGGTACTGCAGTGCAGGGGTTTAGGAGGGTTTGTAAACAATATGCAGTCACTCTGCCTTTTTGAACTTATTTTTGCCCTCAAACGAAGAATAAAAAACAACTTTGTTTGAAGTAAGGCCTTCAAAGTAATTTAAATGTTTTGTTCCTCACTCTGATGTTCTGTTGGAACATCATCCCAATGACATCTGCATATGTAAATGCGTTTGTGATTTGTGCTATCCACCAGTTGAACAGGGGTACCTGATATAATGGCCAGTGAATGTATTTTGTTTTCATAGTGCTTCATTCCTTTCTCTATTTAAAGGGACAGTACATCTTATCAGGATGAACTTCATTATGTGCGAGTCTGGACCATAAAGTCTTATCTTGCATGTGTGTCTTTTTGGCAATGAACAAAAATACATTGTATGGGTCAAAATGATTTTTCTTTAATGCCAAACATCATTAGTTTTAATGTTCAAAACATCATATGTTCCATGAAGATGTTTTGAACATTTTCTACAGTAAATGTATCAAAATATAATATATGATTGTAATACGCATGGCTAAGAACTTGAATCATTTTGAATAAGGCAATTTTTTTTTCATTATTTACATTTTTTTGCAGCCTCAGATTTTCCTGATGTTCAAATAGTTTTATCCTGACCAAACCATAAGTACATACCTGTACATGGAAAGCTTACTGTTCATTTTAATTAAGAGATAATTTTATTGTGTTTTATACATCATGAATCTATATATTTTTTTTAAATGAACCCTTATCACTAATTTTGTTGTCCAGGGTCACATTCAGTACACTTACTGGCTACTTTATTAAGTACACCTTACTAGTTCCGGGTTGGACCCCCTTTTGCATTCAGAACTGCTTTAATTCTTCGTGGCATACATGTAACAAGGTACTGTAAATATTCCTCAGAGATTTTGATGCAAAATGACATGACAGCATCACGCTGTTGCTGCAGATTTGTCGGCTGGCAATCTCCTGTTCCACCACATCCCAAAGGTGCTCTATTGGATTGAGTTCTGGTGACTGTGGAGGCCATTTGAGTACAGTGAACTCATGGTCATGTTCAAGAAACCAGTCCGGAATGATTCTCGCTTTATGACATGGCGTGTTTTCCTGCGAGATGTAGCCATCAGAAGATGGGTACACTGAGGTCATAAAGGGACGTCTGGCACCAACAACCATGCCACGTTCAAAGTCACTTAAATCACCTTCTTCATTCTGATGCTCGGTTTGAACTGCAGCAGATCGTCCTGACCATTGCTGCGTCCCAATTCGCATACTTATACTACGCCCTAAAAGTATGTACTTTTTTGTGAAGGAAAAATATGTTAAGTTAATGTTAAAATAAATGCTTAGTTAAGAGCCCTGTCAATCATCCACATTTCTGTCGTATTTAATTTGCTACCTTATTGGAGAAGCAGCAGCAGGATAATATCCCATTCACGAGTCTTTCATGCAGAGAAATCTCCTCAGGTCTTTGGATAATTCTGCATTCAGACGGTAATGTCCAAACACGTCTTTATATAAGTTCAGTATTGTTATTACAGATGAAATATAACACCGACAACACCATTTCAATATTCTTCAGTGGGCTAGATATTAACTAACAGTCATTACTGAAGCCTCTATGCTTGACGGTTGGTCTCGCGCGTCCATCGTGTTTGTAGTTTGTTTACACTTTTCACTCGCCTTTTGTAGTTCTAATCGAATTCACGTCCAATGCGCAGTGTACTGTGGGTAATATCAGCGGTTAGAGTATGGACGCCTCTACACTTAAAATTTTGACCGGAAATAGTAAATCATCCGGGAATTTCTGGCATACTCTTTTCAACATACTACGATTTGGGACATACTAATTCTATTTTCACATACTATTTAGGATGGATAGTATGCGGATTGGTACACAGCACATGTCTTCATGCCTAAATGCATTGAGTTGCTGCCATGTGATTGGCTGATTAGAATTTTGCGTTAACGAGCAGAATGACAGGTGTACCTAATAAAGTGGCCAGTTAGTGTATATGCTATAACAAGCATTACTGCTCAAAAAAGAAGGTTCTGAGGTTCTGAATATGCGTATGTAATTATGCTTTTGTTGGAGTCTGTGCTAATCTGCTAGTCGTTTCTTGGATGCATGTCCTTGTTTCCTTTTTTTGCTGAACCTGGGATTCTTTTGCTTAACATCACTGTTTGTTTTTTTAGGTCAAGTGGCGTGCATGATTGAGGAAGGAAAATGACAATGTAACCACCACCAGCTGATTTACGCCTCCACATGATTCAGACTGCTCTTGAAACAACGTTTATATGGGATTTCTTATGAGGAACTGTACACAGAATCCCACTGGATGTATAGGTGCAAAAGAGTAGCATTAGTTTCTGACATTTCAGCTGCTTTTTCTCTCATAGCCTAAAGTTACAATCACAAGTGTGATTTTTCTCTCTTGCACTTTCTTCATATGTATTGATCTTGGATATATGGTTGTGTTCTTGGTTTCTTTTAGGTTTTCAAATACATACTTTTTATTTGTTACTTAGATGCATGTTCTTGTTTGTTTTCAGGCTGAAGCTGAGATGCTTTTTCAATGTTTTCAATACAGTGCTACACAGAAAATTTAATAATTATATAAAACAAAGCTAATGGGATGGAATATGTGTACTGCGGGCTGAAAGAATGATGAATTGTTTTAATTATAGTCAATCAAGCTGTCCTCAAGGTTCTAGTGCATATTCTGCAGCAGAAGATGCAAGTACTTGAACAGTGACTCATCTTTTCAAAATGAACTTCATCTGTTCTTATAAAAGGGAATAAAGAGCTCTAAACAGTGTTCGAATTAGACATGGGCTAATAGTCGCTGATGCACTGACAAGTGTCTGGTCTCTGACGTAGAGTCGCTTAGGAGTAAATGAATATGTAGTGATTGTCTTTGTTCACTGTGGTTAAGAACTCAATTTGCACCGTCTAAACATTTATCTTGTTATTATGAGCAATAATAGCTTTCTTAGCAAGTGTGTAGATAGTAAAAGCACTCATCTTTGCTCGGCTGATAGTATGCTGTGTGGATATGAAATTGGTGGTTTTCATTCATAGCACTGGAATATGTATGGTTTGCTTTTGTTGGAAAGTGTACTATAGGAAAGAGGAGCAACATGACTTGGGCTAGACTTAAATAAAAATACAGATACTCTACTTAATAGCTGTGTCTCATTTCAGAGGCTGCATCCTCCAAAGGATGCATTTGAATGGCGCTGCGTCATTGCAGCACAACGAAGGCTCTCATTTCAAAAAAATTCGAAGGCTCCTTCAAATGCAACCTCCAAATGCATCTTTCGTTTTCTAGGTAATGAAGGACACAACCGGTGGATCATTTGCGGCCTCGAAAATCCCAAGATTCATTGCGTGCTGATAACAGCAGGACGTTTTTAAAAGAAAACACCAGACTAAATTTATTTAAAAATTAAAAAAAATATTTATTTAATTTTATTTTTAAAACAAAAAGAGTATGACGTCTTACTGAAGAGTGATTTTATAGACAGTTTATATTATGACTGTATGTGTACATGTAAAGGAAAATATACAATTTATGCAAAAGTTTGGGCACCGCTGAAAATTTTCATAATTGCAAGCCATATCAGCTATTTAATTTGGAAATAATTTATACCCTAGGGAAAAAGCAATATTTTAGTTCTGACATAACATTTATTAAATCAACAGATGCAATACAATTTAAGTCTTAACAAAAACAGACAGGTGCAAAAATTTGGGCACCCCAACAGAATAATAACATCAATCGTTTGTACAGCCACCTTTTGCTGAAATAACAGCCTGTATAGACGCTTCTTACAGTCAAGGATAATAAATCCCTGAATTCTTGCTGAAGGCATTTTGGACCATTCTTCTTTGCAAAATTTCCACAGTTCAGTCATGCTTGATGGGTGCCGACTGTGAACGGCCCTTTTCAAATCAATCCATAGATTTTTGATGATGTTCAAGTCTGGAGACTGGGATGGCCATTCTAGAACATTGTATCATGTCTGAGCATGAATTCCTTGGTAGATCTGGAACTGTGCCTTGGGTCATTGTTCTGCTGAAACATCCAAACCAACCGTAACTTCAGCCTCTTGACTGATTCCTGAACATTATTCTTCCTAGAATCTGCAGATACTAGGTGAAGTCCATGCAACCTCTAACTCTGACACGGTTTCCAGTGCTTGCCACACATCCGCACAGCATGATGGACCCTCCACCATATTTTACAGTAGGGAGAAAGTTCTTCTCCTGGAATGCTGTGTTCATTTTCCACCACGCAAATTGCCCATGGTTGTGGCATCTGTCCACATATTTATCCAGAATAATTCAGGCTTGTCCAGATGAGCTTTTGCATAGCTCAAACGGCTCTTTTTGTTGGCAGAATGCAGAATAGTCTTCTTCTGCATCACCTTTCATTGAGCTGTTCTTTATGAAGAGTGCGCTGGACTGTGACACGATCTACAATCACATTATCAGTACAAGACATTCTTGGAGCTCTTTGGAGGTGGTCTGTGGTTTGTCTGTGACCATTCTAACCATTTTTCGCCTTTGCCTTTTAGATATTTTTCTTTTTTCCATTTTCTTACTATATTTCTGACTGCAGAGATAGAGACTTTAAATCTTTGTGATAGCTTTTTGCATCCTTCTCCTAATTTATGTTGATAATTATCCTAGTTTTTAGGTCATTAGGAAGTTCTTTTGAGGTTCCCATGTTGCTACTTTCTGGTTCAAAATAAGGAAAAGCACAACTAGCAACCAGCTAGATATCTTAAATGTCTTTTTCATGATTGGTTGGACCTGTGTTAGGATTGTTAACGTCCACTAAGTCACTTAAATCAATTTTGTGTTGTAATCAATCAGCATTAAGTGACTACAGGTTTTGAAATCCACTCAATATATAATCCAAATAGAGGGTGCCCAAACTTTTACATAGCTAACTTTTCAATTTCAATATGATTTCACACATCTCAATACTGCTATACTACGTATTTCCGTCTGTAAAACATGACATTATCTAGCTTTCTCTAAAAACCGAGTGGCATTTCACTGTGATCTTCTCTTGTAAAGAAAGAGCACACAGTAAATAATGCAGGGTTCCACACAATTCATTCATGTTGTCCCAACACAAATTGATTAAGTTAACTTAATGCTTTTAACAAATTTATGTGGATTGAAGTTAAAATTTTAAATTCACTTATTCAAAAAAGAGGACTCACATTTGAAGTCTGCATGATTTGGAGGATGCAGCCTCTGAAATGAGACACAGCTATTGTAGACAATATGATTTAAATCGGGAGAGAAACATCTCATATGGTTACATCTCATTACTGGTGGATTTATGAAGTTATTTAGCATGCAATCCACGTAGCCAAGGTTTTGCTGTTGGTCTTTATCAGTAGTTCAGTAGTCTTTACTAGTCATTCTAATCACCACAGCCATTCTCACTGAATAGGATTTTAACAATACATAAATCACAAAAAAAAAATGTTTATACCATTGTAGATGTTTAACAAATACAGCAGCGTTTACATTTTATTGATTGATGTATTTGCAGTAAAATGGTCTCCTTCATTGTAAAACAAAGTTGACTCAACTTAAAATTTTAAGGCAACCAGGTTCAGGACATTTTTCAGTTTACTCAACTTAAATCGAGTCAAGTGTACTTGGGTTGAAAGTTGAGTCAACTTAAAGAGGCTCTGCAGCAACATTTATTTGTTTTTTTACAGTGTTGACAATCGGTTTAGCAGATTACTATTTTTTCTTCGGAAAAAAAAAGATTTTTGAATGATTTTAAGAAAATCAACTAATGAAAAATATAGAATTAATGTAAATGCCTCATAAAGGTTGTATTGTAGTTTAACTGAATTTTTATTTATTTGTATTTTCTGTTTTCAACTTCATTCAGCTTCACAAGTTTTAGTAATGTCATTTTTTTAATCTTTCTAGATATAAATTTACTATATTTGATTTTAGTCGTTGTTTTAGATAAAACAATTTTTTTAACTAGCTAAAATAAAATAATTTTTACAATTTTACTGTCAATATTTTTGTTGTATGGTTTTAGTTTCAGTTAACAATAATCTTGCTAGTGTGTCTCTGGGCCCTTAAATGTAATACAATGTCTTAAATTAAGCTTTTGTCTATTATACAGATTTAAAGGCCTTAACTTCTGCATGAACCACAGACTTTTATTTCAGTATGATGATGTATTTCCAAAGTATTGAGTAGGGGGTAATATTTTATTTTTTGTCATCTTCTCCTGTCATCTTTCTCTAACAGCAAACTAACGGTTGAAGGGGCTTGGCTAAGCGTATTTTGGGCAAACCGTAAAACTGATGTCATCAGAGAAAGACTGACATTCCAGAGCAGAAGAGAATGGTTAGATTTGGATTTAAGATTACCAAAACAAACTAACAATATGCATTATCAAAATAAACATTTTATTTTCACACAGACTTTAAATATACTTACTTAAGCTGTGGTCACACTGGACTTTTCTCCCCAGACTTCCATTCATATGCACGCGAATGCGTCAGACCGGAAACGCAAGTTCATGCGTCAAGTTTCGCAGATCGCTGCACTGGAAAGTTCAAGCTTGGTAAACTCTGACCAGCGAAATCGCATCACAGGACTGCGTGAGTCCAATCGAGGATCAAAACATGACCTCTTTGGACAGAAATTTAAAACATGGACCAATCGCTCGCTTTTTTTTAATGTCTAATCATCTTGTGTAATCCCGGCCCTTTTCGCAGCACTGTACTACAGAATTTCACAAGCTCAAACTCTAGTGTGACTGCGGTTTAAGACACAATGGACTTTTCCTTTGATTCTAATTGTTTGCTGTGCATCATTATGTTGCCAACATTTCTTTTGTATAGTTTCATTAGTTGTCATGGTTACACATTGATTGACTCCTCACATCTGTTCTGATTTAGTTCATTAGGTTTGGCTTGCGTGCATATAATGCCCTCAGTTCTATGTCTGGGATAGTTTGTGTTTGCTCCTAGCACTCTATTGCATCACTTCATTTTGCAGATTACTCTCTTTTGTTGTATATTAAAGTTTATGCTGCATGTTTAGTCAATTGGGTTTGCTTTGTCTTCATTAATCGTCCCAGCACATGACATGTACAAGTATCTATAAAGTGTATAAATCCTCAATTATTTAGTGAAAGAAAAATGTGTGCTTTGTTTGTCCTAATTCTATTTCATTTCAAAACCTGCCCATTTAAACAAACAAACAAACAAACAAAGAATGAAGAAATTCATCAGAATTTTTTTAGTTTCTATGAAAAAGTCATGAATTTTTTATTCCCTAAATTACGCAGGTATCCAGATGCATTTAGTTTTCAGTGAAGGAGCTCAGGGGAGTCTCATAACAAACCAATGTGAACGGTTGTTTCCTCCTTCAGAATCACTTCAGCTGCGTCCCAGCGACCTGTGCCCTCTGCAGCAGACGTGATGGCAGAGGTCAGTGCATTACACCTCACAGCCACAATCAGCATGGGTATGTGCAGTTGGAAATTACCATTGTCACTTATGAGCATAATTATTGTAATCTCCTCATACATCAGCCATTACCAGCATAGTGTATTAGAAATTAGGGCTCTATTATAAGCTTGCTTATGGAACATTCGTCGCTTTATTCGCTCTGTCTGTCTCTCATTTTTGCTTATCGGCTTTCTCTCTCTCTTTTTCTCATTTGTACTAAAAATTCTTTTTTAAATCATTAAATAACCATCTCATTCTGTGCCAGAAGGTTTAAATGAAAGGGACTGTGGCATTACAAAGGCATTTAGAATTAATTCTGCTCTCAGGGTAATTGGCACATGCGGCTGCGTCAGGCTTTCAATGTCACCTGTTGTTTTTTCATCGTAAACATCTGCCTGTGGCGCATCGCAGTTTATGGGTCTGCAAATGTCATAGGGCTGTGAATACTTTTTTCATATAAGTGTGACTGTTCCGCTTTTGCTTTTCATGCATTGGCAGTGATACGTCTTTTAGTCATTATCACAACCCAGCCAAAAATGAGGACCAATTTTTTTGTCGGAAAATATATTTTATAATATTAATTTAATCCATTTTCTATTGTTTATAATTGAGTATGATTTGAAACAACTTTGTTGGGGTCTATTAAAAAAAAAAGAAATGAACAAAAAAAACTAAATTGTATTACCGAAATTGAAGTTGCAGTCCGGAACTTTAACTTTATGGATAAAATAAATCCTAAATCAGTTGTTGAGCAAGCACAGTTACAGTTTTTCTCAGTCACTTTGGTCCATTTCTCAGATCAGAATTGAAATTCTCAAAACTATCTGCTCAATCTTCACATCGTGTCAGTTGTGCACATCAAAAAAGCTGTTTCTTATTTCTTTGAACAAGTTGCAAATGCTTGCGTACGTTCATGCAAATGATTATGTGCAATTCTCTGATGTTTCATACATTATCAATTGCTTATGTCATGCTGATCAAAATTGATTATTTTGGTCTCTGTTGAATAGTCTCACCCCCACAACATTTAATCCATTGTTCATGGCATAAGTCTTTACATGCAAAATGGCTGAACAAGTTGTCATAATATTTTGTCATGATGCATTTTTCTATACATTTCCAGTAGACTTTTTTTTTTTTTTTTTAACTCTGTCTACAATTGGTACATTTCTCCCAGGTGAATCTTGACTTTTTCTAATGAAGGTGCATCTCAAAAGAGATCGTTCACATTTCTGCTTTTATTAATTTTTTTTTGTTTGTGCTATGCCGTGCTGTCTTTTTCTTTCTGTGTCATAGTGACATGATCTGCCAACAAATTACAGTACAAAGAGCAAAAAAATAAATAAAAAAAATTAATTAATAAAAATTTGTTTACACCAGAACACCTCTCCAAAGTAGATGTCAAGTAATTTGACTGTCTTATCCATACTCAATGACACAAGGACTTTTAATTCTGATGGCACTGACACATTTGTTTACACAAATTTAGTTTTGAGAGATGAACTTAGGATTTTGAGCAAGAGACTGGCTTTTGCAGGTTATCCAGGGTCTTTTGCTATTTGCACGCGTTGTTTCGAGAAATCTACTTACTGTTTTGCAAAATTTCAATTCTGATCTGAGAAATTTTCCAAAGCAACTGAGAAAAACTGTAATCAAAAAATTTATTGTAATTTAAAAAAAAAAAAAAAAAACTATTTATTTATTTAATGTCTTTTAAACAACAAGCCTCCCTTGAACAGATTGTGAAAATTAGCAAGTCTATTATAACACTTAAACAAGTGTTGCCCAGTCTAATTGTGATGTCCATGTCACATAAATAAATAATACAATGACCAGCCAGTGTTCAAAACCATGACCTTACCCTAGCTCAAAAGAAAGAAAGAAAGAAAGAAAAAAAGAAAAATACAATTTGAGAAAAGACTTTCTAAGGGCTCCTTAAATTGTTGTTAAAATTAACATGTTTCATGATCTTTGTTTTTTCAGTGCAGAGATTTTGGATCTCAAATAAACAATGTCTAGTGTGCAATTACAAAACTCCACAGACTATTCTGTATATTTTTTATAGATAGATAGATAGATAGATAGATAGATAGATAGATAGATAGATAGATAGATAGATAGATAGATAGATAGATAGATAGATAGATAGATAGATAGATAGATAGATAGTGTGCTTGAAATTATGCTTTATTATTTGATTGGTATAGATTTTCATGGCAAATATGGGCAGGCTGTCAAAAACAAAAGAATTTAGACTGTAGAGTGGCCACAGAAAAATGACTTGAATTTTAGGACACATTATGGCACATTGCTGATGTTAAAACTAACAATTTCTTTAAATGCCAAAACATGCTAATTGGCAATACTTATATATTTAATTTCCATTTGTTTGAACACCGGGATGGTTGAAGTGTGGGTGTGCTTCCATTTGTTTTAATTTATTCATTAATTTATTAATTTTCTTTTCGACTTAGTCCCTTTATTAATCTGGGGTCGCCACAGCCGAATGAACCGCCAACTTATCCAGCATATGTTTTATGCAACGGATGCCCCTCCAGCTGCAAGTGCAACCCATCACATACACACTCAATCACACACACCGAGTGCTCCGCTTTCCCCCACAAGTCCAAAGACATGCGGTACAGGTGAATTGGGTAAGCTAAAATTGTCCGTAGTGTATGTGTGTGAATGAGAGTGTATGGGTGTTTCCCAGTGATGGGTTGCAGCTAGAAGGGCATCCGCTGCGTTAAAAAATGTGCTGGATAGGTTTTCGGTTTATTCCGCTGTGGCAACCCCAGATTAATAAAGGGACTAAGCCGAAAAGAAAATGAATGAATGAATAAAACTAGATGTTTATTTGCTTTATCACAGGCTCATGATCCACACAATGAGATTACTATAGCTTGAGCAATTGTTTATTTTAAATAAATTGTATAATTTTAAAATATGAATTGAAGTCATAATACTTTGACTTTGTGAATCGATGGGGTGGGGGTATACAGTAGGTGTTAGAGCAATGCAACTGAATAACTACGCCCCTGCCCAGCATGTATTATAATATCTTTTTTCCCCTCAGATGGTCAGAACAAAGTGGAAGATGTTTCTTGTTCAAATGATATTCTCTAGTAAAAATTCTTATTTGGGTCAAATTATCAAGATGTCCAATCTGTGTCTACAAAAGTACTGCATTCATAGTTATTGAGTGATTGACAGCCACACAACAAAAACATTAGATTCATCTGCACTGAGGAGCTGTGCTGATGCTTAACACATGTAGGAATATTCTTCTGCAACATTTCGAAGTCAGATGAAGACTTTACATGCAGTTACTGTTTAATTAAATTAGACTGAAAGTATTAGTTTTACCATAACCATAGGTGAGAGTTCCTACTCTCACCTATGGTCATGAGCTTTGGGTCATGACCGAAAGGACAAGATCTCGGATACAAGCGGCCAAAATGAGTTTCCTTCGAAGGGTGGCAGGGCGCACTCTTATGGATAGGGTGAGAAGCTCTGACACTCAGGAGGAGCTCGGAGTAGAGCCGCTGCTCCTCCACATCGAGAGAAGTCAGCTGAGGTGGCTCGGGCATCTGTTTCGGATGCCTCCTGGACGCCTATAGGGACGTGTTCCAGGCATGTCCCACCGGGAGGAGGCTTCGGGGAAGACGCTGGAGGGACTATGTCTCCTGGCTGGAGGGACTATGTCTCCTGGCTGGCCTGGGAACGCTTCGGGATCCCCCCTAGAGGAGCTGGAGGAAGTGTCTGGGGAGAGGGAAGTCTGGGGTTCTCTCCTAAGACTGCTATCCTTGCGACCCGGCCCCGGAAAAGCGGCAGAAAATCAATGAATGAATGTATTAGTTTGTTATATGATTTTTGACTTGTTCTCATTTTGCAGACAGTAGTTGTATTTGCATGTAAACACAGGAAAAAGAAATCAATATTTGACAGTGGGTCAAAAGGACACATTCCAATCAGTAGAGTTTTAGAAGTGGAAAAATATGTTTACAATAGTCAACGTAAAACTTAATGTTGATCGAAATGTGTTGACTCGCTTGTTCTGAATATGAATACTTGTATTGGCAAAGAGAATTAATGTTGTTTAGCCAGAATAAAGTAGTCATCAAGCACAACAACAGAGGTTAAATTCATTGAATTATCTTCAGCTCAGTAGCAGATATTGACTTTTGGCAGAATGGATGATATTTAAACACAAAAGTACCGTTGCTGTTCAGTTGAGTGTTTACACAGAGCCGTTTATTCAGCTGGTTCATTAACCTGGAGGACGTTTGAGTTTTATGAGACAGTTTTGTGACATGACTTGAAGTTTGTGATCTTCTGGAATGATGAACAGGTATGGAAAGAGTTGTGACTGGATTGTGAAGGCTTCGGTGTATTATCAGTGATACAGCTTTTTGTTTTGCTGCTGTTTTAGTGTATCTTTGGCTTTCATCGCCCTGCTACCATTAGCGGTTGGGTTAGAGCTGACAGGACTATTTGGGAACTTCACATCCCCAAACTTCCCAAACGTCTATCCTAATAACCAGCGGGTGGTGTGGAATATCACAGCACCAGAAGGACACCGATTACGCCTCTACTTCACTTATTTTAGCCTGGAGCCTTCTCATCGCTGCGAATATGACTACGTTCAGGTTAGATCCATGTCTTCATCTAAGATTTAAAAATGAGCTCTTTTTATAGGAGATACTGTAAAAAGTTATAGAAATATAAAATATTGTCTAAATATACTAATAAATATTAAACATAAATCTAATTAATATAATAACATTCAGTAAAACTAACAAACTGTAATAAAAAATAATAGTACAATTGGACGTTAACTTTATTAATTGCAGAATCAATTATTGATTTCCTATTGATTTAAGGGGTATTACAAATTATTCAACATTTAAATACAAGAAAAAAGAAATGGCTAAAAGCAAATCAAATTTGTAATTATGTGTCATTCTTTTCTCTAACTTTTTAGGAAATTCTTATTATGTTTTATCCTTTTGTTGTATGTAACTTTACTGTTATTGTATGTGTGATAATGTGTTTTTTGATTTTAGGTTGCCTTTTAAAATCTGGCGGTGCAACAGATGAAAATTAGCCTTTGGGGCTTATTAACAGTTTTACTGTTGATTAATGAGCATTGTCCCTGTTAAATAAAATAAATTTCAAATGTTTTGTTTTAATTCAGAGTTCAATTGTACTCCCATTGTACTCACATAATTGATTTGAATATTAAATGTAGAAATTTGTAAACGTTTATTACATTTAATTAGATAATATTCATATCTGAATCTATATTTATGTAATATTTTGTATTTATATAATTTAGTATTTATTTTTTTTATATTTAATTTTGTTAAAAGTATTTTATTATTAATTTCTTCATATTTTGTTTTGTATTTTATCAAACTTAAATTAAAAAGTAGTTTGTAATTCCAGTTTAAAATGGTTAAAAATATGTGCAAATCCTAAATACGCTTAAACTGGTTAAACAAGATTTAGCCTAATCAGAATCGTTTAGTCCATTTCAGATTAAAATCATTTCTGATTTTTCTTTGTATAAAAATCCAAATTCAAACAAAAAGTGCTCAGGGGTAGCTTAATTAATGTGTTGGTGCTCTTTAGGTAAGGGATTCATTGGAATAAACAGCAAAAGTAAGTCTAAGGCACTCGAAAAATGTGGAAAAAATATTAAACGCCTTTATTGACATGGCTATTCTCTAAAAACTGTGCCTACACATTTCTGCAAACACTTGCAAGGTAACCAAGAGGTTACCCTGATGAAGATAAATGTTTGCCGAAATGTATAGGCGCAGTTTTAAGAAATAGCCATGTCAATAAAGGCGTTTAATATTTTTTCCACATTTTTCGAGTGCCTTGGACTGACTTTTGCTGATTTCAAATCTTTTTTTTTTTTTTTTCAAAATCAGCATGAAATAATAATAATGATGTAAAAAAAACACTTAAAGTTGTCTAATATAAATTAAAGCTTCATTTTAACTCCTTATCATTAAACACTAAAATATATATAATTTATGAAAAATACATAATTATTGCATAGTAAAAAACGGTGTCAAAACATACAATCAAAGCACGTGCAGTCTACACCCACACATCTTGCTAGTAAACCGTGACCTGCCATTGCCCCAATGACATCAGCATACTGATGCTGAACATTTAATTAAACCCCTCTATCATGAAATGAAATGCATAGTTCCTAATGATACTCTTGTGCATGCTAACTACACTTGCTGTGTTATAATAAGATATAATAATTACTACTTGCTCAAACTTTCCAGGTGTTCTCAGAAGGAAATGAGACCGTTCGCTTCTGTGGTGATGCAGAAAAAAATTACGGAGATGCGCCCAAAAACACTGTCATCTATTCTGCCACCAGCAGCATGTCGGTGCTCTTCAGATCAGATTACTCCAATGAGGACCGATTCACAGGCTTCCAGGCGTTTTTCTCCGCTGAAGGTGATGGAAACAATGGATTCATAGCATGACTGACCCTGTCTTTCTGTCTCATCTCTCTTGTGGTGTCACCTTTTGCTGTAAATTGGTTAAATTGATAGTTAGCAGTAAAAATGTGCAATCATACGTGGGGGAAAAAGTTAGACCACTTGGTAATTTTTACACTTTTTAGGATTTACAATTTTTTTTTCACATATGTGTGATTTTTTTTAAATGTTGTCATTTAGAGCCTAACAATTTAAAAAAGAAATCATTTTTAGACAACATAAAGACAGTGTTTTCATTTCAGATGAATCCAAAAAGCACTATTTGTTGCAATAAATGAAATCATTTGTTGTTGTTTTTTGACTAAATAACATTTTCAGAAAAAAATACAATATTTTTTAACAGAAAGTTGTAAAAAATGTTATCAGACCTAAGTGTCAATTGTTTGAAATTGAGATTTATACATCATAGGAAAGCTGGATTAATAATCTTTCTATTTATCTATAGTTTGTTAATTTAGGAATCTGGAATCTGTGTGTTAAAAAAAAGACTTGTGAAAATTGTCTGTAAAGTTGTCCAAATTAAGTTCTTAGTGAACCTTGGCAAATATGGTTTTACCCATACTGAAAATTAGTCGGGCATCGCGGTGGCGCAGTGGGTAGCACGATCGCCTCACAGCAAGAAGGTCGTTGGTTCGAGCCTCGACTGGGTCAGTTGACATTTCTGTGCGAAGTTGCATGTTCTCCCCGTGATCGCGTGGGTTTCCTCCGGGTGCTTCGGTTTCCTCAACAGTCCAAAGACATGCGCTATAGGTGAATTGGGTAAGCTAAATTGTCCGTAGTGTATGTATGTGAATGGGTGTGTTGATGTTTCCCAGTGATGGGTTGCAGCTGGAAGGGCATTCGCTGCATAAAACATATGCTGAATAAGTTGGCAGTTTATTCTGCTGTGGCGACCCCAGATTAATAAAGGGACTAAGCCAAAAAGAAAATGAACGAGTGAATGAGTAAAAATTGGTCCTCTGTTAGTAACCCATCCAAGCACACACACACACACTGGATATTGAAGATAGAGAGAGAGAGTGTGGTTTCATTTCTGAAAATGTAACCTGCAACTTTTTGATTACAGGTCCAAAACCCTGACCATTAGACAACAACTGCCCCTAAATGGATATCAGTATTTATCAATATTAAGTTGTGATATATTTACAGTTGGGCAGTATTTACAGTTTCCTCCGGGTGCTCTGGTTTCCCTCACAGTTCAAAAATGTATAGGTGATTGAATAAACTAAATTGGCCATAGTGTATGAGTGTGTATGGGTGTTTTCCAGTACTGGGTTGCTGCTGGAAGGGCATCCGCTGCGTAAAACATATGCCGAAATAGCTGGCGGTTCATTTTACTGT
The DNA here is from genome assembly GCA_903798195.1 of Danio kyathit. NCBI lineage: Eukaryota > Metazoa > Chordata > Actinopteri > Cypriniformes > Danionidae > Danio > Danio kyathit. The sequence continues at coordinate 32,341,478 of LR812541.1, forward strand.
GGCGACCCTTGATAAATAAGGGACTAATCTGAAGGAAAATGAATGAATATTTACAGTTTTTACAATATATCTTTGTGAAACATGACTTATGTTCAATGGTTTTGTTTTAAGCTTAATATTCGAATGATATCTGGCATACAAGAAAAATCAACAATATTGACCCATACAATGTATTTTTGGTTATTGTCAAAATATACCAACTTACATTTGTGCAACATAAGACTGGTTTTGTGGTCCAAGATCACATATTACCACTTTATTCAAACCCAACCTAATAAATTCAGCACATCCAGAAAAACGGGGAATTTTTAGTGGCATGTTCTATACGTTTTTTCCATAAGGGGTGCGTGAAAAGTAACTATGCATTGAAAATTGGGTAAAACAAATCTATTTTCATTTTCCTAATGTGAAATGATGTGAAAAATATGAAATCCTATATTTACTGTTTTCTGTTTTTTTCATAATTCCAGTGATACTACAAGATATTGGCTGTATATTTATATACGCACAAATAAATGGTGTGATCTCAGTGGATGTCCAAATCCACATAAGCGAGAAGTGCTGCTAACGGCCTCTTTTTCCTTTTTCCAGACATTGATGAGTGCCTGAGCAGTGTTGATGGGGAGCCTGTGTGTGACCATAATTGCCACAATTATGTGGGGGGGTTTTACTGCACGTGCAGATTGGGATACCAACTCCATGCTGATAAAAGACATTGCCCTGGTAAGGCTGATACTGGAACAGCTCAAACCCCAGGCCTGTAGTATTGCTGCTTATTGATTAAATAATTTACAATAATTTGCTGCTTATGACTTGTATGGGACAGTATTTAAAATGTTGTGTACATTAATTTTCACAAAAGTGAGTTATAACAAATGCACTATGAATGCCAGTATACTACGTAATGGCTTAAGAGAACTAATGTCTGTTCATTGAAGCATATTTGTGTGTGATTAAACTATAGATAAAATAATATAACATAACATAACATAACATAACATAATATAATATAATATAATATAATATAATATAATATAATATAATATAATATAATATAATATAATACAATATAATATTCTTTCTTTTTTTTTTGTTTTTTTTAACTTTTTTTGTCAAATATCTCATTTAAATATTTGAATATTGTGCTTCAGGATATATGTATTTAATTAAATGTTATAAAACTAATTTTACCCTTGGTGGGGTAACTTTAATTGGAAAAATCAGTGAACTTGAAATTTAAGAACTACTGTAGGTTATAGGTTTTTAAAGGAACAGTGGTGTCCAATTATCCTGTGAACAGTGGAGTCCAACTGCATCTGTCCTGGCTGCAACTTTGAGCTTTTTTTCTCTTATTAAACATCTGCAAAACGTCTAGGTAGGTGTATTGAGGCAATTCAGACCCCCTGAATTATTAGCACCCCTGAAACCAACCCCCCCCCCCCTTTTCTGTTTAACGGAGAGAAGATTTTTTTCAACACATTTCCAATCATAGATAATAGTTTTAATAACTCATCTCTAATAACTGATTTATTTTATCTTTGTAAATAATATTTTACTAGATATTTTTCAAGACACTTTTATACAGCTTAAAGTGACATTTAAAGGCTTAACTAGGTTAATTAGGTTAACTAGGCAGGTTAGGGTAATTAGGCAAGTTATTGCATAACGATGCTTTGTTCTGTATACTATTGAAAAAAAAATTTGCTTAAAGGGGCTAATAATTTTGTCCTTAAAATGTTTTTTAAAAAGTTTAAAACTGCTTCTATTCTAGAAAATAGAAGAAAACAAATAAGACTTTCTTCAGAAGAAAAAACATTATCAGACATACTGTGAAAATTTCCCTGCTCTGTTAAACATAATTTGGGAAATGTATGTATGTATATATATATATATATATATATATATATATATATATATATATATATATATATATATATATATATATATATATATATATATATATATATATATATATATATATATATATATATATATATATATATATATATATATACTGTATATATATATATACAGTATAATCCACAATATAGTGTTTTTCAAAAACACTATATTATTTACTATAAATTAGTATTTTTTTAGGTGAGCTCTGCCGGACAGATTTGCACACCACTGGTTTTGAATGGACAATAATGTTTGGGTAAGCAAAATGCAATTATATCAATAGGCCTATATATTTTTTTAAAGTCTGCATGAACTGGAATTTTTCCGACCGTTATTATTTTGTATTGTGACACAGTTCCTAGAAAAATGAATATTAAATGAGAAAACAGTGGGCGTGGCTTGTTTTTTTCTACTGCAAGCTGAATGGATGTAGTCATAGATATTTACATTAGATGTCGCCTACGCTATTGTTGTCTATTGGAAGGAATGCGTCAATAGAGCCGCCATTTTAGTATAGGGAAGCGCTCCTTTGAAATGAACGTGGGACCAAGGTGTAGTGGAGGACTGGCCATCCGGAGCCATAGATATGTAAACATATATACATAAATCTATGATCGGGAGTTTTCCCGGTGGTCGGTATGCAATTATTTTTTCAATTACGAAAATTATAATTTTACATCACTTTTCTACTTCGATGGACAAGTGACCGCATGGGCATTGCTGACAAAGAGCATGTGTTTGTGTGCATGGAAATGTATTATCCTCCCTCCCTGTTAAATTTGATCTAATCCATGTCCTGAAACACATCCCCTCTCCTGCTTTCACTTCTCATTCTATAATGGAGGAAGTGATTTGTTTGTGAATGAATCTCCGTTATGAACGACTTGTTCACTTAGCTGACAATTATACAAGTTTCTGGCACCGCAGCATCTCGTTATCATATTTCATTTACATTGTTTACTTATTTTATTCAACAAAACGAGCATACGCCTAGTATTTAGTGCAAGTTGGTGCTACTTCGCCTTATGGTCAGTGCAGTAAGTGAATGTATTATCATCAATACTTGTTTAGCACAAAAATTCCTAACATACAAAAACATAAAAAACGAAATCTTACCTATGAAATGTTCAGCCTTTATGCTTTGTTTTCTTTGTTTGCTCGTTACTAAACCCGTACACAGCGCTAAAGTCTAGCATCTTCACATTGGCTTTAATCTTGACTAGTGCGGCTGAATGACATTTGTCCTGGGAGCACAGTACAAATGTGGCTGCGCTATTGATGCATGCTCAGGGTCCATATGCGATATGTAGTGTATATATCTATGGGATGTAATAAAGTAGGCATTTCATTCAAAAAGATGGGGTGTTTGAGGAGAGTTATTACAACCTAACAGACACCTCCTCCTCATCATTTTAGTTTGTTGTCTAAAATTGACAGTGGGAGCAGCGTGATTAAATATGTTAGCCATGCCCATTTGCTAAGATATACATAATCTGACAAGTTGTTTGAAAACAAACAGGAAGTGCATTTTCAGATTTCAATTAAAGATTAGAAGGGGAAACATGTTTTTTTCTTCTTAATGAAATGCACAGATGAATTGTTCACCACTAAGCCAGCAATGTGAGCTAACAAAATCATATGGTTAGTTTTGATTTCTTGGGGACTTTAGTTTGTCACTGACTATCCAGTAATAAACAGTAATAAACAAATAAAAAATACAGATTGACTCTTTGTCTGTATTATAAGATGTGCATTTATTCAGAAGAAGCAGCAGCAGCAGCATATCTAGTTGTATGAGTCTTTAAAAGAAGTCCCAATATGCCGTCATAAAGCTGACATCACAGACCTACTGAATCAGCGGTCACAGCAGCCACAGTTCACCACACACTATCTATCAGGCCTGTCAACAGCTCTTGATTGAGCTAGCATAGCCTATAATCGAGAAGGAAATAGAGTCACCAAATAGCAGAGGGGGATTGTTATATCATTGATAGAGTAGCTGCGACTTACTGGCTTGCCTTTTTCCAATATAAGTGAGGGTTGTGTAGGGTCGAATTGGCATATTTACATTTTCGACTTCCCTTCAGGTTGTGAAAACTTTTGGGAGAAGCCGATTAGCAAAAAACTTGTCTCATTGAAAGTGCTAATGTTAGCTGGACAGCTCTAACTGGCTTTAGCCTGAAGCGTGTTTCAGCGACAAATGGATAATACAGTGGGCAGCGTCTGGCTAGTGTGCCTGTGTAAAGCATTTGATCTCTGTCAGTCTAAGCGAGTTCAGGTTAATTAGCGTTGGTTCCTGAGGGAGCAGCATTATAGGGATCATTTGAAAATTGATACCTGTTTTGAGCTGTACTACTGTGCTAATGGTGGGTAATTAATCACAATTACCATCCTAGACATGCCTCTTAATTGTTTTTCTTTGCTAATGGGCAAGATAAAGACATCACATCATATCGCGCAGAAGGGAAGACAGAAACAATGACTTGTGTCTGAAATCATTTAATCACATGAATCATTAGACCTTTGCCCTCCTGAGCTGAGATTCCACATTTATAGCAATCATTTGTAGCATCTGCACTTGGTGGGGTTCATTTATTAAATTATTAGTTGGCCAAAAATAACAGTTCTGTCAGCATCTGCTCGCCCTTTATATGTTCCAACACATTATGACGTTCTGACTTCAGTGCAACTGAAAAAATAACTTATTAAATAAATTTCTAAATGTGATTTTGAAGACATTTAAAGGGGTAGTTCACTTTAAAACTGTTTTTTTTTTTATTTACTAACCCCCAAGCTATCCAAGATTAGTTGGAGATTAGATATATTTTCTTTTGATTTACCAACACACAGGCTATCCAAGATTAGATTTATTTATATATTTATATACAGTGTGTATATATATAATTATATATATATATATATAATATTAGGTTGCACGGTGGCGCAGTAGGTAGCACATTTGCCTCACAGCAGGAAGGTCACTGGTTCGTAGGCTAAATTGTCTGTAGTGTATGTGTGTGAATGAGTGTGTATGGATGTTTCCCAGTGATTGATTGTAGCTGAAAGGGCATCCGCTGTGTAAAACATATGCTGGATAAGATGGTGGTTCATTCCGCAGTGGCAACCCAAGATTAATAAAGGGACTAAGCTGAAAAGAAAATGAATGAATGAATGAATAATATTACTGTAATTGAAATATATATCTGAAACTGTGAGCTTTGGTAATTCATAAAATGCACAAGAACTAAAGACACTTTACAAACCTTTTTTTAATTTCCACAGTATCCCAAAATATGATTTTGTAAAAGATATAAATTTTTTCCTGATTCAGAGTAGAATATGTGTCATGATTTTCAGTGAGTATTCTTTAAAAGTTTACTTTAAAAATTAAAAAAGAGGGGTTTGCACTCCCAAAGTATCTACATTATTATTGGGCTTGCAATATCCAAAAGATTTTATATTGGAGGAACAATATAAATTCTAAAGTCCCTTGTTGGGCTTACCTAGATCAGTTCTCAGCTCGCCTTTCTCTGATCTGTTTTTTCCTCTCAATTAGTTTTATCTGCAAAGGTCAGTTCAAAATTAGTAGTATCCCAATCAGTTAAGATATGGACTCAATTTAGGAAACACTGGTTTACATAGGTCTTCTATACTTTCTCTAAAATATTTAAAAAACCATTCATGTTTTGCACCATCCACTATAGATGCAGCTTTCAGAATATATTCTGATGTATTTTATATCTTAATGTATTTTCTCATCCTTTAATAACCTTTCTAAATGATTTGACCTACCTAATTCACATTTATTTAGTTTTTTTTTAAAGTCAGGCACTGTGCAAAAACTTCTTCCTCATTTTCCAATTTATCCTCCTGAATCTCCACTGGATGAAACACACTCAAATCATTGCATTTCTGTTATTTCTGTTATAATCTGATTCACAATACTAATCCAGGCTTTGCAAGTCAAGCCAGAGGTGCTTGGGAAGTGAACTTAGCTTTTGAGTTATCTGATGAACACTGGGAGCATATTCTTGAACTCACACACACCTCTTCTATATGTGCAAGACGTGGTCTTATACAATGTAAGATTTGACGTAGGGTTTACTTAAAAAATTTGAAAAAGAGGGATTTGCACTCCCAAATTTTCTGCATTATTATTGGGCTTGCAATATCCAAAATATTTTATATGAGGAACAATATAAATTCTTAACTCCGTTGTTCGGCTTACCTACAAAAGTTCTCAGCTCCTCGCCTTTCTCTGATCTCTGTTTTTTCCTCTCAATTACTTTTATCTGCAAAGGTCAGTTCAAAATTAGTAGTATCCCAATCAGTTAAGATATAAACTCAATTTAGGAAACACACTGGTTTACATAGGTCTTCTATACTTTCTGCAATATTTAAAAAACCATTCATGTTTTGCATCATCCAATATCGATGCGGCTTTCAGAATATGGTTTGATAAGGGCATTAATACCAATGATGACCTCTACGAGAGTGGTATTTTCTCATCCTTTAATAACCTTTCTAAAAGATTTGACCTACCTAATTCACATTTATTTAGTATTTTTTTAAAGTCAGGCACTGTGCAAAAATTGAATCTCCACTGGATGAACCACACTCAAAACATTGCATTTCTGTAATTTCTGTTATAATCTGATTTACAATATTAATCCAGGCTCTGCAAGAGGTGCTTGGGAAGAGAACTTAGGTTTTGAGTTGTCTGATGAACACTGGGAGCATATTCTTGAGCTCACACACACCTCTTCTATATGTGCAAGACGTGGTCTTATACAATGTAAGATTTGACGTAGGGTTTACTTAAAAAATTTGAAAAAGAGGGATTTGCACTCCCAAATTTTCTGCATTATTATTGGGCTTGCAATATCCAAAATATTTTATATGAGGAACAATATAAATTCTTAACTCCGTTGTTCGGCTTACCTACAAAAGTTCTCAGCTCCTCGCCTTTCTCTGATCTCTGTTTTTTCCTCTCAATTACTTTTATCTGCAAAGGTCAGTTCAAAATTAGTAGTATCCCAATCAGTTAAGATATAAACTCAATTTAGGAAACACACTGGTTTACATAGGTCTTCTATACTTTCTGCAATATTTAAAAAACCATTCATGTTTTGCATCATCCAATATGGATGCGGCTTTCAGAATATGGTTTGATAAGGGCATTAAAACCAATGATGACCTCTACGAGAGTGGTATTTTCTCATCCTTTAATAACCTTTCTAAAAGATTTGACCTACCTAATTCACATTTATTTAGTATTTTTTTAAAGTCAGGCACTGTGCAAAAATTGAATCTCCACTGGATGAACCACACTCAAACCATTGCATTTCTGTAATTTCTGTTATAATCTGATTTACAATATTAATCCAGGCTCTGCAAGAGGTGCTTGGGAAGAGAACTTAGGTTTTGAGTTATCTGATGAACACTGGGAGCATATTCTTGAGCTCACACACACCTCTTCTATATGGGCATGACGTGGGCTTATACAATGTAAGATTTGACATAGGGTTTACTACACTAATGCTAGACTTGCTGAAATATATCCCTCTGTCAGTGATGCATGTAATAGGTGCAAGCATTCACCAGTGCATCTCGTCCACATGTTTTGGGAATGCCATAAATTATTTGATTGTTGGACTAAAATATTTAAATCTTTGAAAGATGCGTTCAGAATAGATCTAGACACAAATACACTTCTGCCCATTTTTGACCTTTCAGTAATGGTCCAAAAGGCTTGATCTTTTACTACTTTACTAGCAAGACATCTCATCCTGTTAAAGTGGAAACACGTGTCCCCACCCTAATTTGATTGCTGGATAAAAGAAGTGTTTGCTTGCATTAAGTTGGAAAAAATTAGACTATCACTTACTGCTCCTTAAAGACCTTTGACAAGGTGTGGTGTCCCTTTTTAGATTATCTGCTGGCTAACTCTCTTGAGTCCTAAGCTGAGTAATAATATAGGAATACATATTATTTATTATTCTTTTTTTATCAATATTTATACATTTTTGATAACTTATTAATTAGGTCTATTTAGTTTTTTCAATGGGAAGTTGTAGGCTGTTGAGGGAGGGAAGTGTTTACTTGGGGTAGTGTTGACAACAACATGGAAAGATAATTATACAATGAATGTTGTAATTGATATTCCATGTAGAAAACCTAATAAAAGAATTTTGTTAAGAAATAAAGAAATGATGCTTTCAAAATTAATATAGGATACAAAATAACATCCTATATGAAGCTTTTGTGATCACTGGAAGAAAGCCAAATGAATTTCCAAATAAATGATGTTGATGAATGTATCTTTATTCTGTATTTATGTATATTTATTATATCTGTTATTACAAATAAACTGAAGCAAGCACTGCAAATTACATATGTCTTGTTTTTCTATTCAAAATATAAATTAGTGCAGGGCATATATTTGAGAAACTGTTTATTTATGTTTAGATATAAAATATATATATGTATATAATACAAATCATATGTAATATTAAATATCTATTTAACAAAACAGTTTTACATAGTTTTGTTTTTATGTATGTGTGTGTATCATAACAAATTCACACAAACTTATATTATGTCAAAGCAAACTTTTATTTTGGATGCGGTTAATGTTGATTAATCTTTGCCCCGCACTAAAACAATTGAATTCGCTTGATTCTGCACTGCTGACAGAACAATTACTATTACTATTATTATTGTAATTATTTTTAATCATAAAAAGAGTCTAAATAATATCAATGTTAGATTTGTTTTGATGAGAGTTGCTAATAGTGTACAACATAAACAATAATCTGTGGCTGCCAGCAATTTTACAAGGAGGCATTCATTAAACTTTTAACATCCCTCATTCATGCTAATTAATGACACAGTTACTATCTGAAAAAACAGTTCTGCATCTGATAATCGTTTTATTTGCAAAAAAGCACCTAAATGTCATGCATGTAACGTTTGTAACTCTTTATAAAGTAATGACAAGAAGCCCTTTCTCTGGCCATTTTATAGTTGGTAAGAATTATTTAGTTCTTAACGACTCAAATCAATGTCGCAATTTCCTGCTTTCCTCAGTGTTACATGTGGCATAAATGTTAGTGTGTGTTGAATGCATGTGTTTAAGCTTTTGACTTTATTCCCCCACTGTAGGCGAGTGTAGTGGGCAGGTGTTTAAGCAGAGGTCAGGAGAACTGAGCAGTCCAGAGTACCCTGGTGTTTACCCCAAGATGAGTCGCTGTGATTACACTATCAGTCTGATGGAAGGCTTCCAAGTGACCCTGGACTTCCAGGACCTGTTTGATGTGGAGACTCATCCTGAAACCCACTGCCCTTATGACATCCTCAAGGTTGGTTATTTCACAATCAGCAGCACTGACAGCTCTCAAGCTAGAATGGCAGTTCAAGCCTGAAACAAAAGCTGTAATAGTCTGTGTGTGGACACATGTGAGTCACTTTAATGAGGTCTTTTGTGAACTTTGTACATCAAAGTCATAAAATAAAGATTGAGAAGTTTGGCCAGCCTTATGACAACAATTTAAAGATATAATTTACATGCTAACTTGGTTATTTGGTGATTTAAGGTGATTTAAAATTTAATTTCTATTTAAATGATCCTATCCTAACAAACCATACGGCAAGGAAAAGTTTATTTATTCATCTAAATTATTTATTTCTTCAAATTTTATTTTCCAAAAATAACTGGTTTTGTGGTCCAGGGTCTGAAATGAAGATCTTTAAATATTGTTTACTGTAAATTTCTTGAACTTTCTTGAAATTGAAAAGTAATTTTTCTAATTTTTGGTCATGAACACATGCACATGAACTTTGTTAATATTTGAATTTGTTGTGAAATGTATGTTTGCATGTCCTGTTGTGATTATGATCGGTCTGATTTGTTAAAGGTCAGAGCATATACCTGATTTATACCCGTCAATCACTAAACACCCGATATATGTATATTGTATATATATATATATATATATATATATATATATATATATATATATATATATATATATATATATATATATATATATATATATATATATATATATATATATATATATATATATATATATATATATATATATATATGCAGTATATACAGTTGAAGTCAGAATTATTAGCCCCCCTGAATTATTAGCTCCCTGTTTATTTTTTTTCTCTCCCAATTTCTGTTTAACGGAGAGATTTTTCACATTTCTAAATATAATAATTTTAGAAAGTTTTACTACATTGAAAAAGCCTATTTTTTAATCAGTTGCGGCTGGAAGGGCATCTGCTGCATAAAACATATTCTGAAATAGTTGGCAGTAGGCATGGGCAGGTATAAGATTCTGACGGTATGATAACCTTGGATAAAAACATCACGGTTTCATGGTATTGTGATTACTGCTCTAAAATATAATCTTTTTCAAATGTCTGGGTAAAAAACAAAAATTGTTTCCGCTTTGAAAACAATGCAAGCCAAATAGTATGTTTGAATTCATAGAATTTGAAAAACAGTATGTGAGAAGTACCTGGATGACCTACTACTTCTGTTGAGATTCTGAAGTGTGCATCCGATGGATGCTACGCTATCCCATGATGCACCATGAGAGAATTCATGAATGGCAGTGAAGCGGGTGTCACGTGATGATGACAAAATGGCATCTGTAGTACTTCCGAGCTCGGTCCTGGAGGGCTGGTGTCCTGCAGATGTTAGCTCCAACTTGCCTCAACACACCTGCAAGGATGTTTCTAGAAAGCCTAGTAAGAGCTTGATTGGCTAGCCCAGGTGTGTCTGATTGGGGTTGGAACCAGGGGCAGAGTGGACGTTTTAAAAGTGGGGGGGGACAGCTGTATGAAATCCAAAAGTTTATATTCTTAATCACCTGTTTCTAAATGGTCTGTCTCTAAAAGTGAGGGGGACATATCCCCGTCCCCCCCGTCCCCCCCCGGTTGGAACTAAACTGTGCAGGACACTGGCCCTCCAGGACTGAGTTTGGACACCCCTGGTATAGAACATACTTTTCTGTCAAATAGTAAATTCAATAGTAAATCGGTCAAATAGTAAATTCAAATTCAAATGCAGTACCTACTGTAGTAGGCGATTTTGGATGCCGCCAATATATTTTATTTTGAGAAACATATACATTTTTTCAAACAGTTAACATGTCAGGCTAAACAATTCAAGTGAATCATTGACCTAATTAGTAATTTTAATTAGTTTCAAAAACCCAGATTTCTTTACTATTTAAAACGGCATAATCTTTTCTGCTGGAAAAACTGTTGTCCTAAAAAAAAAAAAAAAAAACGTAAAAAAAATTCTTACATATACCGTAGGAACGGTATAACAGAATATTTTGGCGGTTTTAAAACCTTGACTTTTCCAAACCGCAGTATTCCTTGAAAACGGTTATCGTCCCATGCCTAGTTGACGGTTCATTCCGCAATGGCGACCCCTGATAAATAAGGGACTAAGCCTAAGAAAAAGGAATGACTAAACAACATACTTATTCTGACCTAAATTTGTTTAAATACAGAATAAGTCATATAAGACCATATTAATCTCAATTATATTTTAAATTATTAAAAATGTATTGCTGACGGATGGATAAAACCTAGTGATTTGAAGCATATAGTCTAACTATGAAGATTAATAATAAAATATTTCAAACGACAATTAGTATTCTGGGGCTGCACTGTTATGCTTAAATAGAGTAATTTAATGTGTCATCCAATTAATTTTTTTTCACCTTCAGAAAAAAAATAAAGCCAAAATTCAACAGGACGCATTGTAATGCACAAAAATAACATTTGTGTCTCGAAAAGCACTTTTCATCTTTGTCTCTTATAGAATCCCCAAGAATAATTAAATATCGTGAATGCTACACTACATACCAAAGACTCACTTTGATCCTCAAGGAAGATTGTTTACAGCAAGTACTGTTTGAAGAGACACATAACATGCCTTCAAGTGTCCTCTGCGAATGTTAAGAAAGATTGATTTCAGAGTGGTTTACACAGAGATGATTGGCTCTCCATGAAAATAAGCATCATAAGTGTTTAAGAGTGTTTACTTTTCAGCTCTGATTTTTTACACTCTGCAAGCTCGTTTGATTTTAACGACTGAATCCGATGGCCTTTTTATGGCGTTAAACAGCTCGTTATGGCTAAGCAAATTTGTAGTCTTTCAGTTTAGCTTTTTTTCTCGCCTTTACTGCCTCTAAAAACAAATACGGTCTCCTCAGCACTGGTGTTAAGCATCAAACTACTCCACTAATCACTGACCTGAAGGCTGCTGAATACATAATGTATGCTCTCTCATGCCCTCCACAACCACATATTATTTCTCCTCACCCTCCCACCTCCCAAGAGGCTTGTTTATCTGTTGCCGTTTGCATGCGCTGACAATTCAAACTGTTTTGTGTTTAAGATTGCTGCAGGTGGGAGGGAGTATGGCCCGTTTTGTGGCAAGACCCCACCAAGAAAAATAGAGACTGGAACTCACAAAGTGCACGTGACCTTTCGTTCTGACCGCTCTGGGAAAAACAAAGGCTGGAAGATCAAGTACACCAGCACAGGTACATTTAAGTGGTAATATGTACTGAATAGCAGTTCATTTTGTGATAATGAGCAGCTAATGGTGTATATATAATCTTACAGTTCTGTGTGTGCTCATAAAATAAACTGAACATAAAAAAGTGGACATGAAGCATTGACCTCATTATTTGAAATTGTATTTATTGAATTATTTTGTGATCTTAGCTGCATAGAGTGATTGAAGTAAGAAAGAAGTGTCTGTATTCTTTTGTCCATATACTTGAATCTTACAATATCATATGTAAAATATTTATCTTGGTTATTTATATATTTTATATGTGAATAATATTTTAAACTACAGTATATATTAAATATGGCCACAGCCATATCACCCTGCAGCCCAAGACCGGTTACTCACTGCTAAGCAGGGCTGAGCCTGGTCAGTACCTGGGGTGCGTTTCTCAAACAACGATGTAACTCGCGGCTGTCATAGTGATGCATCGTTTGGGAAAAGAACGATGTAGTGACGAGTGTTTCCCAAAACCCGTAACTCCTCTGTCGCAGATCCATCGTTGAACCACGTTAGTAAAATGCCCTAAATGGGGTGGAGTAACAACTTATTTAGAGAAGAACCCCTTAATTTCTTTGTGCAAATTATATATTTTACACGCACACGCATTAAAAAAAAACATGCACTTGTTTTCCATATTAATTGAAATATATGTAAATGGCACATATAGGGCCAATGTTTCTTTTACAAATATTATTGAGAACATTACATATTCTATTCTAAATCAACATAAAATTACTTAGAAAAGCTGACACGTATTCCAATATCATATATAAATCATATAACTTCATAAATAATGAGGCTATTTATTAAGAAATGAAGTTTAATATTTATTATTTATTAGGAAATGAAAAAAGTCATATTTTAATAATAATAATATCAATAATATTAATGATGATGACGATTATTATTAAGTAGGATCTTGTTTATTTATTTATTTATTTTTGAAAAGTCTACTTTTACATTTTGACACATGCAAACCACTGCAGAAATGTTCTAACCAACAAGCCCATGCCATATACAGTAGAGATACTTAATAAATAAGCGCAATTGTAAACATGAAGATCGCTTAAACTGAACTCACACCTAAGAGAGATGACTTTAATGCTTTTTTTTTTTTTTTTTAAATCATTCCAAGTTTAAATATTAGAACGTTCTAAATGAATAGGGCATAGGGGGGATAGCTGGCAATAGAACACAGCCAGGAACTATGTTTCTAACTACAGCTCCAGAGGTGTAGTTGCAAGCATGGAAGTTTGGGATGCAGTTTGCGAATGTTTGTTGAAACGACAGATTTGGGAAACGCCAAATCAACGATTTATGTTTGTAACGACGCAACTTGCTACCTTAGTTGGCTAACGATGGTTTTTGGAAACGTACCCCTGGATGGGAGACCAGATGGGAAAACTAGGTTGCTGTTGGAAGTGGTGTTAGTGAGGCCAGCAGCATTCATTCATTTTCTGTGGTTTTAAAAAATCCCATGGCACTTCTTGTAAAGAGTAGAGTGTAACGCCGGTGTCCTGGCCAAATTCCCTCCATCGGCCCTTACCGATCATGGCCACCCAATTATCCCCATCCACAGAATCACTGTCGCTTAACTCCACCTATAGCTGGTGTGTGGTGAGCGCACTGGTGCCATTGTCCTGTGGCTGCTGTCGCATCATCCAAGTGGATGCTGCACATTGTTGGTGGTGTGGAGAGACCCCCCTCCCCTCATGATTGTGAAGCCCTTTGGGTGTATGATCATCCACGATAAATGCGCTATACACATTACATTACATAAATCAAATTACTGTAAACTGCTAATGACTTTTCAAGTTTAAAATAAATATTGTTATGACTTTTTTAATGAAATGTTTCCCTTTAATAAAAAAGCCAGGTTTTCAGACACAATACCAATGTTTTATCTTCGTTTTTTTTGTTGTTGTAATAACCCTGAATTTAAATTGCAGCAAGTAAAAACATTTGTCATTCTAGTTGTCTTTTTTTTTCAGAAAAAAGGTTCAAATGTTTATAAACCTTTATAAAATAAAACAAATATCAACATTTTACTGAAACCAGCTGAAACAGTTGTGAATACAGACACATGCATGTATGCATGCACATTTAAAACATTAGTGTTTTACATAATGTCAGAAAAATGTCTAATTCGTCCAACATTTTTTACGATTTCCTTTGTACAAAAACATACAATTTTAAAAGAGGGTGTGTCCCCAAACCCCACCTCTAAGTCAACTGTCATTGGCGAATGAAAAAATCACACTAAAATGTATGAATAATTCATACAAATTGACCGCTAAATCAAACGCTCTGAATTGCTGTTAGACTGCAAATTTCTATGAATATCAATCTATAAATATTGCAAATATCACAGCTTTTCTCCCTTTTTATTTTCAGTTGTTAGCTGTGTAGCCCACTTGATTCCTTTAATAACATTTTTACACCACATTTAGCACAGTAAAAACACACATTAAACCCTGAATACAGTACTCGCCATATTATTTTTGTTCTATTAGTCCTGCCATATTATTTTTAGTTGTGTGCATCAGGGAGCCACTATCAATATACACTGATCTTTCTGGAGAGTCTGTCATTATTAATGTAAAAGAAAAATCATGATTTGCTCATTATAATTGCTGACAGGATTAGTTTGTTGATCATGGACAGTGATGCTGTTAGCCACTATTACACTGTAATAATTAATGCAACCAATACAATTCCCAATTCAACTGTAGATTTTTCTTAAATGTATTTCCTGATAACTGCAACATTGATGTCCTCCATGTCTTCTGCAATTTAAGGCTTTCTTTTGAATTCTGTAAAGGAACACGATGACAGTAAAATGGCTTTTTTTGTTATGAAAATGACCTAAATCTCTTTATGATGGCTCTATTATATGCTTTATAGAGCTTAACGATGACTTTCTAGATATTTTATTAGTTTTATGAAACCTCTTAAATTTGCCAGGTGTTCTAATAATGTTGGCCACCACAGTAGCTCTCTGGAGAGATGTTTTGAACACGATGCATTAAGATTCACATGAGTAATCTAAAGTTAATGTGCTGTTCTCTAAAATGTTTTATTCTCAGTGTCAGCTGTTCTTCTCTTTCATAGCCCAGCCTTGTCCAAATCCCGTGGCTCCCCGACAGGGTCGTATCGAGCCTCAGCAGCCTCAGTACTTCATGACGGACACCTTCAATGTCACATGTGATCTGGGCTATGAATTAATTCTGGTAACCTTTTTTTTTTATTCCCCTTTAACTTTTTATGAGATTGAAGAAAAGCTTTTGCTATGCCATTTATAGACTTAAAAGTGAGTTTTGCATTTTCAGGGGGAAGAAGCTTTGCCCTTTTATCAAGCTACATGCCTGAAGGGGGGATTTTGGAATGGACCAATGCCCAACTGCGTCAGTAAGTTGCCCAAGAATCCCAGATAAGCATGAAGTGTGAATAATCGTCAATGGAGGTTTACTATAACAAAGAGGAGGTGCTTTTTTTTAAACCTGAGATGAAGTGAGTCAAAGTCTACTGTGAACTCTGGGATCATTTTGAGTTGAAATAGTAATGGTGCTTACAACAAGAAATATATATTTTTACTTTTTTTGGTCCCGTTTTATATTTATATTTTAATTACAGTGCACTAAATTAAAATTTAAAATTGGATACAGTAACACTTAACAAAACAGTAAAAACAATAAAATAGGAATATTTAATAATAAGTAAGATAAAAATAGATCACACATTAAAAGCACTACTAAAAGAGTCTTAAGAAACTTCTTAAAACAGTCTAGAGACACAGCATTCTTAATGTTAATGGGTAATGCATTCCATAACTTACTGCGAATAAACATACAGAATCACTTATTGTGAATAAACATGTTTGTACTTATACTAAAAAACATCTGTGTTAACACTCCGTTTACACACACACTGTAAAAAATGCTGGGTTCCATACAATCGATTTGTGTTAGGGCAATAAGAAGGAATTAGGTTAACTTATTAGTACTTACAAATTTAGGTGGATTAAACACAAAACAATTAAGTTGTCCCTCCAAAAACCTCAAGAATTGTGTTGTTTCAGCTCAATTTAAATAAGTTAACAAACAGCAAACATAATTTTTGGAGTGCACTCACAATGTACCAATACATCGTAATATGTCTGTAATCTTAGCCATATCCAAACTTAGTTTTTTTGTTTACACAAGTGTATGAAAATAACTTGCATACACTGTAAAAAAAAAAAAAAGTTTTTTACAAGTAAAAGTTTGTATTTTTTTTTACAGAAACTACTCTTTTTTTATTTTACAGTGAAAAGTTTGTTATTTTACAGATATTTTCCTTTTTTTTTTTTTTAAAGTTCCAATATTAAATTTACAAGCAATCGCTAGTATTTTGGTATTACATACATTTAATGTTTTTATTTTACAGTTGCATGTTTTTTTCCCCCAAATTTCATTTAGTCTTTAAAGATTATTCCTGTAAAAATACAAGGTTAGGGGGGATTCAGGGGATTGAACCACATTCAGTCATGGTATTTTTATTACCATGAAAGGTAGTTCATCATGTGAGGGTTAAATTAAAGTTATTAACGTCAAAAAATAATATGTTTACAGTTTTTGCTTGTAATTTTGAGAAATGGCAGCAATTTTCTGTAATTTAACGGAATATCTCTGGAAACTCTGCTGCCAGTCTTTTGACCGTTTTTTAACAGATTTGTTTTATACGTATAATTTCAATTATGAGGAACAACCCTAATTATTTCAACAATGTGGGATATGTTTTAAAATCAGATGTCTTATGTTAAAAAAATGACTTTTAAAAAAAATCTGTAGTTTATTTTGGGAAAAAACAATAGAAAAAGGAATGGATAACAAGAATCCATTGAATGATTATGACAAATTAAAGTTTGCCACTATTACCACTAATATTTCATTTCTGTACACTAAAAAAATAATTCAAAGATGATTCGTTGGATTTACTTTTTTTTTTTTTCAAGGCAAGTGGTTGTAAACTATTTATATGGGCTGAATTTAAACAAACAAATTAAGTTGAACATTGCTAAATTTGATTTGTTTGTTTAAATTCAGCAAATATAAATGATTTGCAACAATTTTTCAGAAATATTTTTTTCAGTGTGTATATACAGTTGAAGTCAGAATTATTAGCCCCCCTTTGATTTTTTTTTGTCATTTATAAATATTTCCCAAATGATGTTTAACAGAGCAAGGAAATTTTTACAGTATGTCTGATATTATTTTTTTTATTCTGGAGAAATTCTTATTTGTTTTATTTCAAATAGGATAAAAGCAGTTTTAATTTTTTTTAAAACATTTGAAGGTTAAAATTATTAGCCCCTTTAAGCTATATATATATTTTTTGATAGTCTAAAGAACAAACCATCGATATACAATAACTTGCCTAATTACCCTAACCTGCCTAGTAAACCTTAATAACCATGTTAAGCCTTTAAATATCACTTTAAGCTGTATAGAAGTGTCCTGAAAAATATCTAGTCAAATATTATTTACTGTCATCATGACAAAGATAAAATAAATCAGTTATTAGAAATGAGTTATTAAAACTATTATGTTTAGAAATGTGTTGAAAATATCTTCTCTCTGTTAATCAGAAATTGGAGAAAAAAAAATAAACAGGGGGGCTAATAATTCTGACTTCAACTATATATATATATATATATATATATATATATATATATATATATATATATATATATATATATATATATATATATATATATATATATATATATATATATATATTATATATGCAATTGATTAAAAGCAGTACTTCAGAAAAAGCCCATTAGCAAATTATATGATTTGAATGTTTTACTTCCCTTGTAAATATATGTTATTGTTAGCTCATTTATTCATTCATTTTCTTTTCGGCTTAGTCCCTTTATTAATCTGGGGTCGCCACAGCGGAATGAACCGCCAACTTATCCAGCATATGTTTTTACGCAGCGGATGCCCTTCTAGCTGCAACCCATCACTGGGAAACATTCATACATACTTGTTCACACACATACAGTACTGACAATTTAGCTTACCCAATTCACCTATACTGCATGTCTTTGGACTGTGGAGGAAACCGGAGCACATGGAGAAAACCCACGCGAACACGGGGAGAACATGCAAACTCCACACAGAAATGTCAACTGACCCAGCCGGGGCTCAAACCAGTGACCTTCTTGCTGTGAGGCGAACGTGCTGCCCTTATTGTTAGCTCATGTAAACATAACAGTTTTAAGGAATATCAAGGAATTATTTTTCCCATGAAGGGTTAGTATTAGGGTTAGGGTTAAGTTTAGGGTTATGGTTAGGATTACACTTTACAATAGGGGTTCATTAGTTAATATTAGTTAATGTATTTATTAATTTATTAAAACAATGCTTAAAGTACAGTATTTAATATAGTTCAAAATGTACTATATTACAATCCAAATTTATTCTCGTCAATGTTAGTTAATGCACCATAAGTTAAGATGAACTAACAATGAACAACTTTATTTTTATTATCCAACATTAGCAAAGATGAATAAATACTCTAACGAATGTACTGTTCATTGTTTATTCATATTAGTAAATACATTGTCTAACAATAACTAATACAACTTTTTTGTGGTGTTGCCATGGGTTTTTTAATATTTTATAATGTGAAGGAAGAACGAACATAAAAAACACTAGTGAATTTGAACAGGTCACATTTATGAAACACATAATCAACATATTGGTTTTTCATTTTTATGGATATACCAACATTTTTTCATCATTATCACTCACAACTGTGTCTATAAACTGTCAATGATCAGATGTCCCTCTTCTTTGCAGTTGTTGATTGTGGAGAACCTCCAGAAGTGTGTAATACAACTGTGAAATACACCACAACCATATATAAATCTGTGATCAAGTATACCTGCAATGAATTCTACTCAATGGATGTTGGAACAAGTGGTAAAGAGTGATTGGATATCAAAACACTGTATTGATCGTCACTGGAGGTTTAAAGCAATATGAAGGAGCCTTAATCTTATTCTCTCTGATATTAGGAGTCTATACCTGTGCACATGACGGCTACTGGAGAGATGCCCTCGGTGGAAAAATCAAACAGATATGTTCACCCAGTGAGTAGCGCATATCATCTTTCAGACACTTTATATTTTGCACACTGCTGTGAAAGGTTTGGACACATTTGACAGAATTAGTTTGTTTATGATCTTAAAAAACGCTTTGAACAAAAAGAGATTGTATACAAATATAAATTTGAATTTCATTACAAAAGTAGGATTTGTAAAGGAGCCATAGAGTGCACTGATTCAGTATGTTAAACTGTTCTTTGATATCTACACAATATGTACCTGGCTTAGGTAAGAAAAAGATTCTCAAGACATTGTTTAATATGCTCATTTATAACCACCAGAATTACCCCCAGAATGAAAGCTCAGTTTTGACCATATTTGGAACAGTCGTGAATATTAATGAGCTCTGCTCTGATGCTTTGCAGCTCATGTCAGTACCTGCTTCCTAGCTCTCTCTCACACACACACTTGGACTGGAATTTATGCAAAACATATCTAATTATATACATCTTGTAAATATGTCTCGTTCAGCCTCAGAACTGTTTACTCCACTTCACCCTACTACCCCCAACCCATCTCCTATTTTTGCACTACTATTTATCATCTTACATTTACATAGTACATATTGTATGTCTCTTGTTCTAGCTCAGAATTGTTTACTCACCTCACACTACCCCATCTCATCCCCTATTTTGCACTACTATTTATTTATCATCTTACATTTACATATTACATCTTGTAGGGATGGGTGATATGGCCTAAAATCTATATTGCGATATACATTGCAGCCTCTTGCGATAACGATATATATTGCGATATATAAATTATAATAGAACCATTTCAGAACAGGTTACATAGACCCTTAGGAAAGCCAAACTGCTTTTTTTTTTTAATAAATAAAGAAACGTTGCATGTCATTTTGAGAACATTTATTGTGCAAAAGCAAAACTGTAATTAAACAACACAATGTTGCAGATAAATAAACTAAATGTAGTGCCTTTCAGAAAGAAAGACTTTTCTTTTAAGTCCTTGGTTCCTAAATGCTAAGTTGCAGAGAACAAAAAAACTGGTGTCTGAAAATACTGAAAATACTTCCAGTATTAAATTAGTCAAATAAAATTGTGTATTGCAGATACTTTAAATAAAAACATATTTCTAACCTGCAGCCTAAGGTAACACATTTGATTTTAAACATTTTGTTCTCCTAATGAAATTAAAACTGGTATCTTGATCTGCTCTTTCTCTCTCTCTCTCTCTCTCTCTCTCTCTCTCTCTCTCTCTCTCTCTCTCTCTCTCTCTCTCTCTCACTCTCTCTCTGTCTGCTGTAATGTTGATGCTGCTGAGAGATTGAGACGCACCAGACAAAGTTTGCTTATAAAGTAATGCAAAAATGAATACAATTAATATCGAAAGCGAAAGCAGATTCTCGGACATGTCCGGGGAAAATGTATTGTCACCCCAAATAATGTGCTGGATCAGTCTTAGTCTTCGCGCTCTTCTGTATCCAGCGCGTCTCTGTGGGTCTGCATGCAGAGCATGCGAGTCTGTGGCAGAGTGTTCTCAGTTTCTCGCGAACACAGAACCGGGCCGCCCCAATAATATATCGGCCGCAGCCAAATGGTCGCACTGTTGTTTATTCAAGATGATGCGTTGCAGCCGGCTGCAGCTCGTTGCTCTTAATTTCGCGGGTAGATTGCGTCATCAAACATGCATTATCGCGATAGTGCAATAGAATTAGAATCTCTATCGTAGGCCAATTTTGTATCGTTTATATCGCATATCGTTTATATCGCCCATTATCTTGTACATACCTGTCAACCCTCCCATTTTTCCCGGGATTCTCCAGTATTTTACAGTTCTATCCCGCTATCATACCGTAAAGGTATTTTATCGTATTTCTCCCGTATTTTCAGTCTTTTTCTGAAGGGTGGCAATAAACATTAAAGAGCCGATCCTCCCTATACGCAACCCATACCGCTGAACAACCAGGGCCCACATCTTGCTCTTAAATGTGAGTCTGTTCTGTGCTTTCGTTTTATTTAGGCATGAAAAAACTTTAAAAAAATATAAAAACGGCGGGATTCCCTTCCTTTTCATTACAGGTGCCGTCGCCCCTCCTATGCAATCCTTAAAACAGTCATATATGTCGGTGCAATAGCCTAGTGGTTAGCACGCTGACATATGGTGCAGTAGCACGTCAGGGTGTCCCAAGTTCGAATCCCGGTTCGAGGAGATTTCCAAACCCTACCTCCCCTCTCTCTCTCCCACTTCGCTTCCTGTCCTATCTAATACTGTCCGATCTAAAAAAGGCCAAAAAAAATCTTTAAAAAAAAAACTAAAAAACAGTCATATAGTGGTGCGTGACTGTCAGCTGACACACTACATAGTGATAAATAGACATGTATTAAATATTTATAATAATTATTTATAATATCTATTTAAATAGACAGACGGATTCTGTACACGCGATTTAAAGCAGAGCGTATGCCTTATTATGGTGGGCATATCCCTTATTTTCACATCCCAATGTTGACAGGTATGCTTGTATATATCTCTTGTTCTACCTCAGAACTGTTTACTCTACCTCACCCTACTACCACCCCCCTCTCATCCCCTATTTTTGCATTACTATTTATCTTACATTTACATAGTACATATTGTATGTCTCTTGTTCTAGCTTCAAATTGTTTACTCACCTCACCCTACCCCCTCTCATCCCCTATTTTGCACTACTTTTTATCATTTACAGTAACTTGTTGTTTGGTGTGATTTGTATTGCAAGGATATATTTACATGTTTGCACTGAGTAGTGAGATGCACGTAATCCCATTGCACGTGCATATAATGTACATTGTATATGTGTTTATTTAGGCTAGGAAGGGGTGTGTGAGCTATCTTTGTCATCATAGTAACCTAGTTTGCTCCTGAATTAACATCAACCTCTGCATAAATAGATGAGCTTTATAAAGTTTGTTTTATCAAGCCACAAAAATGACATTAAGAGCCAAGCAATATGACAAAATGCATAAATGTGCATTAAACACCTAAACTCAGGAGTTTACATGTGTCTTTTGCCACACACAGCAAGTTTCACAATATACACGTTAAACTAACAAACGATAAACTTCAACTGACAAATTTATAATCTGTATATCCTGCATTTTGCATTCAGATGAGCTAAAGTATGAGCACTTTGTGGTCAACACTCAGTGGCTGCCTGCTTCACAAACCTGCTCCTTTTTAGTCTCCCTGCTTTTCCCAAATATAAGTCCCACATACATACTGTGTTTATTACAAGCTTAGACAAACTAAAAAAATTAGGGGGAAAATAACATTGTTGTAATCTCACTAGAGAATGTTGTGGCTAATCAAATGCAGCCTTGGATATGTACACTACCCAACAAACGTCTTGTCACCTATCCAAGGTATAGAAACAACATATAATAACATGACTTCTAGTTGATCATTTGGTATCAGAAGTGGCTTATATGAAAGGCAAAGGCCTCTAAATTACACTTATTTCACCAAAATAAAATGTGATCATGCTTTGATTTTTAATTATTTAATTAGGACAGTAAGGTCTGACTTTGCTTAGACAAAAGTCTTGTCATTTAACAGAAATAATGTACAGTATAGAATATAAAACTAATATTGTGTATGACTCCCATGAACTTGGAGAACTGTATCCATACATCTCTGCAATGACTCAAATAACTTATTAATAAAGTCATCTGGAATGGCAAAGAGCGTTCTTGCAGGACTCCCAGAGTTCATCAATATTCTTTGGATTCATCTTCAATGCCTCCTCCTTCATCTTACCCCAGACATGCTCAATAATGTTGATGTCTGGTGACTGGACTGACCAATCCTGGAGCACCTTGACCTTCTTTGCTTTCAGGAACTTTGATGTAGAGGCTAAAGTATGAGAAGGAGTGCTATCCTGCTGAAGAATTTGCCCTCTCCTGTGGTTTGTAGTGTAATGGGTAGCACAAATGTCTTGATACCTCAGGCTGTTGATGTTGCCATCCACTCTGCAGATCTCTCGCACACCCCCATACAGAATGTAACCCCAAACCATGATTTTTCCCTCACCAAACATGACTGATTTCTGTGAGAATCTTGGGTCTATGCTGGTTTCAAAAGATCTTCTGCAGTATTTGTGATGATTGGGATGCAGTTCAACAGATGATTCATCTGTAAAATCTACCTTCTGTCACTATTCCAAATGATCAACTAGAAGTCAAGTTATTATTTGTTGCTCTTACAACTAGGATCAACAACATGACTTTTGTCAGGTAGTTTATATTAATGATCCCATGTGGATCATCAGTTTGTGTTTCGTTTCAATTGGCCTTGGATTTTACACTGAGGATTTACATAAGAACAAGGAAGCAATGGTGTTTGAGGTATATCATTTTCATGTACTGAACTCTTATTATTAAGCTATGCCTATGTAGATCCAGATTTACTTTATTAATATTAAACTGTAAAGTCAGCTGGAGTTCATTAAGACAAAAAGATAAAAAAAAAACTGTCTGTGTTCTTTATTCTAAAATGTGAAAACAATATATACAGTAATATAATAATAAGCAGGTGTGTGTAAACATAAGTTTTAAGTGATTGAATTTAAGTATGCACAAAAAATGTGTTAACACTAATCTGGTGCCATCTCTGACAGTTTGTGGACAGCCTGAGCTAAAGCTGTCCAAGGTGATCGGTGGGGAGAACGCAGAGAAGAACGACATTCCATGGCAGGTCATGATACGAATGGGCACCAAGTTCATAGGTGGTGCTTCTCTGCTGTCGGACGGCTGGGTTCTCACCGCTGCTCATGTCCTGAAAACCTTCGAGGACTCTACCAATCTGCAGCTGAAAATGGGCACAGTCAAACATCACGACAACGAGGCGGTAGTTGGCATTCCACAGAAAATCTTCATCCACCCTAAGTACCATCACGATAATGTCAACTTCAACCATGACATAGCGCTGGTTAAACTGGAGTATAAGGTACCTGTCAGTAAAGCTGTCATGCCTGTGTGTTTGCCCGGGAGGGAAGAGCGGTTTGTTTTGAAGGCTAATGATATGGGGAAGGTGTCTGGATGGGGGGTGTCGAATATAAACACACCCGCGATATTTTCTGAGAATCTGAAGTATGCACATTTACCTGTCTCTGACTTTAACGACTGTAAAGCCAAATATGACTCTACAGTGACGAGTAAAGGGAAACTAGTGGTGACGGAAAATATGATTTGTGCTGGGTTTTCTCAGGGGGGGAAAGATTCCTGCCAGGGGGACAGTGGAGGGCCCTTTGCGTTTTTTGACAAACAGAATAAAAGCTGGTTTATAGGCGGTATCGTGTCATGGGGGCATGGCTGCGCTCAGGCTGGATATTATGGGGTTTATACCAAAGTGAGCAACTACCTTTCATGGATCGAAGAAGTCATGTCAAACAACAGTTAAAGTAGAAAAATTTGGATGGTTGTTTGGTATTAAAATTATTTTATTAATTAATTAATGTCCACGAAAAGCGTGTAATATGGCAAGTGTTCTTTAGACAGCACTTTTGTTGGCACTTGCTGTTTTTAAATGTGAGTTAGAGTTATGGGTCAAAGACAAAAAGGGGTTTTCAGCAATGAAAACAATAAAAATATTAATAAATATTTATATTTGTTTGTTTATTTTGCTGCTTATATTTGAATGTGTTCTGTTAATTTTTTTTTGCTAAACAAAAAAATGATGACAATCATACATTTTTAAAAACAATATACAGAAGAAACCCACTAAAATGTCATTGAGTTTAACGATAGTTCAAGATAAGAATCATGTTTACTACTTAATTGTCATTATAAATGTCTCAACTTTGCCACTTTTGTTCAGGCCACTGGAGATTACCCATTTCACCCAAAGCAACAAGATTTGAATCATTTTAAATATAATACAATTTAGTATGCTAATTAAGTAAGTATAGGTCAGATTATTTATGCAAAAAAATCATGGAACTTTTCTTTCATTTATATTTTGACATTTGATTGTCACAAAAGTCACAAACTGCATTATAATATTAATAAAAATTCTATAAAACAATAAATACTGTTAACGCACTTTACTACAAAATGTAATTTAAAGTGTATTTATCAAGTAACATTAAAACAATTCTAATCATAGAATAATAGCACTATATAGTCATTACAATACAATATAGGTCAATACAGAAATTTCATTGATTTACTTTAATACCATTTAGTTTAATCAAATTTGTTCATTTTTTTATTTAATGCAATGGCAGTTGCATTAAAATACAAAAGACCCTGTGTGATATTGTGAATTATACTATGGGTTGTTGAATACTTGATTCTGATAAAATAATACATAATTGAGGTAAAACTGAAAAAATAAATAATTGAGGTAAAACAGCTAAAATAATTCTAGGCAGGTCCTGATTGCAACATACAGTAATTCCATATATCCATCAAATTATTTCAGTTATTTCAAAGGTCGTCACAATAAAAGACAAAATTCCACTGTTTTCCTGGTCCATGTATCTTTTTTTCATTGGATTTTTCTGGTCACTTTATTTTGATGGTCTGTTTGTTGAATTTAAGTTACATTGCATCTACATGCCAACTAATTCTCATTAGATTATAAGTAGACTGTTAGGGTTGGGGTTAGGGTTAGTGTAAGTTGACATGTACTTGCAAAGTTTCTTATAGTCAGTTAAATGTCTGTTGAAGGAGCAGTATCAAAATGGACCATCAAAATAAAGTGTTACCATTTTTACTTTTGAAAACACGTTTTGAAAAACGAAAGAAAAGCGGTTGTTTGATTTTCGTTTTAAATTTAACCAGAAAATAATTTATGTTTTGTTATTCGAAATCAAAAATGAAAAACAAAACATTAAAAAAATTGCTCATCCGACGGCACAGTGGCTCAGTGCTTAGCACTGTCGCCTCACACCAAGAAGGTTGCTGGTTCGAGTCCCGGCTGGACCAGTTGGCATTTCTTTGTGGAGTTTGCATGTTCTCCCCGTGTTGGGGTGGGTTTCCTCCGGGTGCTTTGGTTTCCTCCACAGTCCAAAGACATGCGCTATAGGTGAATTGAATAAACTAAATTGGCCATAGTGTATGAGTGTGTGTGTGAATGCTAGAGTGTATAGGTATAGGTTTCCCAGTACTGGGTTGCAGCTGGAAGGGCATCAGCTGTGTAAAACATATGCTGGAATAGTTGGCGGTTCATTCTGCTGTGGCGACCCCTAATAAATAAGGGACTAAGCCAAAGGAAAATGAATGAATGAATGAATGAATGAATGAATTTGCTCATCCATTTTTTACAATGAAAGAAAATGCTTAGCATTTCAATTTAAAATCAAAAGGCCCTTTTTTTTTATTTTTCAATAAACGTTTTTTTTCCCCATTCATTTTTTATATCTATGTAAAGCATGCCTTGTTTTTCCTCCTCTCACTCTTATACACACTGTACAGACACGAGCAAAGTACAAAAAGTATTATTAACACTACCCTGACAAAAAATATTTTAGAAGAAGATTGATAGCAAGGTATCATCACTGTTCATGAAGCGTATGTGGAATAGTTGACTCCTGTCAGTTGAATCTTTAGAAAGTAATGCCCAACCAAGAAACAATGTGCACTATATTTAGCTTGTTGTCTGTTGTTCCTAATCATTTGTAGTGAAAAATTAAAAGCGACAATACCCAGAGTTACAAGTTTGATTTGAACAAAGCCTTTGGTGTTATGCAGAGGTGTTTGTTTAAAAGTCAAGTAAGCTCAGGCATCATGATTTACAGTCATTAAGTTCTTATGCATTATGCATCTGATCTCAGAGTTACTCTTGTTACTCTTCTATCAGCAGGGACCGTATGGTCTCTCCAGCCCGGTGTAATTACCTCTCCAGTGCTATTTTGGCCCCGCAGAGCTCTAATCATTCTCAAGCCTACTTAAACCTGAGTCCTATGACAAGAACTCAAAGCACGAATAGATAAACAACGGAAAGTTTACTCCAAATGCTGCATGCATTCAACTTGACATCTAACATTTATTATTCAAATACATTTATAACTAAACAAAACCATACATTTTAGTTCAAATTAGTATTGCTTGGGAAATTAACCAATGCTTAACCCTATGAATTAAACTGTATTCTATAGATATGAATCATTCTTCAGATAGCTTTACTTGTAGATTAGAGCTATGCTTACAACAAAATCATCCTCATATTCTAGATAATACATAGACTAGAATATCTGGTGGTGAAAATGGGCGAGTCGTTTATTTATTCATTTAACAGATTCATTAAAATATAATGAAACAAGTGTCTGTTTTTAGATTAGTTTTAAAACTGATTAATTTAGGGACAATAAATTGCTATTAGGTTTGACTTTATTGAAGGGTACACAGTGAATGTGCACAGGTTGTCTATGATTAGTTCTCTTCTTGATGTCTATAGCAGCCTAAAGGGGAAAAAATTTAAATATAATTGGAACTATTTTTGATGGAGAACTTAAAAATTGCGGCTGCACGGTGGCGCAGTGGGTAACACGTTCGCCTCACAGCAAGAAGTTTGCCAATTTGACAATATGACAATATTAAAGAAAATATACAAACAAGTCCGGTTAGACCAATTCATACATATTTTAAAAACTGTTGAGGATAAAATACACAAAAAAGCCACAGGCTTAGTTCTATTGTGGTCCTCGATATTCATAAAAAATGAACAAGCAAATCATAAATGGAGTGCAAACATCATCAGCTCAGCAACTCGGCACAACAAAATCCTCCACTTCAACTGTAAAACAACCACTTTTTAATTTCCCTTCTAAAAACACTCTCAATTTGAATCTCTTTAAAAATCATAGGCAAAACATTCCAAGCAACAGAGATAGTACACGAAAAATTAATTTCTACCTGATTCACTCTTAAATCTATAAGGATAAATATCCCTGCTACGCGCTCTTGCAGAATGACAGTGTACCTCACTAACTAAAACATAATTAAGAAAATATTTTGGGACCATTTTCTTTAAAATCTTAAACACCATCACTAATTTTAGAAATTTTACCCTTTTATCAACTTTTAAAAAATAACTTTGACTATACCGTTCATTATTTAAATGTGTCAGTGGAGGTACTTTCATAACAATTCTACACAACTTATTTTGGGCCGTCTGCAGTTTATTTTTACCGCTGTACCAAAAAGCTGCAGCATAGTGAAAGTATGGCTGCACTAATGCACTAGCTAGTATTTTTAAAGTTTGGGTATCTAGGAGCTCTGCCTGTCTTGCTAAAAACTTCATTTTAGAACTAATTTTTGAATGGACTATAACAGCCATCTTTTCACCTGTCATTTACTATCTAAAATGCAACTTAAATATTTCACTTCATGTTTTGGAGTAATAATTTGATCCCCTACTTTTATCTCTGACCCGACACATTTTGTCAATTCAGATTTACCCAAATGTAAGGACAATTTATTAAGGCAAAACCATTTAGAGACTTCCTTAATTTGTTTACATATTTCATTTTCAATAAATTCCCTCCTCTCATGAGACACTATTATTGCTGCATCATCCGCATATAACAAATGCTTTTTTTTAACAAGCCATTTTCAAATCATTATTGTATATTTAAAAAAGCAACAGACCTAAAACACTGCCTTGTGGAACCCCATAAGCGACGGGCGAATAATCTGATAACACTCCATTTAAATCTACTATTTGACATCTGTTTTCAAGGTAAGATTTTATCCATTTACAGGCCATATTATTACCAAAACCCATTGCTTTTACTTTTAAAAGCAATATCCTGTGGTCAACTGTATCAAGTGCTTTTTGTAGGTCTAACAAAACCATCCCACTTAACTTCCCTTTATCCATATCTCTCTTTATATAATTTGTTAAATATAAAATATAATATAAAAACATTTTCTGCCTGTGTTCGCATAGGTTTCCAATAAATGCAATGCAATATAAGGATTTAGAAGTAAATAAATGAACCTCAAAAACTATTGTACAGTGCATCAGAAAGTATTCTGAGCGCTTCACTTTTTCAACATTTTTTTATGTTACAGCCTTATTCCAAAATGGATTAAATTCATTTATTTCCTCAAAATTCTACACACAATAAACCATAATGACAATGTGAAAAAGGATTTTTTTAAATTGTTGCAAATTTAATAAAAATAAAAAACCTGAAAAATCCACCCACCTCAGACTGGGGTGACGTTTCATCTTCCAGCAGGACAATGACTCAAAGCACACTGCCAAAATATCAATGGAGTGGCTTCCCAACAACTCGGTGAATGTCCTTGAGTGGCCCAGCCAGAGCCCAGATTTAAATCCTATTGGTTTATGGAGAGATCTGAAAATGGCTGTACACCGTTGCTTCCCATTCAACCTGATAGAGCTTGAGAGGTACTGCAAAGAGGAATGGACAAAATTTCCCAAAGACAGGTGTGCCAAGATTGTGGCATCATATTCAAAAAGACTTGAGGCTGTAATTGCTGCCAAAGGAGCATCAACAAAGTATTGAGCAAAGGCTGTGAATACTTATGTACATGTGATTTCTCAGGTTTTTTATTTTGGATAAATTTGCAACAATTTCAAAAAATCTTTTTTTCACATTGTCATTATGGAGTATTGTGTGTAGAATTTTAGGGAAATAAATGAATTTAATCCATTTTGGAATAAGGCTTTAACATAAAAAATGTTGAAAAAGTGAATACTATATATCCTATCCGAATTCACTGTATGTCTAGTTGCTCAGAACCTGAGGTATCAATATAAAAGAAACATACATGTTTACTTTATAAAATGATTCAAAATATTGATTTAAATGGCTTAAAAACTATCTAACGAACTATCGCATATATGGTAGACTTTAAATGTTTAACTATAAATCATTCGGCATTCTCACTTCCCTACTTTCGACTTTTCAGTCATATTGTTAAACCTGCACTCGTCGCCGTGTGTCAGCAGGAGTCAGTGAATGATCAATGCGCTGTGGTTGTGCCCTGCACGACACAGCCAATCCATCATGCAACAGCAGAGCCCGGCTGAAGCTGTGGTCACGCTTGTCTGCGAGAGAGTACATAATTCACAGTTGATTTGCTTCCTTCTGGTGGTCAGAGCTCAGTGATGTGAGGCCAGTGTCACGCATTGATCCACCACACTGACATTATCCCAACATCCAGACACAGCCAATAAAACGCTTCCTTATAAGGAGCATCTAAACATGCTGCTTATTTCGTAACACATTAAACACACGCTATAAGACGTCGTACTTTTAAAATTAGGCTACTACGCAGAAAAAAATAAGTTTGTAAAAATACGATCAGACTAAAAACATGACGATTGGGTAATGTATGTTACCAAGACAAGAAGCCATTTACTGTAGTGATGTAAACACTGTAAAAATTATATGGTCATGACAAATGTTTTTAGTTAATTGTAACATAAGTTAATCATGTTTTAACTTAACATTATAAGTTATGCAAGCTGCTTTAAGTCAGTTTAACATAATTTAAGTTCAATGGACTCATAAAGTTAATTTGATTCAGCTTTAAATTTTAAGACAACCAGGATTTTTTTTACAGTGAAGTAATGGAATACATAGACTCAATTTATTACACTGTAAAAAAAATCTTCCCACCTTTATTTTTTTCAGTTTTCAAAAATACTTTGTTAAACTTTGTTTAGCTACAAAACATTTTGTTAAACCCAGATTACCTTATTAAATTGAGTTTAAGTAACATAACACAACAAAACACATTTGTTGTCATGACTTTTTCCCCCCATTTAATTTTTTACAGTGTATAATTGATTAGTTTTTCTCAAAAATTGTACTTCGTTTTTTTTAATGTGTACTTTTATTTTTATTTGAATACATTTTTAGTGCTGTATCTGTATTTTTACTCCACTTTTTTCCTTCAACCTGCAGTCACTACTTTATTTTTGTCTATGGTGATTGGCTAAGTAGAAAAATCAATCCCCTGATTCCCATCCAATCAAATCGCGCATAGAAAAAAGGCATCAGAAAGATGGACCTCAAGACACAGACGCTTTAAAATGCAACAAATATTAAGAGTGTTCCAGAAGATGCAAAATCATCTTGCGTAACAAACAAAAGACTGTTTAGACAGTATGTTATTGATGATGATGATGAAGAATGCCTACTGCATGATGACTGCAATGGCGAATGCCCTTAAACAACAACTAAATGCACTACAGAATGTTACGTTTTCAAATACATGCACACATTGAATGTATTCTACTCAGCCTGATCTCAGGAGGAAAAAACTATTTTACGTTTTGTCAGTTTAGTGGCTAATTTGTACAAATTCATTTATACAGAAATACACAATTTTTAAAAGGAGGCGTGGCATCAAACCCCGCCCCTAAAACCAACCATCACAAATTCAATGCTATTTCATGGCAATTCCTTTTTGATTTAGTGGCTAATGGGTTATATGGACTTTTAATTTTCAGCCAGGCAGCCCAAGGGCTTCCGGTGACTGTCTTTCCATTACAGAATTGTCACGTTTAAGATCTGATTTCTTTGAAAATTAGTGATCTTCACTACCTGTTAGATATACGATATGAAGTGGGCCTGCATTAAATTCCATTTCCCCCCGCCATGTCTTTAAAATATGAGTTTATTTTACCCCAGTATTTTCAATGGTATTTCTGCGCTAGCCTGTTGCTACAGTACGTATGGCTCTAGTGGTTACAACGGCCTTATCCCCCAATGACGGTGGGGTTGGTTGCCATGCCTCCCTTTAATAATAGTACATTTTCATACGAATTAGTCACTAAACTGACAATGTAAAATAGTTACGTTTCCTAGTGAGATCAGGCTGGATTTTGCCTCGCATGTAAATGCATCAACCATTAGCTACATTTTTAGTTTGTAGGGTATAAGTTGGAATAATTTTCACAGCATAAAACTAATTACTATTGAGTACTTTTAAATGTGCTACAGTACTTTTTACTCATACTTTGAGTAGTGTTCAGATACTTTTACTCTACCCATGCACTACTTTTGGCAAGTAATGGTACTTTTACCTGAGTATGATATTTCAGTACTCCGCCAATTACTAAAGCAGCTCACTTACCAGCTGCATTGGTAATAGCAGTCTAATGAATTCCTCATGAGGATTTCTACATAATGCTGAAGTGATATTAGGATCGCTATATATATATATATAGTCTAACAATGGTCAGAAATTCAAATCAAAAGTACAACATCAGAGCCACATAACGACTCTAAGACATGGCTGACTCGGTTTCATGACTCGCCCAACAACAATCAAAGCACTCACATGCTCATTACAACGTACGGTAGAAGTACATCCACACGGAAAAAAGACCATTTTAACAAGACGTTCATTCACGGTGAACAGGAACAGCAAGTCTCTTCATTAGTTTATCACCAATTTATCTGCATTATCATTCTCAGTGTTCTCTGAAAACATTGAATATTTTTTCCTCATTCATTTCCATAATATGGTAATGGAATCTATATTAAGTTCAGTGCGTCAGAATCTTTTTGTTATTCTAAAAATGTTTGATTTCATTTGAACAGCACCACAGGAAAAAAAACTGAGCCCTACAGGCTTTAATTGGTAACATTTCCAATTTGACACATTTAGTGAACCTTGTAATACCACGGTAATACAGTCCTTTCCTGAGCAATATCATAAAGATGCATTCGATACTTTTAATAGGTATTAAAATGTCATATCTGATAGCTTTTTAATTTTTTTTTTTTACAGGTGTTGAAATTAGGGTTGGATGTGTTGTGGAACAGGCAATAACGAACCATTAATTGTTATGAAAAGTTTTCTTTAAAAATGTCCACTTGCTTTATTTTTCGCTTTCACCAATTATCTTTAACAAGTTTACATAGTATATACTTTTTTTCCTCAAATGAGGATTTCATACAGCAAAATCAGCACCAGTCTCTGTTCTTTTTGATCAAAAATGTCAGAAATTTAAATTCTATCATCATTTACTGACTCTTTACCTACCTAAAAATGATGTTACCTGGCACCCATTGATTTTTTTCCCCTACTTTGGAAGTGCCAGCAACCAAGATTCTTCAAAATATCTTCTTTTTGTGTTCAAAAGAGGAAAGAAACTGACAAAGTTTTAAAACCACATGAGAGAGAGTAAATGATGAGGTAATGTTCATTTTGGGTGACCTATCCCTTTAATTACAATCAAATGAATTACAATAATTGCCTTTTGTAATTCTGTATTATAATGTATTCCCATATTATCAAATATCACTATCCAAAACAATATAAAACCTCTTTCTAAACTCATGACTAGACAGTATAGAATTAAATGCTTAACATGTTTGCTGTCAATGAGTGTGTTTTTTGCAGCGTTTGGCTCTTGTTTCTCTCTCGACGTGTTCTTGTGGATCGGACTGGTTTTGAGTGCTGAGGGATTGCAGGGCTTGAACTCGCTGTAGGCGTTTACTGAGCTCTTTGTCACATGCCTGGACCAGCGCTGATGTCCTTTCACTGTCCCAGACCAACACCTCCATCATCCCCTTTGCCCCCTGCCTCACCACCATCTGCGTCAACAAACACAGGCTCAAGCATACAGGTTTTCCTTTTGTCCATTCCATCATGTTTTTTTCTATAATGACTATCATACAGTTTTGCATTATTTACAAAGACAGTATTTCAGGGTACATTTTTACTACTAAAATACAGGATTTTTTCAAAACTTTCAGGTAGATATTCATCACCTAATGTTTCATTTAATGTCTACGTACAAGTGGTAAATAAGAAAAAATAAACGTTCAAATTTATTACAGTATATCAAAAAATATGTGACGATTTACATAGTTTATATTTATTTTAATATCTTTAAAATAGTTCTTGGAAAGAATCTCGCTGTCTGTGTGAAAATTTTGGAATTAAGAATAGTACAAATTAGCCTTTAGCACCCACAGTATCGTCCCTCTGTAGTTAGAAATTGTTTCTGAACACGACACTCAAAATGTAGCTTGAATTAAGTTAAAAGTGAGTGAAAAAAGAGGCGAAGCTGAAATTGCGAGTTGCTTTTTTTTTTTTACCCCACACAGAGAACGTAACAAGAAGGGACGGACAGCGCAATTTAATCTACCCAATCTTATCAATATATGCAAGTACACAGATATTTCTTAAACAAATTTCAATTACTTTTTTCAAAACATTTTGGGTTTATTTATTTTTCCAAAACTTTTCCAGGCCTGGAAAATGCCTTATCAAAATTCCATGACTTTTCCAGATTTTCAAGAACAGTATGAACCCTGCTATTTATATGAACATACCTAAAAATGACGTGCACCAAGACATATGTGACCCTGGATGTGATAAAATCAGTCTTATGTTGCACAGGTAAATTTTTGGTGATAGACAAAAAATACATTATAGTATTTTACATGAAGACATTTAGTAACTTTACTGCTGTAAATATATGCAAACTTAATTAACCACTAAACACTTAATTTGTATTAAAGCACTTAATTTAATCACTTTAAAGGTGACTTTCTCAATTATTTTTTAACCATCAGAGTTTTCAAATATTTGTATTTCAGCCAAATATTGTTTTATACTAACAAACCAATGAAAAGATTATTTATACATTTTTCACATTTGCACATATGACTGATTTTGTGGTCCAGGGTCACATATTAAAACATTATTATATAAAAGACAACCTTATACTTGCCATTTTTTCTTCAAAATATCAGGTTTTACCCATTTGTTAGCAAGTAATTTTTGATCATTTAAAATAGTTAAATTATGATCACTTGGTTTTTGTCAGTTGTTTTTTTTAAATCATAAATGCCGTTTAATTCTTGCAAAAAAAAATCTTTATACAAACTTATGATAGAACATTATTTCACACACATTTTATTTTCAAAAATGTTAATCAAAACAGACACTTGACTTTCATTTATAAATGGATAGTTTATAAAAAATGAAAACTGACACATCCTCCACTTCTTCTAAACCTGTTTGAGTATGTTTCTGCTGTTGAACACAAAGGAAGATATATTGAAAAATGTTGGGAAAAAAGCAGCCACTGAATTTTTTTTGTCCATATGACGGATATCAATGGCTGCATTTCTTTAGAGTATCTTGTTCAACAGAAGAAATAAATTCATAAAAGATTAGAACCACTTGAGTGTGAGAAAATGGTTAGGGAATTTTCATTTTTGGTTGAAATGTCTTTTAATATTTTTTTATGAACATGAATATTAAATTCCATTTCATGTGGAACTGGGGCATCTCTTCTTTGACCCACATCCATATTACACAGTAATACTAAATAAAATACTTTTAATTAAGCACATTAAACACGCACATTAATTAACTGTCATTCATTAAATAATAACTTCATTATTATTTTATTATATAATTTTTATTATACTAAATAACTCCTGATTATTTAGTCTAGCAAATTATTATACAGATTATACTCATGTGGCTTGTGTTCATAGTATGCCACTGAAAAGAGTGAGTGCCCCCTACTGACATATGACCGAAAGTACAAAAGAAAAGTATATTTTTAAATATTCAGTCAACATGACATCACACATGACCCTAAAGTAAGCAACATCTACTGTTCATAATCTAATTGATTCTGAAACATCAAGTTAAAGGGACAGTTCACTAAAAAGATTGAATTTTGTCATCATTTACTCTTCACTTGCTAAAAAAAACTTCATTAGTATCTTCTGTTGAACACACAAGAAGATATTTTGATGAATGCTTCTAGCTGGCATCCATTGATTAGCATAGTAATTCATTTATTCATAATTAATTTCCTTTTCTTGCCAGCAACCAGCATTCTTCAAAATATCTTCTTTTGTGTTCAACAGAAGAAAGAAACTCATAAAGGGAGTGTAAATAATGAGGTCACTTTCATTTCTGGGTGAACTAACCCTTCAAATAAATCCTAAAAACACAAGAAACTTTATCAGACATCATACCTGCAGCTCTTGGTTGGACAGTCTGGTCTCTGGGTATCTTTTGTCCCTCAGAACCATTAGTGTGGTGGAGTTGAACCCTGCTGTGGCCTCCACCTGCACCCCATCTGTCTCATCTAAGTTAGCACCTGCAGCAATGACAGTAGATAAATGTCCTAAAAGCGCTGGAAAGATTGGTCCTGTCACAACAACAGATAAGCTGTTGATCATCCAAGCTGCTACTTTTCTTCATTCTAGCAAGCACATAAAAAAATTGCTTTTTATAAACTAGTAGTATTTAGAAATAGCTCAGTGGCGCTATCTAGTGCTTATTTGGGGGGTTTACTAGGGGATTGTTAGAATTGATTTCTAATGTTTGGTGTAAACATATCCTTACTTTCTTCCTGTGGGTCCAAGGTGCCTTCTCGCTCCATGGCTTTCAAATAGAGCTTTAATAAGTCTTTGGATTGCCTCTCTTCTTCTCTACGGTCCAGTGTTCTTTGCAGTGTGTCCTGTAGGACGTGGGTTTTCTGCTGTGAGAAGTCCAACGCTGAAGCCAGATCAGAGCATGGCACATCTATCAAACTCTATGAAAATATTTTGATTTAATTATTCTCTGTAAGCCACTGAACATTGGCTAATGATATTATATTGTATTAGGGTCAAACGTTTTAGCTTTTTGTTCACCAAGGCAAGATTAATGTGTGAGAAATACAGTGAAATATTACATAAATAAATTAGCATGTTAAAGTGGCTGTTTTTGATTTGAAAATATTTTTAGATTAATTTATTCCTGTGATGAAGAGATGCATTTTCACTTTTTCAGCATCGTCGCTCCAGTCTTCAATTTCACACAATCCTACAGAAACCATCCTCACATGCCAAAGTGATACTCAATAATATTTATTATTATTATTATTATGAATATTGAAAACAACTGTGGATAGATTGTTATTACAAATGAAAGTTTAGGGTAAGATCTTTTTTCTTATTAAATAAATAAATACATTTATTTAAGAGGGCAGCATTAAACTGATTGAACTAAAGAATCCTAATATAAAGTATAATGATTTTCACTAAATAAATAAATAAACAGCGCAGATCAATAAGCACATAAATGAGTACACCCGTTTTTGAAAATTATTATTTTTATCTAAATCCATATACATTTAAACTACAAAAAAATTATTGAAAGAGTTTGGTGACGATAACAAAAATTATTATTATTATTAAATTTATTTATTTATTTATTGTATATTTTTTACATTTTAAATTGCAATAGCTCTATCACAGTTTTTCTTAAAAAAAATAGAAAGATAATACATTTAAATTCATTCATTCATTTTCTTTTCGGCTTAGTATCTTTATTAATCAGGGGTCGCCACAGCGGAATGAACCGCCAACTTATTCAGCATGTTTTACGCAGCGGATGCCCTTTTAGCCGCAACCCAACAGAATGGGAAACACCCACACACTCTGTCACACACTCACATACACTATGGCCAATTTAGCGTATCCAATTTACCTGTACCGAATGTCTTTAGACTGTGGGGGAAACCGGAGCACCTGGAGAAAACCATTTAAATTAAAAGGTTCAGTAATAATTACAAACTACAAAATTACAACAAAATTTTATACATCATCTTTGTCAGCTTAAAACAGCTCTTTTAAAAATTTAAATAATAAATTTTGTGAATTTAATCAATAGTGAACATAAAATACAAAAAACATAAGATATCGAAATGATTACAAACTGTTGACCCTCAGTGTACATGTACAGTAAATCAGTGTTTCTCAACCACATTCCTGGAGGACCACCAACACTGCATGTTTTGGATGTCTGTCGCACTCATTACAGCCCTTTCAGTCTCTGCTAATGAGCTGATGATCTGAATCAGGTGTGCTCCAGGAACGTGGTTGAGAAACACTGCAGTAAATGATATTGTTCAGTTATGTCAGTAGTTTTAAGCAGACCTGTAGATCTGCCTCAGACATGAGAATAATACTGGCCAG
This sequence comes from Danio kyathit, assembly GCA_903798195.1. Classification (NCBI taxonomy): domain Eukaryota; kingdom Metazoa; phylum Chordata; class Actinopteri; order Cypriniformes; family Danionidae; genus Danio; species Danio kyathit. Next base: position 32,380,079 of record LR812541.1, read on the forward strand.
GTCCTGCCTCAGCTGCTCTGCCAAACCACGCCAAGAATCAAACCCACCATCTACTTCCATAGACTCTCTGCAGGACTGGGCTGTCCCACCAGCAACTGGACAACAGAGACCAGTTTAGATTAGTAGTTATTTACTTAAATATTAATGATATTAATCTCACAAAGAAAATCTCACTTTGATGAGAATGCATCCATATTTCGTTGGCGGCTAACAACATAAATTTAGTGTTTGCTGGCAGACACAGAAAGTAAGCCTCATCTTCTACAATTGTCCCATCATCTTCCAGCACCACTGAGACTGATGCACTGGGACAGATGCCTAGAGCCTCAGCACCTGTGGGAGACAGAGATGAAGAGAATGGTTCACGTGACCAGCAGAGTAAAGGACATCAAGCTTTGGTAATATCAGCTTCATTGGGAGTTTTTTTAATAGTAAAAAGCATTCTTTTATATATATATATATATATATATATATATATATATATATATATATATATATATATATATATATATATATATATAATTTGGTTTAATTAACAGTTCTGTTATTTATGTTTATGCTAAATTCAACTAAACTTTCATCTAGCGGACTACTTATTAAACTCTGGCTTAAAATCACATATTCGCATATTTTAATAGATTCATATTTTCAGACAAACCTTTAATTCTGAGCTGATCAAGAGAGGTCACGGCCAGTCCGTAATACTTCTGTCGGCTGACGTTACACACTTTACATGGTTTTAATTCTGTCATGATGATGGTCAAAGTTCAGAGTTCATAAATTACTTTTTTTAGAGCGTCACCTTTTGTTTTCGATTGTTAGTTTTGTGTCTAAAGCCTCATAACTAACGTTAGACTAAATATTCTCAACATCTTTGTAACACTGTTCTAGAATAATTGAAAATAAACATAGTCTATATCTGCTTCCGTGTTGTGAAATGCGCTACTGATCGAGTCTGTTACAGCTTGTTGCACTTGTGACGTGAACGAATAGTTCTTTTGAGTCGATTCCTTTTAACGAACTGTGTAGATTGAACTAATGAATGCACGACAACGCGGCGAAGGTCCATCATATTTTCTTTTTCTTTTTTTTTTGCGGTCGCACAGTAGTCAAAATACCTACTCAATTGTGTACGCGATTTTGGGAACATCCCATGCAGTCCAACATTATTATTATTAATAATAATAATAATAATAAAAATAAATAAATAAATACATAATTCCGATCATTGAAAGAGCACTTTGCTTTTGAACATTTCATTGTGATACTAAACACCGCTGAAAAGCCACGCAACCTTGAAATGGTTCTTTGTAAAGAACTGTTCAAAAGAACCGACCACCACAAACGACTCGGACTTCGCCTTACTAGTTCAGACTACAGTAATCGAGCTCCGGTGACGCGATAGCGTTGTTAGCTTCCTGGCTAACAGCGCTGAAGAGATGGCATCTCAGGACCAACCTGACCAGCAAAATCAGGTAGTTGATAGCATTCCTCCGGCTGATAATATGCATTTTGATTGTTCGGCTGTGGACTTGCATAGGGAATGCACTATTTGTCACGCCTTAATTGTTGATAAGTCAATAATATGTCTGTCCCATGTTGTTTTGGAAAAGTTTTAGCAGGCTTGCTAGCGTCCTGCTTACTGATCCTATACAGTTAGACAGATGTGTGTGACAGGTGCAGGGCACAGAGAACACTGCATTCAGGAGATTTCTTTATGTGAAAATGACTTAACGATAATGTTAAGCGGAACAGTTATACAGCAACTATCATCTGTTATCTGTTATGTTCATTCAAGGGTCATTGACCCTGAAAACATGACAGGACACAACCATTCCTCCATGTGCTGCTCATCTCTCAGTAAAGAACTGCAGACAGCTATCATGAAAGCGTTATTTATCCAAATTAATAACTACGATGTAAAAGTGTTTAAGCAAACAAACTAACAGCACGTTATAATTTAGCCATTTCCATGCTGTTCTAATCCTGTATAGTCAGATGCAAAGAAGTAAAAATCAAAGTCAGTGTAATGCATACATTTAATTTTAAATTCATTGTAAGTAGATAGCATGCAGTATAAAGAAACAACCCCATAAAGATCCCAAAATAGAATTTTATTTACAATTTTACAATGAATTTAACAATTCATTATATTTCATTTCATTTAATATTTAGCTGATGTATATTGTTTGCATTAATACATTCTTCTTATCCTGATTCCCAAAGTATTTTCTCAGTCATTTGAAAGGTTTTTTTTTTTTTTTTTTTTAATGTAAAGGGTTATAATTTTGAGCCTTGAACCAAACCAGCCAGGCTCTATTTCTGGAACTTGGCCGTTGTGCACTTTTGTTTTGCTCTTTCTTTTAACAACTTTAATGACTTGTTTTATTTTATTGACTGTATTTTTAAATTGAGGTATAAATGCTAACAGTTTGTAATAATTAATAATAGCATTATAAATATGTTTACATGTTTAGTTTCTTGAGACCATATTAAAGAAAAAGTCTTTATTAAAAAACAAAAACTATATAAAATGTCTATATTCTGAAGGCTAGATAACAACGACTACTGATAACACCGTGGAACGTGTTGGTGTTTGTCCTCCGTGAAGATGACCGTTATGATTCTTAAAATACTAAAATACTGTTTCAAACTCCACAAGGCTTTAAATGCAACCATTTTCTAGACAACACCTTGGATGAGACGTTCAGGGTACAAATATTTGTTCTGTTGTGACTAAAAGCATCTGTTAATCAGGTTTTGTAAGCTTTGCAGCTCTCTGTTTACTACATAGCAGATGGTACATATGCTTAGACATTATTGTGTCTGATACAAGGCCTTCTAATAGTCACAATCATCCTAATTCCCCACCAGAATGTTGCATTATCATTCGTGTTTGGTGTCAGGCAGAATTGTAACTTTTTAAATACATTTTATACATCCTAAAAAAAACTGTACGCACACTTATTATATTATATTATATTATATTATATTATATTATATTATATTATATTATATTATATTATATTATATTATATTATATTATATTATATAAAAGGATTAAGCCGAAAATGAATGAATAAATATTATATTAAATTATATTATATTTTATTATATTTTATTATATTATAAACAAAGTATAATATGAGGGATTCTCTTATCAATAGACTACAGACAACTTTATCATAAGTCACTAAATTTGATCTGTAAAATGCACAATGTCCAGGAGGGCAGGAATATGACAGGTCAAGCTCAAGGCAAAGATGCTAACACATTTAACAAAAAATGCCTCATGCTCGAACTCAGCCATCACAACTAAAATCTAATGCAAAAGTAAATTTAATAAAAGATAAATTCGCTACACTACATTTAGATCTGTGCACTTTATCTATGGGCAGAAAAGTTAACAGAAACAGTCAATAGTATCGACTTGCAGAATCCTGATAATGAGCATTCCTAGTCGAAATGTTTCTTAAGCAGTGAATATCAGAGTTTTAGACTGATTTCTGAAGGATCATGTGACTTTATTTTTGCAGTAAATGGTAAGACATTCTAAAATACAAAAAAATAAGTTTGTGTTGTGATAATAAATAAATGCAGCCTTGTTGTAAAGAAGAAACTTCTATCAAAAACATACAAAAAAAAAACAAAAATTTATAAGGGAGAGTATAAACTTTCCTTAAAGCTGAATACTTACCCTGAGGTTGCTTTAGGAAGGCTAATACATTTACAATAAGTCAATTTTACTTAAAAGAGTCATCTTGATGGCAAATTAGTAAATTAAATGTTCTAATTTGAGCTTTGCAGGCTTACTTAGTGCTCTAAAGTGGATCTAATGATCAGAACCAAAACTGTGGTGCCAAAGACTGACTCATTTGAAGAGAGATGATAAAGGCAGGAGTGTTAATGGTTTCTTATGGCACTCATTAATGTAAACCATGGTAATGTATACATGGTTAGGGAAAACCTTTTCTTTTAGGCTAATAGGACAAGACATCTTTTGGTTATGAAGAGATATAATAATGACAATTAAGTTATTATAAGATGATTAATTTATCAACAATGATAGCTGTTACATGGTGCATTACTGTTCTGAAGTTTGAAGTTGCCTTTTTTTTTTGGATGTTTTTGAAAAAAAAAAAAGGTTTCTTATACTTCAAGGCTCCCATTGAATTGAATTCAGCTTTATTTCTACAGCGCTTTTTTAGTTCCAGTAAATTGTAACCGCTTCAGTCCAGTTTTTGCCCAGTTGAAGTTTAGCGTAATGTAAAAATGTCACTGCTGAACGCCCAAACACTGAAGAGCAAATCCAACAATGCACAGCTCTACAAGTCCCAAACCAAGCAAGACAGTGGCGAGGAACAAACTGCACCAGTTGACGAAAGTTTGTTTCTCCACACTGGCTTGCTTTGTTTGGGATTTGTGGATCATCGATGGAGTTGCTCTTCTCAATAATAATAACATTTTATTATTCTAGTTAACCTATTTGCTTTTATTGTTTATGATTTGCTTTTGTACTATTTAGACTATTTCCCATGGCACATTCTTTGTAAAACTTGCCTCTGATTATGTTTCTGGAAGCACTTTGCACATTCATCCTGATAACTTAAAGAAAAAAATTGTTGTTGTTATTATTATTATTATTATTAATAATATTATTATTATTATTATTATTATTATTATTATTATTATTATTATTATTATTATTATTATTATTATTTTGTTTAAAATACCAGAATTAACAGAAATAGATCATATTTGTACCATTATGGATGTGTTTACTAATATTCTCTTTTCAGTACTTCCCATGCTGAATTTTTTTTATTATTATGTTTAAATGTTAAAAATCACACTGAGATGTTGAATTGTAGTGTACATTTCTGGTAGATAATTTTCTATTATATTATTGAAAGTTTGAATGCTTTCTATGAAATTGATAAGTTTGAAAGCTGACTACGCTTACAGAACATCATTTGAAGATGAAAACACCCTTTTGTCTGGTTAGAGCTGTCCTGTCAAGCACTGTGCTTTTCTGTACTTGGCTCACCCGCATCACTAGATGGCAGTGTAACACAAGGCTCGTTTGCTTTCTTTCAGAATGCTGCTCCAGCCAGGGAAGACGCGGCTCCGAGAGAAGCGCTGGTAAGTTCTTATGAGTCAGACAAACCAGCATACACTGTTCTCTACAGGGATTTTACAGGGGTACAGTCAGTTTGAAACACTGGTTTGCATTACTATTACTGTATGTGACGTGTATAATGCAATTGTTTTGTTCTGCTTTTTTGACCAGTATTTACTTGGTGATTTTTATTTTTTAATAATTATATGTAGCAGTCAGATATCTTCTTAAAGCTGATTGCATGAGCTACATTCGTTATTTAGGCTGCATTATATAAAATTAGTTTCCCAAAAAATAATAAAAATAAAAAACCGTCAGCTTTGGTTTTAGAATAATTCTGTAAAAGTACTTTTGTATTATTCATTTTTAAACGTATTCACCTACAGCATTTAAAATACTATATAAACAATTTAACAATAAATTTAAATAGTAAATCAGGTAAATTTAATAGTCAAACTGCTACTAACATATTTTTGGTACTCACAATGTACACTTGCAGCTCATCCATTCACTAAAAAAATGATTCAAAGATGATTCCTTGGATTTGCAATAATTTGTTTTACGTTAAGTGGTTGTAAACAATTTATTTGGGCTGAATTTAAACAAACAAATTAAGTTGAACGTTACAAAATTTATTTTGTTTGTTTAAATTTATCACATAAATTGTTTGCAACAAATTTGCAGAAATTATTTTTCCAGTGTAATTAAAGATGGATAAAAAGGATGGATGGAACAGCTTTATTCTGTAAAATATCAGCATGAAATTTGTGGCTACTTATAGTTTTCATACTTGTTTAAGAAACCGCATGCTAACAAAGTTTTCTTTTCAATAGCATTTTTGCTGAATTTTACAGTTACAATTGTAATTATCTTGAAGTGTATTTCTCTTATGTCTATGATCATGTTGTTGTCATGTTAGAAGTAATAAGCCAGTTAAGGTTGTATCTTTCTGAGAATGTAGCAAAAATGCAATTAATTGACCTAAAATGTCAGTAAAGACGTTTATTTGAAGAATTATGCTTCAGATTTATACATTCATTTATTCATTTTCCTTCGGCTTAGTTCCTTTATTAACTAGGGGTCACCACATCGGTATGAACCGCCAACTTGTCCAGCATATGTTCTACACAGCGGATGCCCTTTCAGCCGCAACCCACTACTGGGAATTCACACACATACACTTTGGTCAATTTCATTCATTAATTTATTTTCTTTTCGGCTTAGTTCCTTTATTAATCAGGGGTCGCCACAGTGGCATACACCGCCAACTTATCCAGCATATGTTTTTTCACGCAGCGGATGCCCTTCCAGCTGCAACCCATCACTGGGAAACACTCATTTACACACATACACAACGGACAATTTACCCAATTCACCTATACCACATGTCTTTGGACTGTTGGGGAAATGGAGGAAACCCACACAAACATGGGGAGAACATGCAAACTCCACATAGAAATACCAACTAACCCAGCCGAAGCTCGAACCAGCGAACCTTCTTGCTGTGAGGCGATTGTGCTACCCACTGCGCCTCTGTAACGCCATACAGTCAATTTAGTTTAGTCAATTCAACTATACCGCATGTCTTTGGACTGTGGGGGAAACCATAGCACCTGGAGGAAACCCACGCATACATGAGGAGAACATGCAAACTCCACATAGAAATGCCAACTGGTCCAGCCAAGACTCGAACCAGCAACCTTCTTGCTGTGAGGCGACAGTGCTAACCACTGAGCCACCATGCCGCAACTTCAAATTTATACTGTTTTAAATTTTGTTCATCAAAGAATAAAAAACTAATGATCAAAACAAAGAGTAAAAAGCTTTGATAACGTCGGCGTCAATAGCCTAGTGGTATTGTGCGCCGATATATAGCACAAACGTGCTCACGGTGACCCGAGTTCGATTCCCGGCTCGAGGTCCTTTGCCGATCCTTTCCCTCTCTCCGCTCCCAATACTTTCCTGTCTGAAACCTCTACTGTCCTATCACAATAAAAGTGAAAACCCCCAAAAAATAATTATAAAAAAAAAAAAAAAAAAAAAAAGCTTTGATAACACAAGAAATGTCTCTTGAGAACCAAAATAGCATGTTATATGGAAGATTGTAATGAATGCTTTTTACCATCCGAGGACTAAATGCAATTGTAAAATAAAATCAAACAAAAAACAGCAATTTGAGACAGTTTTTGTTATTGTCAATTCTCAGTTGTGATCAGCCTAAAAACTTTTGACCGTCATTTAGATTGTGATTTGCAAGCAGGCAGTTTTGTGAGCAATCTAGCTGTAAAAGTGTGTAATCCTCCCCCATCCCCAGTCTGCAGTGTTCTCCTTTGGTAGCGGAACTGCTCTCGTTCTTTTATTGCGCTTAAACTAGGAAGTTCTTGGATTATCTATGGCACATTTACTATCATTGGACAATTAGGCTGTGTATTGTGCAGTTTTGTGTGATGTGATTTTCCGCTATGAATGCTATCTAGCCATGCTCAAAGCACTGTCCTTAACAGCGGGGAAAAATGACGATTATTAAGGCTTCTTGGCTTTCTAACTGCTTGACAAGTCCCCTTTTTTTTCTCTGCTTTTCTCTTTTTGATGAGCTGCTCTTTCCCAGTTAAGTGGATTATTACAGCTCTGGATAATTCATGTCACAAGGCATTATTTGGATGGGGTGAATAATTGAAATCTGTGTCTGAAAGGATTTGATGTGGATGAGCGGAAGGGGAATAGTGGCAGGGCTGGAGGGAGGCTCTGGGCGCGAGTGCCGGGGTGTCAGGCTGGGGACACCAGTCACGTTAACAGGTTCTGACTCACCTCGCCGGATGGGCGGCCCTCGCTCCTCGGTGGCAGGCGACTCTGGCTGGAGTCTGAGGCAGAGCAGGTTTGGACCTGTGCTGTCACTCAAACCCAGCACCAGTCGCTGAGTTCAGGCTTGAGTTCTCTCCTCCAGGGCTTGTTCTTCTTCCTGGCCTGTCCTTCTTCTCCTTCTCCCACACACTGCAGGACTTGAGTCTTTCTTTAATTAATCGCCCCCTCACTTTTGCCTTTTCTTTTCTCTTGTTTTCTTTTTTTTTGTTTTCACTTTCAGTTTCTTTGCATTCCTGTTTTTCTTTCATTTTCATTTGCTCTTTTTTTCTTTTCCCTCTTTCCTTTTTGCTTTGTTTTACATTTTCTTTCATCTTTTGCATTCTTATTCTTTTGCATCTTACTTTACCTTTCAATTTCATTGCTCTTTTATTATCTTTTTCTTGTTCAATTAAAGTCGTGTTAATTTTATTTAATTTTAATTTCCCTTTTTTCCTTATCCATCTTTATTTTCTATTTATTTACATTTTACATTTTGCTTTTTTATTCCTTTGCATCTCACTTTTCTTTTATTTTCAATGCTCTTTCATTATCCTTTTCTTGTTCCCTTGAATTCCTGTTCATTTTCTTTAATTTTTATTTCTCTTTTTTCCATTTCCCTCTTTACATTTTATATTATTTTTTAGTTTAGCTTTATTATTCCTTTGTATCTCACTTGTCCTTTCATTTTCATTGCTCTTTCCTTGTCTGATTTTCTGTTATTTATACTTCCCTTTTCCTTTCTCTTACCTTTCATTTTTTCTCTTTAGTTTCATTAATTATTTTCCAGTTTTATTTAAATTCCTTTGTGTTCTTTTCCATTTTATTTCCATTTCCACTTCTGATTTATTTTCCTTATTTCCTTTTTATTGCCATTTCTTGTGTTTTTTTTGTGTAATATTCCCCTTTCTTTTCTTTCTTTTCTTTCTGTTTATTTAGATTTTTAACTATTTCATTTCATTTAACTTTTTTTTGTCTCCGCCAATTTATCTTTCTTCTTTGCATTTCCATTTTGCATCCTTAGCATTACTTTTTAGTTCTTCTCTCATCTATCAATAAAAAGAATTAGTTCTTTTAATTTAGATTTTCCCTTTTGATGTTTGTCTTTATATGCTTTCTTTTCTATCCTCCTTCTAATGATCTCCTTCACTCCCTCCTTCACACACACACCAAATCCTCTATCTTTCCAACACCTGAAAATCTTTTCCATGAACAAAACATCTAGTGCAGTGTTGCCCAAACTAGGGTGTATGGGTCAAAGTTGGCCCATGGTAAACTTTGATTTGACTCCATCCTATCTGAGAAGAGAGAAAAAAAGGATAGGGATGGTTTAGAGTAGGTCTGGGCTATATGAGAAAAATGCAATCTTGATAATTATTTACCATATTGATAACGATATCGATAACGATGTATATCTCAATATAAGTTGTTAATGCTTCCAGATTTAAAAGAGTAGCCCAACAATGACTTCAGCCTCAAAATTAGAGGGTCCATTAAATGGCATAACATTTATTAATGTAGCAGGGAATTCAAAGATTTACCCATAATAATGACTGGTGGGGTTAAAAGTCCCCTCAGGTTGTCAGAAAAGCAAAGCTGGTTTGAATCCATGTTTGCCAGCTCTCATGTTTGCCTTTTAGTCTTCTGTGGTGGGCTTTCTGCCTCAAAGGTGTGTGAAAGGTTAAATATCTCTCCCTCCAGTGGTGTTTTGCGGTATCCTCCTGCGATCTACCGCCAGCGACTATAACGCTCAGTGTGTTGGCATGGTAACTGCCAGCTCCATGGGACGCTCTCCCAACCTCGCTCTGCCCGCTGGGGCTCCACCGCGTGCCCCAAATATCACTGGCCTCCTGTGGAAAGAGTGAGGGATGCAGGAGCAGAGGGAGGAGGTGAAAAGAGGGAGGAGGGAGAGAGGGGAAAAAAAAGGGAAAGTTGTCACAAGAACATCCCGGTCTCGCCGCAACTTCAAAAGCTCCCCTTCCCCAGGATATTAAGCAACTGTGATGAAAAATTTAGCAAGCGTTAAATAAGGCGCTTTGAAGTGATCTGTTTTGGCTCGGCAGTCTCTGAATTTCCGGAGCCCCTCTGCTATTACCACCATGCTGGAAAAAAAAAAAGAGACAACATCCCCAAAGCCTAGGAATTGGGGTCTGCCTGATGAGATGCTATTGTTGACATTATAGCCAGCGGCACTGGCCATTGCAGTGACTTGGTGTCTCAATTATGCCATTATTTTTTTCTTTCTATCGTGCACCTTGCTGTTGCCTCTTGCCCTCTAGGCACTGGAGACATCTGTTGCTCAAATGTTGGTTTTGAAAATGAGCTTCAACCTCGCAGGAATTTGTACAAAAATCACACCAAAGGCAGAAAGTATTGGACTATTCAATTATTGGCGATGTTTTGATCCTTGGGCCGCTTTAGGCATTTTGGGACAGCATTTCACTTTTGTTTGAATTCTGCGGTTCTTGATTATGAAACTTGAAAGTTAATTATTGAGGGAATGAGGGGTGGTTAGCCAGTAATAACCCAAAAGACTTACTCTGTGCTCAGTTTCAAACTGTGCTGCAATTTAATTTGCCTGGGGATCCATCCTCGGACTTTTCTCTTTTTTTCCCCCCCTTTGCTCATTACTTTAATTGTAATTGTAATCCTTTATTGGAGCTGTCTGCAGTAAAGGAGAGTTATGGTTGGCATGGGGGCACGGGCCACAGAGATATTTCATGATTGTTGGGGATGATGGTCACTAGGTGGCGATGAGCGGGCCAATGAGGGGTCTCTCATTCCTGAGAGATTGCCTTCAGGATCTGACTGGCTTGATTGAAACAGCATACCTTGGCAGGGCTTATTTTAGAAATGTTTCTGTGACCAATATAATCCATTTTTTTCTTGGCTGGAAAAGTGAATTCACTTCACACAGACCCCGTAAGTTTGTATACAATGTGTAGCTTAGACGGCTCATTTATTTTCACTGGCTTTCTGGGGAAAAGTTTCTTATATGTGCATTAATATTATTGTAATTTAACATATATTTGATAAACACTACTAGGGCTGCACGATATTGGAAAAATCTGTTTTTCTGTGATCTAAATTATGAATGAATATAATTTGACCAGATGATTTGAATAGCTCTATTTGGAAAGATTTCATTCGTTTAGATCAGGGATGGCCAAACTTGGTCCTGGAGGGTCGGTGTTCTACATAATTTAGTTCCAATACCAATTAAATACACATGAACTAGCTAATCAAGCTCTTTCTAGGTACACTGTATGCTAGAAACTTCCATGCAGGTGTGTTGAAGGAGGTTGAAGCTAAACTATGCAGAACACCGGCCCTCCAGGGCCAAGTTTGGGCACCCATAGTTTAGATAGATTGGGGCGATTTAGTCTTTTTCTATGCAGTGCTTTGGCATAAATCATAATAAATTACAAGCATATATAAATATGACAGAGCAAAGATAAAAATGAAACCAAGTGCACTTTATGGTTTTCTGGAGAGTCTAAAAGTATTCAGGTACAGAAATTGATTAATCAAACATAAAATAACAGGATCATCATTGTGTGAATTATTTAAAAATAATAAATAAAATAAAAATAAAATATAATAATTAAAAAATAATTTATTTTAATAAGTCTAATCCTGCAATGTGGCTATTGTGGATACAGGCATTCCAATATTGATGCTCAAACGATATACAGTATTTTGCAGCACTATAGACCATTTTGAGGGATGTAAACAAAAACAATGGTCCCAACGTATTTCCTGTTTTACATTTTTAATTTTTAATTTCTAGAGAATCCAAAAAGAGCCACATATTGATAAATAATGTTATGGTAGCTGTTTTAACATTAAGTTATGTTTGAATTGTTTCTTGTTACAGTTATGAAATGGTTTGATAACAAGCAGGAAATATTCATGGGCCAATGACATGACCACATTAAAATGGTCTATACACTGAGGCTGAACAATATATCGTTTGAGCATCGATATCGCAATGTGTGTATCTGCAATAGTCACATCGCAGGATTGGATTATTTATTAAAGATTAAAAATTATTAATTATTTATACAATGACCACCATCTTATATTACATTTGAATGTTCAATTTCTGTACTTGAATACTGTTAGACTCACCAGAAAACGATAAAGCTCTGTTTATTTATTTATTTATGTTTGTAATTTATTATAATTTATGAAGATGCACCGCCTAGAAAAAAACTTCATCTTCCCAGTCGATCTATACATGGAAAGATTTCATTCACTTAGATATTCAGATCATCTGGTGAAATTATATTAATATCTATATTTATATCTATATATCTACAGTATATATCTAATCTATATATATTGCAGTGAAACAAAATATCGCAATGGCAGATTTTTCCCAATATTGTGTAGCCCTACTATAAACTACCATTAAAGGTTCAGTAGGATTTCACTAAAAGAAAAAAGAAAAAATTAGCAAGATGCATTGCATTGATCAAAGAAAGGCTTACAAAATACCACACACACACACACACACACACACACACACACACACACACACACACACACACACACACACACACACACACACACACACACACACACACACACACATGCGGGTTTGCTATTCTGGTGGGGGTTTTCCATAGACGTAATGACGTTTCTACTGTACAGACTGTATATTCTGTGCCCCTTCTCCTAAACCCAATCCTCACAGAAAACATTCTGTGTGTTTACATTTCAAAAGTACCTTGTTCTGAATGATTTGTAAGCATTTTTACTCATGGATACCTCAATTCAGGTCCTCACAGTGACACAAGTCCCTATAAGTTGGCTTACACGGAATCTGCGCGCGCAGAAATCTGTAAATACCTGCAGATTTTTAGTTATTGAGTCTATTTATTTACTTATGTAAATGTGTGTAAATTTATATTCATTCAGTTTTTTAATTAATTTCAATAATATTATATACTAATGTGAAAAAAATGCTAGTTTGATTTATTTACAATTATTTTACCAAATAAGTGGATGTAGATGGATTTGCAATGTAAACATTAACAGTTAAAAAGCTATTGTTTTTTATTTCATATATTAAGTATTTAGTTATGATACTTTAGTTATTTACAAAATTCTCAGCAGAAATAGCAAAAATGTCCACAGATTCTGTCTGGCCCTACCCATAAGTAGGGCCAGACGGAATCTGCGGACGTTTTTTTCTATTTCTGCTGAGAATTTTGATAAAAATCTGCAGATTTCTGCGGAATTATTTTAGGAGTATCATAACTAGAACCTTAATATGTGAAATAAAAAATAATATCTTTTAAACTTTTATTTAATGTTTAAAATGCAAATCCAATTAGATTAACTGTAAATATTTAACTGTAAGTAAATAAACAGAATTAATGATGGGCTAAAAATCTGTGGAAATCTGTGGAAAATCTGCGGAATTCTGCGTGCGCAGATTCCGTGTGCGCCTACCCATAAGTAATGTGTGCATTCAGATTTCAAGTCCCAATTCAAATTCCCACTGGGATGTAAAGACATGCATACATACACAGAGATTCTAAATGATAATAAATGTAATAATAATAATAATAATACTAAAATAAAACATTTTTTAAAATAAAGCAAAATCTTTTATTTTATTTATTTTTTAAATATTTCAAATATCCCATCGGGATGTAAAGACATGTACAAACACAAGTTATAATATAATATAATATAATATAATATAATATAATATAATATAATATAATATAATATAATATAATATAATATAATATAATATAATATAATCATTCATTAATTTAATTATCCTGTCATTTATTCATTTATCTATTCATCTATTAGTCATTTTCTAATAGTTTATGGAATATAAAAAATAAACATTACATTAGTTATATAGATCCCATACTTTGGAATGGTTGTGTATAAATTACCTTTAGAACAAATCTTATAAAGAAAGCAAAAATCTTCTTAGGTCATCGTTGAACAGATCAGTTGTTTTTAATTTGCTGATATACCAGCCAAGCACTAACACTAAAAACAAATTTGGTGGAAGTGTCCTGCTCATACATGTGCATTTTGGAGATGAATAAACACATTAGGTTGAGGAATTATCGACCTCAGCCCGCATGTGTTTGTGTGAGATGTGGAAGCTTAATTTGTGTTGTTGCAATTGGCACTGCCGTGTCCTGAGCTGTTTGAGTTTGTGGTTAATGATACAGGAAAGGCCTGCGGTTTTATTGTTGCTGTGTTGCACTTTTCCACCCCCACCAACCTCGTCCCAGCCGCCTTAGAGGGGCTCTCTGTGAATTTTCACTGTCACGTCCAAGGGCGAGCGGCACAGGGTCAGCTAATTGCTTTTATAATTATGATTTCACGTCAGATTTATCGTGCATGCTTGAAGTCTGCAGATCAGGGGCTTTGGAAAATGTGTTTACAGCTCTTGGCTCGACTCATTCTCCTGTTTCAGTCGCTCTTTTTGACTCAATTTACCAGATTAGAGGTGAATAGATGAGACCTGGTCTGCTCTTCAAGCCCCGGTGTGTATCATTTCAGAACTCCATCTGTAAAAGTCCCCCTACTGAACGCGTTTGTTTACTGCTGTGAAATGCTCATTAAATGACTGAGGGATGACACAAACCAGAAATCCCAGTTTTGCGTTTGAACCGTGAAATGGCGTCTCTCGAATCCTCATTTGTTTTTCGGCTTGCCTCTATGACACTGGTCTGGGTGACTGTGTGTTATGTAGGCTCTTTTATAGTACTTTCCATAACTGTGAATGCTTCGTTTTTTTTTTGATGTTGGTCATATATATATTTTCTGGTTCTCTTTGAAAAAGGCCGAGCAGATAAAGACAAGTGGCGCCCAGATTTCTTTACGTTGTGGTTTTGGTCTCATGTGTGCTGTTGGACCAGATTTTTGGAGCCCCCGGAGGCCAGACTTAGTAGATTTATGGCCGGACATCTTCCCACATGAAAAGCCTATTTTTTTTTTCATTTTCTTTATTTATTTTTTTTCTTTATTTGGTTGTTGTTGTTTTTATATGGTTTACAGTTTGTTGAGGCTCTTTACTTGAGATACCAAAACTCACAATTTTTTTGGATCTATTTTTTAATTTTGTATTTATTTATTAGGATCCCCATTAGCTACTCCAAATTAGCTTTACACAAAATAAAATTACATTAATACATAACAACAAGACCAATAAAAAACATTAAAATACAAAATTCATGCATAACATCCAGATCAACAATCCACTTAATATTGTGCCATTAAATATTTCTTAAACAATATTTTAAACCTCATTTTACTTGTTACAAAGCATATAATGTCTGATGGAAATTCATTCCATGTTTTCATTCCTCTATACATTACAGTCCGTTGCTTTGCATTGGTTTTTGAAACGGGAAGCAAAAATTTTCCTTTTGATGCATGCCTGGTGATAAATTAAGACTAGCATTACTATACAAGAGTTGACAGTACAATACACTTGGAACTTTTGACAAAGAAATATTTCTTATGAAACACAGCAGAGAAACAATTACCCTATCCTTCACCAATAACCAACCTAAAGTTTTATGCATTTTCATAATATTAACTCTTCTAATGCAGTGTAAAATTAGTTGTGTAATTCGTACTTGTCTTTTGTATTTAAGTCTTTACTTGATGCACTCGACCATAACACTGGACAGTAATCTAGATAAGAAAGAACAATTGCCTGAACAATTTGAGAGATACAGAACTGTGGTAAAAATTTTACACATCTCTTAATAATTGATAAACCTCTTCCCATAACTATTACCATTTATCGATCTGTTTTGACCTTTTAACCTACTATCAAGAAGAACTTCAAGAAGCCTAATTTCCTCTACCTGTTCAATAGACACACTCATACAGACAAATTTAATTGTGGTTTACATTTAAATTGAAAGTTTGATCCAAACACAATACTTTTGGTTTTTGTTAAATTTAAAACCATCTTATTATTCTGTACCCACTTTACCACTAATTGTAACTCCTCATCTAAATCAGCAGAATTTTTCAATCAATGCCGCTGGTAGATATAATGTTGTATCATCTGCATACATAACTGCCCTTGCATGCTTTAAAACCAAAGGAAGATCATTGGTAAAAATAGAAAATAACGTTGGTCCATAACTTCCATTATAAAATACACATTGCCTCCTACTAGTCAGATAACTTTCAAACCAATGCACAAATTTACATTTTAAATTTATCGATGGAACGATTTTGATATTTATCTTTGGACATCATGAAAGTTCATTATTCAAAGTAATATGTAATAGTCTGATCTCAGATACAGTGCTCAGCATGATTGAGTACACCCCATTTTGAAAATGTATATTTTTATGAATTTCTCAGTGAATATAGGCAATGTATTTTGGTGCATTTAAACAAAACAGATTTATTAAACAGATATATTTATTAAAATTACAATTTATTAAATTCATGCAAAATATTGCAAAAAAAATTACAACCTACAACATTTCAACTAAACTTTTAAATTTTTTGGCTTCTCTCGATTTTTTTTCTAGTTTTTTTTTTATTTGTATTTAATATTTTACTATAACATATACATTTGGGTGTACTAGTTTTTGGACCGTTATTGTAAGTTATTTTGTTAGATAAGCTCCAGATTTGGCTTCAGTACTGACTAATCTCATGTATATGCACAAATATAATATTGTATAGCTTCCTATTAAAAATATAAATTTAAAAATAGATTTGTGAGGGGTGTACTTATATATGCTGAGCACTATATATTCACAAATGTTATTACATTGCATCTTTGTGATGCTTTCTAATGATTTCTGTGATTGTACTTTAACATATCATAGTGCTTCTTTCATATGGATCCATGATAAAAAGGGCATCAATAAAACAAACGTTTAATACATGTTACCCCCCCCCAATACATTAGAATATAGCCTGCGTAAATTTATTTTGTTTTGTTTTTATAAAAATAAGATTATTTTAGTGCTTATTTATTGTATATGTATATGTATATGTATGTGTATGTGTGTGTGTGTGTGTGTGTGTGTGTGTGTGTGTATATATATATATATATATATACAGCTGAAATCAGAATTATTAGCCCCCCATTTATTTATTTATTTTTTAAATATTTCTCAAATGATGTTTAACAGAGCATGGAAATTATCACAGTATGTCTGATAATGAATTTTTTTTCTGGAGAAAGTCATATTTGTTATTTTGGCTAAAATAAATGCAGTTTAAAAAAAAATGTAAACACTATTTTATGGTCAAAATTATTAGCCCCTTTAAGCTATATTCTTTTCGATAGTCTACAGAACAAACCATCGTTATACAATAACTTGCCTAATTACCCTAACCTGCCTAGTTAACCCAATTAATCTAGTTATAGGTTGTATAGAAGTGTCTTGAAAAATATCTAGTAAAATATTATATACTGTAATTATGGCAAAGATAAAATAAATCAGTTATTAGAAATTAGTTATTAAAACTATTATGTTTAGAAATTAAAATGTTGAAAAAAATCTTGTCCCTGTTAAACAGAAATTGGGAAAAAAAATAAACGGGGGCTAATAATTCAGGGGGCTAATAATTCTGACTTCAACTGTATATATATAGAAGATGGCCACTAAAATGTGATTGAATACAATCTTTTATGCCAGAATATTTTGCCAGGCATGTTTAAAACAAGGAAAATTTGATGACATGTTAAAAGAATGTTCCAAAAGACTAATTAATAATCATTTTATTTCATAATTTTTACTATCTAGATAGCCTTGGCGTGTCAGCTGTATAATAAGATTTAGTGTCATTATTTTAGTATTTTAGACATTTTCAGAAGTACAGTTACTATACAAAATTGCAAAAAAGAAATGCCATTTATAAGAATTAACACATTTGTCAGTGCTAAACATCCTTGTATAATCTGAAATATAAATATGATTAAAATGATCTCTGCTGTGATACAGAATTGAATGACAAAAATATTACCCTGAATGATGAAACTGCTTCTTGGGCTTAGCTTGCAGGCTGTCAACTGGATACTTATATTAAAGTATGAGCATGACTTGTAAATTATTCACAGCATTTACTTATTAAAAAAAGTGGTTACATGTGGTTTTGTAAAAGCTGAAATTACCAAATAATTAAGAGAAATAAACTTACTTTGTTGGCAGCACCGCAGGATTCTTAGGGTGCATTCTGATGATATTGCAGTCGAATGACTACAATTTTTTGAAAAAAAAAAAAATGGCTTTTTCTTTGAATCTGTTACACTGAATGACCGCTAACAAACTGCATATTCATGACAAAAAGTCCCCTGGTTATTTCTGTACTTGAGGAAAACAATGAGGTTTAGTCATTTTATGTAGCAGCCAGCGCTTATGTAAACTTGCCAAGAAAACAAATATAATTTGTGCTTTTTAAAAAAAAATTGTATTGTAAATCAAATTGAACAATGACACAAAAAACCCAAACAAAAACATAAGGTGCGTCCCAAATCGCATACTTATACTATTTGTACTACAAAATGGCGTAGAATGGTGCATAAGTAGTGAGTTCACACTGAAAACTCTAAAAATAATAAGTCCACTTTAATTACCCGGATGATGAACTCATTCAGCCGGTAAAATGAAGTGTGTAATGATGGACACTTCACGCGACCGCAGTTTTGCCCACGTAGCGGAAGGGGCAGAGCTATTTGGCGGACATGTTGGATAACTTTATTTATTTTGGATTGTGGAAGCAAAATTCTCCTATGAGAGTGATTATAGCGCCTCCCGATGGTGAATGCGGTTACAACCATGTCAGGTAATATTTAGTACTTTGATCATTTATTTCACTAATTTGGCTACCGTCAAATGTCATCAGGGAAACGGGTTGAATTTCCGCTTAGAAAAAAAACATTAGTGTTCCATTTGGGACGTCACTACATTCATATACTATGCTGTTGAGTGCGTAAGTGCATAAGTACATAGTGCATAGTGTGCCATTTGGGACGCAGCTATAGTTTCACCTACACTCACTTTATTAGGTACACCTTACTAGTACTGGTTTGGGCCCCCTTTTGCCTTCAGAACTGCCTTAATCCTTCGTGGCATAGATTGAACAAGGTACTGGAAATATTCCTCAGAGATTTTGGTCCATATTGACATAATAGCATCATGCAGTTGCTGCAGATTTGTCGGCTGCACATTCATGATGCGAATCTCCCGTTTCACCACATCCCAAAGATGCTTTATAGGATTAAGCTCTAGTGACTGTGGAGGCCATTTGTCTTTTGTCATTTGTGGAGGCCAACTCATTGTCTTGTTCAAGAAACCAGTCTGAAACGATTCACGCTTTATGACATGGCGCATTATCCTGCTGGAAGTAGCCAGTCTTCTGCTGCTGTAGATCGTCTGCTTCAAGGTTCGACGTGTTGTGTGTTCAGAGATGCTCTTCTGCATCTTCGACATTATTTGAGTTACTGTATGGAAATTCTCCTCTGACCTCTGGCATCAACAAGCCATTTGCACCCACAGAACTTCCGTTCACTGGATATTTTCTTTTATTTGGACCATTCTCTGTAAACCCTAAAGATGGTTGTGCGTAAAAACCAAGTAGATCAGCAATTTCTGAAATTCTAGGACCAGCCTGTCTGGCACCAACAACCATGCCACATTCAAAGTCACTTAAGTCACCTTTCTTCCCCATTCTGATGCTCAGTTTGACCTGCAGCAGATCGTCTTGACCATGTCTATATGCCTAAATGCATTGAGTTGCTGTCATGTGATGGGCTGATTAGAAATTTGCGTTAACGAGCAGTTGGACAAGTGTACCTAATAAAGTGGCCGTTGAATGTACTTTAATGATGTATTTTGAAAAATCTATTTGAAACAATATACACAGTACGTGTCAGTTATATCTTTTTACAATATATTTGTATTTCATCTGCATTTTATATAAAACAATATAGAAAATATAAAATTTTATAAGTTACATTTTTTTCTGTGTTGTGGTTTTGACACCATTATAATCATATAATCAATTTCCAAATCAAAAATAAGAGCATGTTTTGCATCTGATACACGTATGCCATTGTTGGGGGCTGCGTTTGTCTTTTTCATTTGCCTCTAGTTTCTTAACCTCCTGTGACGTCCAGCATTTTGTTTGTTTGGCGCTCCTGTGAAGAAGATTCATTAGATTTGTCAGGTGAGTCAAAGCTATCAGCTCATGGAAATCAATTAAAAGTGCCTGAGTCACCGGCGTCTCTGGACATTTGTCCATTTCTTCTGATGACCGCCTACTTCATCAGAACGAGCCTTTGCCATTCGTCAGTCGCAGGCTTTCATGACGCTCCCATGTTTGCTTGTATAAGCTGATAATTAAAGTTTGTCTTCAGTTTGACCGCGGAGAATGTTTGTAAGGAAATTGTGTTGACATCCAGCCCGTTAAACATTACAATCTGCGTCACATTGTTCTCAAAGCCAAGATTTCCCGAGCCAAATACCACTCGCTTTTTACTTTCTTTTATGACCTGTCAGAATGACTGAGAATGTCTCGAATTTAGGAAATTGTGGGTTATAGCCCATTAAATTCTCCAAGGTTCCTTAATTAAATCCTCTTTTATGATGTGCGACTCTGTTTGTCAGTGCATATTTCTCCCCCGTCTGCTGCTTTTCCATGTGTCTAGATTAATTTTGTATGACACAGTTTAACGTTACACTATCCTCCTTTCGCATTGCTCGCTGACCTGATGAGGTTGGACCGCACTGCCTGGGAACTCGCGGCTTATTTCCAGCGCTTTCCATTTGATGTCCGCGCTTTGAAGGCAGCCTTTTAATTGAACTCTTTGATTAGCCAGAAATCAATAAAACATAATTTATGCTTGCCCCATAATTTGTAAAAAAATCTCTGCAAATATATTAATGCGAACAGAACGGCGAGCACAGATCTGTAATTTCTAGTTTTGCCATAGCCTGCTGAACTGTGTCATTATATGTTCGCCCGACACGATGATGGAAATATGACAGGATTTTAATTATAGCGTAGCCGTGTTTTTAAAGAGCATGGAAGGAGATCTGTGACACCAGTTTGGGTTGCGCTTTGTAATTACTTCCGTTTGATGTGAAGGTTCTCCTTGGCAGCAGATACCAAGTCCAAGAGGAGGCTTGCTTGCGATGGAAAAGAGAGCGACTTGCCATATGACTGACGATCAGGTCGAATCAGTGACTGCCTTTCCCCCGTCAACCCTCTCTCCAAACACACACACACATGCTCGTCCCCCTCAGCCTCCAATGTCACTTTCAAGGCATAATTACTCCAAGTTGTGTTGATTAGTCTAAGAAGCAATTATGCCAGTTTTTCCGCTGCAAATGAGGAGACATGATGGCCCCCTGATTGACAGGAAACATCTCTGCTTTAATAAGTAAATGACTATGGTAATGCAGGTACAGAGAGCCTTTGATATGTCAGCATCTTTCTCGTCGCAGGCCCTGTCCCTGTGATTTTAATGAACAGGAGTGGGACTAAAGCCCTGTGTTTCTGACTCCCAGGATCTGTCAGGAGGGAGGACGGCACGCAGGACCGACCGGCAGGCAGCATTTCGTTTGGAAACGCCTAGCGCTGACAGCGGTTCCTCTGATTTCTGGGAACGTTTGATCAAGCGAATAAGAAAAAAAAGAAAAGAAAAGAGCGTCTCCTATGTGCACTGCGAAAGCCAAATTTTTCTAGTTGTAGCTCTTTGAAGTGCGCGATTATGTTTGGAAGTCTTGAAATCAGAGAAAAATGCGATGTAATTGACACATTGGGACTGTTCTTTATCTGCCTGCGCAGTAAGTTATTAGCTGTTAATTCATCTGCCAACTCCCCTGCAGCGCCCGTTATTTGTTTAAATGGAGGGATTCCCATGGTGCATTTGTAACTACACTGCTGAAATGCTCCTCTCTATAATTATTTAACATTACACGCTGACTTATAGTGGTTATCGGTGCTGGAATATTAACATGGGACGAGGCAAGGCTGTTTAATCACGACTGAGACTTTGGGCCTGAGCTGTGTTTTGGAGCGCATTGGTTTGCTATGATCTGCTTTTGAATACTGTGGCCAATGTTCATTTTTGTGTAATATGGAAAGTTTGGCTTTTTATTTGAGCGCCAAAAGTGGGGAAGGTTTGTGGAAGATGCTCTGATGTGGCCGTTGTGCATTAGACATGGTTTTATCTTCTGCTTTTTTAATCTAGTTGATGCAGTAAGACGTTAATCTGTATCTCGTAGTCTAGTGTCCTCTACTGTTTTGGACTTCAGTCTATTGTACACTTCTGTACTCTACTGTAGTGGACTCTTGTCTAGACCTGAAACAACTAGTCTGCATTGTAACATGGTTTGACCATTAAAGGGCACCTATTTTACCCCTTTTCTCAAGATTTAAGATCATTTTTTTGTCTCCAGAATGTGTCTGTAAAGTTTCAGCTCAAAATACCCATCAGATTATTTATTATAGCTTTCTGAATGTGGGGATATTGATATTTAAAGACATTGGAGCTGTTTTTGTTGCCTTGTAGCCTTTAATGCAAACGAGCTGGTTCTCCCTGCCCACTGTTCCCACGTGCCTGTTAGAGGCATTGAGATGCGTGTTTTGCTCCTTCTCACGTCAGATAAACAGCACAGTGACAGACATTTCTCTGTTAATGAGAAATACTACAGTAAGAACTATCCCAATGGTTATTTGATGTGTTTGTGTTGGAGTTAATTCAAGCCTTTCTGCAAAGATGAGTCACACACAACAGCATTATAAAGTTTGCACACACACACACACACACACACACACACACACACACACACACACACACACACACACACACACACACACACACACACACACATACACACACACACTTGTTTGTTTTTGTGAAAAGTGGTTGCACTACATAGGCTTTCATTCATTTTATACTGTTCAAACCGTATATTGTATTGCCCTCACCCCACCCTATCCCTAAACCCAACCATCACAGGAGACAGTGTACAGCTTTACTCCCTGAAAAAACTCATCCTGTGTGATTTATAAGCTTTTTGAGAAATGAGGATGTCAGCAATGCCCTCGTATTTCACCTCCTTTTTGTAATACCTGTGTCATACCCATGTCATTATACAGATTTGTATCCTGATGTCACAAAAACACACACACACACACACACACACACACACACACACACACACACACACACACACACACACACACACACACACACACACACACACACACACACACACACACACTTAACTTTGCACTGTTTTTGCACGGAAAATGTGACAGGATACATGTTAATATTACACTGCTGTATGGATGTCCCATATATTAATGTATCAAATTATTACAAACATGCACTATTTTATAAACAATTTAAACTTGTAAAACTCATTCTTGAGGCGTAGCTGATCATAAAGAGTTGAAACAGATCTTTTAATCCCAATTGCTTTGCAAGTGTTGTCAGTATTATTTTTGCTTGTTACTATGGAGACATGTTAATACGCATCTGTCAGTCAATTGGGGGGTCATGGAAAGCCACACTCCTATGTCACGTTGTGGTGGGCCTCAAGATTGCAGGGATTTGGAACCTATTTTAACGTCAGGAAATTTAAAAAAATTAAAGAGCGTTTATATCACTCCAATATTACTGTGGACACACTATACCTACACACAGTTCTGTCCAAACAGCTTACAAAAGTTAGTTTTGCATGATAGATGCCCTATAACTTGCTATAGACAGGGTTCCCATGGGAATTTCTGGAATGCCATGGAATTTTAAAAGGTCTATTGCAGACATTGAAATTCAGGGAATTTTTATATTATTGTTTCGTCACTTTAAATGTTAGTTTCCATCTGTCAAAATTGTACATTTTACTATAACATATTTTTTATTGCATTGTTTCACACTTATTGTAATGGTTGGGCAGTTTTTATCAAAATTTTATACTTTTCATGCTCATCAACTGGGAATCACTCAAGTCATATGCAGTCACCAAACTCTAACTGTTAATTAGGGCTAACATTTCAACAATTAAGGCAAATATTTTAGGGGCTTTAGCATCAAAAACACCATTTAAAATCAC
Source organism: Danio kyathit (assembly GCA_903798195.1). Lineage (NCBI taxonomy): Eukaryota > Metazoa > Chordata > Actinopteri > Cypriniformes > Danionidae > Danio > Danio kyathit. The sequence goes on from LR812541.1 coordinate 32,404,130, forward strand.
TAAATAGACAGAAAAACTAAATGTAATGCAACGTTTGTTAAATTGAGCTATCAAATATGGGCGAGGGAGCACTTTGCAACCACACAAACAATAAGTACTTCAGTTTTTTTGGAATCTGAGGTAAATTCTCCATTGTTTGTCTCATAGTGGCTATTTTAAAGTCCTGATAAATGATATTCAAGCTAAAACCATTTTAATATTATGCAAAGCACAACATCGGCCTGTTCCGTTCATTATATGTTATGGAAATTCATGCTTTTAGTCAGTGAAAGTCAGGAAAAAGTCTTTGATATTTGTAAATATAAGCAAATTATGATATTTGCCTTCGAGGAGAAACCCTGCGTACTTCAACACTGTATTGCAGCCCTGCTTGATGCACTCCAACAGAAGAAGTGTTCTGAGGTGCAGATGAAGTCGAACCCGTAGATTATCAGCAATTGAACATCTGAATTGCTGAAACCTATGTGCATTCAGATTTATGGCATTTGCAGTTTTCTCAGCACACTTCTTACTTTTTCATTGCAGACCAAAGATGACACTGATAGTAAGATGACACTGATAATGCGTCAGTTTTACTACAAAATTCAAACGGTATATGTGGTTTTTGACACTCTTTATTGTGGCGTAACAAAATGCTGCAGTGGCTTAGTTTAAGTGGCATGTGAACTGATCATGACAAATTGTTTCATTTTTATTCTTTTAATTATAACATTGTTATTATAAAAACTGCTTATTGATGATTTGTATGAAGGACAGAACATGGTCATGCGATTGGTTGGCTCACAGTTCATTATAGATACTATTTTCTAAAAGCTGACGTGATTTTCTTTCACTTTCCTTATTGATTTTAAAAATGTAAACACTCAGGGCGGTACAGTAGCTCAGTGGTTAGCAAGGCTGCCTCACAGCAAGAATGTCTCTGGTTTGAGTCCTGACTGAGCCAGGATTCCTTTGTGTGTAGAGGTTGCATGTTCTCCCAATGTTCACGTGGGTTTCCTCCAGGTGCTCCAGTTCCCTCACCATACAAACACATGCAGTATAAGTGAAATGAGCTGTAGTGTGTGTAAAGGTGAGAGTGTTTCCCAGCACTGGGGGTTGCATGAGTTTGTGGCAGGAAGGGCTTCTGCCATTAAACAACGTAGGCAGATAATTGTGCTGAGGCGACCCCTTTAGTAGAAAGTAGAAAGCAAACTAATGGAAAGTGAGTGAATGAGGGTATAACTCAGTATTTTAACTAGCTGCAAATGTTGAAAAATTGATCAAGCCTACTGATTCATTGAACTTATTGATTAGTAAATTAATAGATGATCAAAATATTAATTTGTTGCAGGCCTACTGTTGTCCAGGGAAAGGAACTTCATAGTACATAAATAGTTTAGTCTAGTAGTCTAGGGTTTAAACTGGGGTTAAATGGACCCTAGGGAACCACATGAGCACTATTTTTAGTGTGTTTTTATTTTTATTATCCTTGTTATTATTACATTGACATTTTTTTAACTGTATAATTGTAAGAACAGCTATATTTAATGTTTATTTATTTATTTGTTCATTTATTTATATTTTATACAATCACGTTCATAAATGTTTGATAATATATTTCAAATTCTTCTGTAAAGTCATGCTTGGGGTATTTCAAATTTTATATATCTCAAAGTTTATTTTGATTCTATAAATTGTTTCATTTGCAATTTAAATGACGTGTTAATATTTGAACAGTTTACTTGTATACAGTGCTGGCAATTATTTAATTTGGTTTTTAATTATATAACATGCTATTATTTTGCATCAGTGTCATTTTACAGTAGGGTTACTAATGTAGTTTACATTAGTAGTTTGAATTACTTTCATTTTCTTGTGATTTGTAAATTTAGTTAAAGATTCATTTGTTTTGCTAATACACTGGTTTTAATTAATTTTTGAATGTATTTTAGGTTATAAAACTATTTTAATTTAAATAAAATGACAATAAGAAATTTTTGTTGTATATTTTAACTTTAATAACCATAATTTGTATTTTATCACACAGTATAAAAACATTTTTTTATTAATCAATTAGGTCACTATCATATAAGTTTAAAAGCACCTGGTCTAGCTTACTATACTATACAATAATTTAATCTAGTTTGCTTTACCTCATTGTACTCCACTTAAGTGCTCTTAAAGGTGCAGTATGTGATCTGCCTATATGCTAACCGGTTAGCATAATATGTTTGAAACACAGTCTCTCCCCTGCCGTCCAAAGCCATGCCTTCCGCTATCATGAACACGCACATTAAAGATAGAGATAAAGATAAAGACAGAGACCCACTAGATTATGTCATTCGCCAGTTAGAAAACTTTACAGTACTTTAAATTACTACAATTTAGGGCTGCAACTAACTATTATTTTAAAAATCGATTAATCTGTCGATTATTTTTTCGATTAATTGGATAAAATAATATATAAACATTCATCTCCATCCCTTTATTCAAAAACAGAACTAAAATCTTTAGGAAGTGCACAAACATGTTGTCCTTGAACATCCCTGAGCTGTTATAATAATAAAAATAATAATAATAATAATAATAATAATAAAAAAACTAACTTGGTAGTTTTATCCTGTTTTCAAAATATCTAAAAAAAAAAATCTTAAATCAAGATACATACTAGAAACATGAAATTATGTCTTGTTTTCTAAAAAAAAAAAAAAAACACCTCAAAATTAAGTGATCGTTTGCTTAAAACAAGCTAAATTATTTCCCAATGGGGTAAGAAAAATAATCTTAATGAGATGTAATCTCAAACAGAAGTTAAGCATTACTTCATTTAATTTATTAATCACGTAATTTATATATTTGGACTGGAAGCGGAACTAAATTACTAAGTAAGAAAAGCTTTTTTTGCAGTACAGCTATACATGACACCAGATTGAAAAATGAATGATCCAAAAAATGCGGTAAAAAATGAGGTTCACTCCGCTCCGTGCTCAAAGTTTCTTTTAATAATCAAACGGCTCCACGTCTCGCGACACGACGGATCGATTATGTAATTCGTTGCCAACGCTTTTAGTAATTGATTGGTTGTTGCAGCCCTACTACAATTCTTAACAAAAACTGTACTATATCTAGCACATCTTCAGTTATGTAGTTAGTAAGCAGAACTTGTCACAATGTCCAATATTTTATGCATGCAAGAATTGCTGGTCTCACTCTCTCACGTGCTTTGTCCTAAAGTGACTACTGTATGCTTAGTGGTTGACCGACAGCTTGCAAGAATTACACTTATTACTACGACATACTTACATGCTATTTCAGAGCGAATATTCAAAGTATTGTGTTTTGTTGTTAAACTAAATAAAAAATCTACATTATCGATGTTGTATACCTTATCAAACTGAAAATAGTCACATCAGTCTTTCGCTGGAAGATTTCAGTGCCTAAACGACACTTCCGTGCATATAGCCAAAGTCTCTTTAAGGTGTAGTCATCCAAAAAACAAACAAAAAGCGCTCTGGGGTAGCTCAAGTATTTTGTCGGTGCTCTTTGGGTGAGGGATTCATCAAAATCAAGCAACAAAAATCAGTCCAAGGCACTCGATAAATGTGAAAAATTTTAAAAAGCCTTTTCACATGGCCAATTCCTAATAAAAACCAACGCGTTTCGGCAGAGAACTGCCTTCATCAGGGTAACAGTGATCAGGTGCCTCTAGAGCCTCTTTTAAGTGCTACGGTCACATGACTCATTTAAATATCTCAATTAAATATCTCAATTAAATATCTCTTTAAGGTGTATTCTATAGTTTTATTTTTATATAGCCCATTCATAAAACAACACGATCTAGATCGGCTTTGCGTGACTAAAATAGTTTTAGAACATAACATCACCTGTCTAAAAGAATTACTTAAGCCATGGTGTCGTCCTTCTTCCAGCGTGCAAAATAAACTCCAATATTGATTCAGGATTTTAAAAAGTTTTAATTTCAGAATTTATTTTTATCGCTGTCACTCGTGTCTACGGGACCGCGGTGCGCATGCACATGCAAGCGGCGGATCTGCGTGAACAGAGGTGCGGAGTTGTACAAATTAGGGGTGTCAAAATTAATTGTTTCTTCGGTGCATCGCGATGCAGACGCTGACAATTCGGTATCGGTTCAGTAATAATCATAACCGGTTATTATGTACCAGGCATGGGACAATAACCGTTTTTAAGGTATACCACGGTTTGGAAAAGTCAAGGTTTTAAAACAGCCAAAATTTTCTGTAATACCGTTCCTAAGGTATGTGTAAGATTATTTTATTTACATTTTTTTTGTTTGTTTTTTTAGGACAACAGTATCTCCAGCAGAAAAAATATCCAAAGATGCCGTTTTAAATTGTAAAGAAATCTGTGTTTTTGTAACTAATGAAGACAGCAGAAGGTAATGATTTTTTGAATTATTTAGCCTGACATGTTTACTGCTCCAAAATATTTTTAAATTAAATATCAAAGAGGATAAAAGGTTTATTTTTTTACCCAGACATTTTAAAAGATTATATTTTAAAGCAGTGAGCACAATACCGTGAAACCGTGATATTTTTATCCAAGGTTATCATACCGTCAGAAACTTATACCGGCCCATTGATCTCATATGCGCTGTCGCCATAGCTTACTATGGCGAGGGAGGCGAGCCGTGAACACGAGTATTTACAACGCTCTAACCACTTAAAAATGCAGAAACTGTGCACAATTTCACTGTGTGTGTGTTTGCTGGACAGTCTTTCACTGACACTTACAGCAGAAGCCCCTATTTCTCTGCAATTGAGAGAATGAAAGTAAACTCCATTTCTCTCTCTCTCTGTGGCACAGTGTCACTCATCTGTGAAGAGCGCTGCGTGCAAGAGCCAATCGCAGCCCTTTCTGTTGAGCGTGTGACCAATCAAAGGGGTGTAAGAGAACTTGGTAGACAAGGATCAGAAAGCGAGTGGGATATTCATATTTGTTTATATTATTTGCTAGAAATCCTCGTGTTGTTTAAAGGTACAGTTTATATGACTGTTTGTATTAAAGGACAAAATTGTATTACAAATAGTATATAAATATAAATATATTTATACATTTTAATACAAGAATTACTGCTGTGAAGAAAATATAAAACTGTGTATGGAAAGCATCGTCAGTGCACCGAGATATCGAATTGATCCGAATCGATGGCATGATAATTGTAACCGAACCGTGAGACCAGTGTAGGTTCACAGCTCTAGTACAAATCTACATTTGTTGACAGACAGTTTGGGCTACTTATCAGAATTATGGGAATTATCGGCCCGACAATTTTTAACTGGATGAACATTTTTTAGTCTTATGCAGAATATAAAATACATTTAGATCATTTACTTTAATCATTACTATTGGAATGTGAAGAGACTTTCAACCAGCACAACAAAAAATGTTTCTGAAGACAATCACCTACTGCACCTTTTACTCCCCAGTGCAGTGTATTCTTACGTTTTCTAGTGTGCTTTACTTTAGCGCTCACTACTCCAATTTTCTGTACTCCGCTCCACTCTACTCTTCTGTGCTGTACTCTAACAGGATTCCCATACACGCCTGCATGCCGACACAGCCCTTTATACATTAAGAATAAAAAGTGCGGAATATTGTAGGTAGCCACTTTATGGATTAGTTCATAAACAGGACGCCCGCCCCTCGGATAACCTCCGCGGGCACATGCGTGTGTAGCACCGCGTAAATGTAATAGAATCATTTGCACCAGCACTCTCAATCCCGCGCTGTAATTTATGCGGATTGAATAAGTGCCGTATTGTGGAAAAGCGCGAGTGGACCAAACACTCATTTGTCACCTCTAATAAATGTTGGAATGTAAATTATGAAGTTATGCTTCAGATGTAAATGCACTTTGTTTCAGTCTCTTAATGCAGAGCCCCCTCGCCAATACATTAAGAGAGTGAGCGAGGTCGGCGGAGAGAGAGAGAGAGAGCATAAAAATTCAGTCTGTTTTCACAATCAATAATAAGCTCAAAAAGGCTCAGATGGAGGAACATTATGAAATATTTGAAGTCGACTTCATAAATTATTGCTGGAAAACTGGCATGTACACTAAAATGTAAATACATTAATGTTATTAATAATGAAGTGACTAATAGTTCTATCAAGACTGTAATAGCTGTTTAATAGAACGTGACAGCAAGAATATATTGCACTTCGCTCTCTGAGATAGGACGACGCGGGACATTTATCAGCGCTCCTTCAAATACACTATTTTGATTATTTTGTTCAGCTAATTGCCCACCCTCCTTTCAAACACAACATCTTGCCCCCTCAAAGAGGAAAAAAAAACGAGTAATAGATATTAATTAATACGTGTCGGTTTTAGCCAGTTTGATGAAAAATAATGTGGAGAAGATGCTAATAGGCTTCTCGTTTCTCTCTGTGTGGCGCTGGGAGATTACAGCTTTAACAAGCCAATCAGGAATCAGTCAAGTGAGCTGCAATGTGACATATAAAAGTTCATATAGAGGGAACGAGCTTTGTATATGTACACAATGCTGTGCAAAGCAGGTAAGAGAGATCACCTGAAAGTAGTACTACACAGTTATTTTTATATATATAAATATTTGGGTGTATTGGCACCTGTTGCTGCCCCATTTGTGAGCACTAGGGGCTGCTGGAGACTGTATTATAGATCTATACCTGAGTAAATCCCCTCTGAGGGCCTGTAACTATGCATTTTATAGGTCTCAAAAGGGCAAAGGCTCTGCTTGAACTTGCTTATATAAAATCGCACTTGCCTTTGGGCTCTAGTATTGTTGATGAATTCTCTTTGCAGTGCTGACTGAGTCAGGTGTGCTGCGCAGTCAGAAAAGTCAGTCTGACGACTCCAAATCCAAATAAACCTCTTTTTTTTATTCTTTGTGTATCAGCAAAAGCCCAGTCTCAGATTAATGCTGTATTATTAACTGCAAGAAACAGGAACACGCATGTATCTGCTGGCAGCCTTGCCAAACACCTGGACTTGTGGCCCGAGGGGCTTTAATGTTGTGACAACAAGAGAATGGTGGTCAAGCCTAAACACTCAGAATTGGAAGGAAGTGTGGCTCATGTAGCGGTTTTGGGTGAGCTGTCTGGGTTATCAGTGGTGGTCACTTCTGTGAAAAAGCTGGTTTGTGAAAGAAGTGGAGGAGAGTTGAGAGCTGATCGCAGCTCTGGGTTCTTTCTGTTGTTTATCACATAAAATTCATGGCTAGATTCTCTATTTTTTGCTTATGCTTTTTTAGCTGAAGTTGTCATTGAAAATCATCATTTATTGGTGTTTAATTGAATACAAGAATTGCATGACTTTCTGCACAAAGTTGCCATGTATTTTTATTATTTAAAAAATTTATTATATTATATTATATATTGGGGCAACCCAGTGGCGCAGTAGGGTAGTGCTGTTGCCTCACAGCAAGAACGCCGCTGGGTCGCAGGTTCGAACCTCGGCTGGGCTGGGTGCAGTTGGCGTTTCTGTGTGGAGTTGCATGTTCTCCCTGGGTTCGCGTGGGTTTCCTCCGGGTGCTCCGGTTTCCCCACAGTCCAAGACATGGCAGTACAGGGTGAATTAAATAGTGTATGAGTGTGAATGTGTGTGTGGAAGTTCCCAGAGATGGGTTGGGCTGGAAGGGCAATCCGCTGCGTAAAATCGGTGCTGATAAGTTGGCGGTTCATTCCGCTGTGGCGACCCCGCAAGGGACAAAGCCGACAGAAAATGAATGAATGAATTATATTATATTATATTATATTATATTATATTATTCATTCATTTTCCTTCGGCTTAGTCTCTATTTCAGAGGTCGCCACAGCGGAATGAACCGGCAACTATTCCAGCATATGTTTTACACAGCGGATGCCCTTCCAGCTGCAACCCTGTATCGGCAAACACCCACACACACACTCATTCACACACCCACTCATACACTATGGATAATTTAGTTTATTTCAATTCATCTATACAGCATGTTTTTGGACATATCTTTGAAACTGAGAAAACCCACACCAACATGGGGAGAACATGCAAACTCAACAAAGAAATGCCAACTGATCCAGCCAGGACTCAAACCAGCGACCTCCTTGCTGTGGGGCGATAGTGCTTACCACTAGGCCACCATGCTGCCACTATATTAAATCATATTATATTTTCATTCATTTTCTTTTTTGGCTTAGTCTCTTTAGTAATCAGGGGTCGCCACAGTGGAATGAACCGCCAACTTATCCAGCATATGTTTTACACAGCGGATGCCCTTCCAGCTGCAACCCAGCACTGGGAAACACCAATACACTCCTACAGTCACACACATACACTACGGCCAATTTAGTTTATTCAATTCACCTATAGCGCATGTCTTTGGACTGTTGGGGAAACCGGAGCATCCGGAGGAAACCCACGCGCACATGGGGAGAACATACAAACTCCACACAGAAATGCCAACTGATCCTGCTGGGGCTCGAACCAGCGACCTTCTTGCTGTGAGGCGACATTATTATATTATATTATATTATATTATATTATATTATATTATATTATATTATATTATATTATATTATATTATATTATATTATATTATATTATATTATATTATATTATATTGGCGACCCCGGATTAATAAAGGGACTAAGCCGAAAAGAAAATTAATGAATTATATTATATTATATTATATTATATTATATTATATTATATTATATTAGTACTTTAAATTAATTATATAAGCAAATAATGGTAAAATTGTTCAGAAGCTGTAGTAAAGGTGTTTATGAAATGTCAACAGATTTCTTTTTTAAATAATTTTTGCATTTTTGAACTTTCCATTGCATCCAAGAATCTGAAAATGTAACATTTAGCAAAAATATTGAACAACTGTTTTCAACGTTGGTAGTTCAGAAGAAATGATTGTTGAGTAAACCATCATGAGTGATTTCTTAAAGATCATGTGACACTGCAGAATAATGATTCTAAAAATTTGATTTAATCACCCCATAAATTACTTTTAATAATAGAAATATATATTATTTGATGTTGTAATATTTTACTACTGCAGTTTTGCCGAATTGTTTGATCAGTGAATGCAGATTTGGTGACCAGGAGAGCCTAAAATAAACACAAATCTTACTGACCCAAAACTTCAGAAAGATGCACTGTAAAAAAAATTCTTGCTACCTTAAATAATTTAGTGTTGAATCAATTGGCCTTTTCTAGTCATCTCAACTTACATCAGCCAAAATGACTAAAATATTAAGTTAAACTTTGTATAACTTAAAAAAATTAGCTTATTAAAATAAGTTGAAGTCACATAAAAGCTTTTGTCGTGATGGCTGTTTGTCATATTATTTTTGACAGTGTATAGTGTGTTTGTAAAACTGGCATGTTCAAAGCTGTTGGAAAAACACACTTAAAGAGCAGCGTCTGAATTGTGAACAAATGGTTGGTTTTGAATGAATCATTTCACAAACTGTCTGAATGATTTGTAATCTGATCTGGATCCAAACGGTGACTCAATGACTTGATTCAGTCACAGTTAAATAAATAATAAAAAAATCAAAGATGCACATTTTAGTTTATTCGTCATGGGTTTGAAATGATACAAGCATGAGTAAGAGACAGAGGGATTCCAGTATTTGGTTGAACTGTTGCTTTAAAGAAGTTGAGTAGAGAGTAAGACAGAGGACTGACCGCCTCGTGGACTCAACAGGGAGGTATTGTCATGTGTTTTTCCTCAGTCAAGGTCGGCAGGAAATGTCAGAGCAGGTGTGTGTCTGTCAGTGAGTGGCCTGCCAGCGCAGCCCCTGGGCTCCAACACGCCATGCTGTGACACTGGAGCAGAACTCGCACACACACACGTACGTCTGGATCCTCGTGGCCCATAAAGCCAGCAAGGGTCACCTCCGGCCACAGCAGAGACTCATGGAGAGCCTTGGGTATTGAGCACATATTGCATCTGATACTGCAACAAAGCTACTTTAGATTGCAATTATTCACGTTTACTTTTACTTGCAAACTTTTTATGGGTCAGTTCAGTTTGACCTGCAAAACAAGACTCAGAAATGCTGGTTAACCTACGATATATATATTTTTTAAACCTCCTGAAAGCCTCATAGAATTTTGAACCTGCCTGCAATGTTTTGACACTCTGAGGTGTTGTAGAATGTGCCTAGTAGTATTTTTGGTTGCTACTGTAAATATCATCTTAAATATAAGTATTTTTTATTGTCAGGGTCTTGGGTATCATATTAGGCTATTTATGGTTATGCATTGTATATAAATGCAAATACCCAGTTTTTTTCCTTTATTGTTTTAATTTTTCATTTCAAATTATTCAATTTTCATTCAATTTATCATTGAATTTTTATATATTTTACCTGAGAATCAGCTTCATGAAACTGGAGAAAATTGCAAATAAATAAATAATACTTACATTTTTTAAAAAGCAAATACAAAATATATTTTTATATGTACATACACTCACCGGCCACTTTATTAGGTACACCTTACTAGTACCGGGTTGGACCCCCTTTTGCCTTTAGAACTGCCTTAATCCTTCATGGCATAGATTCAACAAGGTACTGAAAATATTCCTCAGAGATTTTGGTCTATGTTCACATGATAGCATCACGCAGTTGCTGCATATTTGTCGGCTGCGCATCTATGATGTAAATCTCCCGTTCCTCCACATCCCAAAGGTGCTCTATTGGATTGAGATCTGGTGACTGTGGAGGCCATTTGAGTACAATGATCTTATTGTCATGTTCAAGAAACCAGTCTGAAATTATTCACGCTTTATGACATGGAGCGTTATCCTGCTGGTAGTAGCCATCAGAAGATGGGTACTCTGTGTTCATAAAGGGATGGACATGGTCAGCAACAATACTCAGGTAGGCTGTGGCATTGACACGATGCTCAGTTGGTACTAACGGGCCCAAAGTGTGCCAAGAAAATATCAACTGCACCATAACCCCACCACCACCAGCTTGAACTGTTGATACAAGGCATGATGGATCTATACTTTCATGTTGTTGATGCCAAATTTTGACCCTACCATCCAAATGCTGCCGCAGAAATTAAGACTCATGAGACCAGGCAAAGTTTTCCAATCTTCTATTGTCCAATTTTGGTGAGCCTGTGTGAATTGTTAGCCTCTGTTTCCTGTTCTTAGCTGACAGTAGTAGCACCTGGTGTGGTCTTCTGCTGCTGTAGCTCATCCGCCTCAAGGTTCAATGTGTTGTGCTTTCAGAGATGCTCTTCTGCATACCTCAGTTGTAATGAGTGATTAATTGAGTTACTGTTGCCTTTCTATCATGCTCAACCAGTCTGCCAATTTCTCATCTGACCTCTGGCATCAACAAGGCATTTGCGGCCACAAAACTGCCGTTCACATGGATATTTTCGGAGCATTTTCAGACCATTCTCTGTAAACTCTAGAGATAGTTGTGCATGAAAATCCCAGTAGGTCAGCTGTTTCTGAAATACTCAGACCAGTCCATCTGGCACCAACAACCATGCCACGTTCAAAGTCACCTAAATCACCTTTCTTTCCCATTCTGATGCGCAGTAACTGCAGCAGATCATCTTGACCATGTACATGCCTAAATGCATTGAGTTGCTGATTGAGTTAATGAGCAGTTGGACAGGTGAAACTGGAAAAATATACAAACACTTTCTTTTTTTTTTTTTTAAGCAGAAAATATAATTTTATACATACGTTTTATACATTTTTTGAAAAAAAAAAAAGAAAAAGTAAATCATATCTTTAAACATTTTATTTGTAACTATTTTAAAGCTTTACCATCTTTAACCTATTTTCCCCCCTCATATATCTGATGAATTCTATTAGGGAAATCTGAATCCAGATAAGGAAAATTTCACCCACAACATAGAAATCATACTCCTAAATCAAACATAAATAAAAGATTACAAACTTGTCATAATGTGTTATCGTCTTTACACTGTGTAACCCCCATTTGGACCCCATTGACCCTCACTGTATGGACAAAACAATCATAAAGTTATACAGTTTATAATGACAAAGGGTGAAACTTTTTTTCATTTTTGGTAAAACTATTCTTTTAAGGTGTGTGACTATAAAACCTCCCCTCCCCGTTTGAAAGCCAGTCTGATCTGTCAATCTTGTTTGAAGTTTTGCGGTGTGATCAGATCCTGCTTGTTCATTCCATTGTGTTCGGTGTTTCTCATGTTATTGTTGCTTGGGCAGGGTCAAGACAGTTTTTACGCAAGCTCTCCTGATTTATACACAGGTTTGAGAACAGGCTGGGTGGCACAATCGCCACCGCAGACATGCTTTGGGCAATTATGCAGTAAAACCTGTCACATTCTGGCTGAACCTTTAGAAATGCTCGATATTCTCGCAGACAAGCATTTCTCAGATTCTGTGGCTTTCAGTTGAGTAACAGCAATTCTCTATATGAGTCAACAAGCATAAATCACTCAGCAACCCTTTTATTTTCTACCCCCTTCCAACCCATTTTGCAAGAAAAACAAAAGACAACTTTGGAAAAAAATGCAATTCTAGTCAATGCAGTAATTAAAATGTTCTTGTTTATCTGGAAGCAAACCTGAATTGGTGTTTTTATTAAAAGTTTGCCATGGTTCTAATCTGATCATTGCATTGAACACTGCTCTTCCAAGTCATGTGATTCTGATTGTGGTCAGAGTATCTCTTTAAAAGCGAGCTCCATTGTCGTCTAATCATTCCTGACAGCTCTGACTATCTCAGCCTGTGAGGCCTGTCGGTTCACCCGGACGAAACCCCCTCCTCCATTGTGCCGCGCTTCCCCTTTCAACCAGTAGATGGTGGTATTCATCTTCTGAGCTGTGCATGGGAGACCAGGTTGCCCTGTCTTTGTCTCTTTCCTCCTCTGATCTTACTTAAAACTTTCTCTTCCCTTTTTCCCCCTCTCCTACATCAACTTTCTGCATTTGTTTCACTTAAACCTCTCCATCCAGTTCTGCATCCATTAAAGTTATTGAGGAGAGGGTCACCAATTCCTCGGCTTTTTGAAGACTGCAAAACTGTTGATCCGCAACGTGCAATAAGCATTGAATACGAACCGTCGTGAGATGATAATGTCACCAGAATGTCACAATCTGTCTGCCAGTGTCATATTGTGCTTATGCCTAATCAACTAACCACAGACAAGCACATTTCCCTTTTAATTGTCAGTGTACTATTAGCTGGTTTAGTGAAAGAGATGGTGGTGTAAAATTGCAGTCTTTGATTTTTGCGTGCGTGTTTATGTGGGCTTATGGGTAGGCTGGCATCTGGAGAAGAGAGAGAAGACACTCGTCAGGGTTATGGCAGTCGTAGCTGACAAGAAGGCTCTTCCGTCGTCTCCATAAACCCTGCATTGTGCGTTTTGGACATGAGTGCGGCGTTGTTGCCATTGGTGCTGTTTTCATTTTGCTTCAATTAGCTAATTGGATGTGAAGGGTGGTAGTGTCTCTGAAAATGAAGGACAAGGATCCAGCGTCGGGTTTAAGAACGCCTTTGTGTTTATCTATGAGCCAGATCGCAACGTGTTATTAGGATGTGGCACCAAGTCATGATAGGCTGCTATTAATTTATGCTTGGTTTCCTTTAGATTGTCTTGAAATTGGATGTTTGTTTTGTTTCCCTTTGGTTTTGTTATAATCGCGCTGGTATAGAGAGAGAGAGAGTGCACGTGTATGTGTGTGTGTGTGTGTGTGTTTATGCTGGGTTCATTTGCAACTTGGAGACATTTTGCACGGCCTGTCACCGAATGTCATCATTGACTGTAAAAGTAGAGAAAAAAAATGCCTCAAATTACAGGAAAGCAGCACTGCATTAAAGAACAAAGAGGATCGATGGCAGTACATTAAACTTTATACAATTGGGGGGGGGAAATCAACTAATTAAAATTGATTACTCTTGCTTTGTAAAAGTGTTTCTGAATTAAATTATTGTATGAAAACATTTTGACCAATTGAGGAGCTGAGGAAGTATCCATTACTGGATTACTGCTGGAATATTTGCGGTGAGCCGGGCTAAGTACTGCCTCCCCCCCACCCCACGGCTGATTCCAGGGGCCACAGTTTCATCTTTCTGTCTCTTTCTCTCTCTTATATGCATATTTACACTTTTTTTTTTTGAGGAATGTCCCAAAATAATGTTTCAAAACATATGTATATATACAGTTGAAGTCAGAATTATCAGCCCTCTTTTTTTTGTTTTAAGTATTTCCCAAATGATGTTTAACAGAGCAAGGAATTTTTTACAGTATTTTCTATAATATTTTTTCTTCTGGACAAACTCTTATTTGGTTTATTTCAACTAGAATAAAAGTAGTTTAAATATTGTTTAAAACCATTTTAGGGTCAATATTATTAAGCAATATTTTTTCAATTGTCTACAGAACAAACCACTGTTATAAAATGATTTGCCTATTTACCCTAACTTCCCTAGTTAGCCTAACTTATAATTCTGACTTCAACTGTATATAGTCATGTCTTTTAAAAGCTCAAGCTGATCTTTTAGACACTAAGCTTCACGTGTTTTTTTTTTTTTTTTTTTTAGTATGACACTTAAAGTAATTAATAAATGTTACTATTTATTAGGGCTGCACGATATATTGTTTCAGTATTTAATATCGCAACGTGCGCACCCACAATAGTCACATCGCAGGATCTGCTGTGTTGAGTTGTGACTATTTTGGTTTAGGATTATATATATATTATATCGGGTATATAGAGCCACACAGTTCAAATACATTAGATTTGTGGAGTTACTGCAGACTTAAACTTTTACTGCTCCATTATGGTTAATCATTTGCACATTTTTAACCCCTAAAAGAGTTTAAAGCATTCAGGCACATGAAATTTTACCACTTCGTTGCCTTATATTATAAGGTTCTATCTGACATTTTTGTCAAAATTGAGTTATTTACATATTCTTATTAAATGACAACTTATTTACATTATGGGATGGTTTTTTTTATAAATTGTTTACATTTTAGGACTTTTTATTTAAAAATCTATTGTTACACGCATACTGTTTGCTATGGAATGCAAAAACTTTGAAGCTCAATATCTCAAAATCCTTCAGAACGCAGATAGAACCTTATAATTCCAAAGTGACTATTTGTAACTTCAATAAAAAAATTATTATTTAATAACTATTTATACAGTAAAGACTTGTGGTGTTGTTTTATATTTGATTTTTCCAATTTCTGTAGCTGAATGCAATTTGACTACCCTGAAAACCAGAAAGTGCTGTATTTTTTTAAAAATATATTTGCTATTGTATTTATCTATGCTTGTAATTTGTTTATTACATTTCATGCATCATTCACTCCCCTACAGAATTATCCCAATCAATCTAAAATTAATGAATTATTCCCAAACAGAGCTATTCCAGTCATCTGGTAAAATTGTATAGATATTGCAATATTTATCGCGGAAATACTAAATATCGCAATGTCAGATTTTTCCATTATTGTGCAGCCCTACTATTTATTAATCAGTATTAATAGAACGCCCCAAACTCCCCTAAATATAGTGCTTTTATTTTTTAAATTCATATTTTAATAGGAAGCTAGCTATACAATATTATATTTGTGCATATATATTAGATATTGTATTTTTTTTTGCAGTAGTTTGCTTGAATTTAATTGTATTATCTTACAATTTCTAAATACATTGCCTATATTCATTGAGAAATGGATAAAAATATTCATGTTTTGTGCATTTGCCAAAACAAATGAATGAATAAATATAAAAATAGAAATAGAAAAATATATTTCTAAAGCAGAATTTGACCACATCTTAACTATTATTTTAAGTGACTCAGTGGTTCTGATTTATTAAGCAATAATAAGTTCATTAAAACTTCGAAAGCTATACACATAAATGCATTTTAAAATGAGAATTTGACATTTGGACGTCAAGATTCTATAGCTTTCGGTGTGAGACAGTTGTTGTTATTAATTAAACAATTCCAAAAACTGGCTTTAGTTTTTTTTAAATCTTTTAAAATAAAATTAGACATATGCAGAATTCTGTCTTCTATCAAGAACCCCTTGTACACGATTCAAACTTACAAAGCTGGTTTTTTGAGAAGAATATATTTAAGAATTTATTGTTAGTTTTTTCCTTCTCTTCTTGTAAAGATTAGGTAAAATCAACACCCTGAATGGCTATTTTCTGTCAGAATTTATGCATTTATTTACAAGACTTGAATTAGCCATGTGAAATAGTCTGTCTTCTATCGAACAAGTTGTTGAGCCGGCGAAATGTGTCGGAAGTGTAATTCCAGCACCACAGTCATTTTGCCTTCCTCATTATTGGAAACAAATGATCACATAAGAAAGCTGGACATATCTCCACACAGTTAATAATAACGATTAAGATAAATTTGCCCCACATTAACAGAAATGTTTCCAGCAAATGCTCTGCTTTACCGTGTTCTATTGATTTACATCTTAAGAAGAAATATTTCAGCTCCGTAATCGAAATTATTGAGTACTAGTTAGGCTAGTGTTACGGATTAGCCTGGGCTGAGTGAGGCAAGTCACTTACAAACATCTGTGTTTGTTGAATGTTTGTGTGCATGTCTGTGTGTGTGTGGTTGAAAAGTGTTTATTTTCGTGTTGATATAAACTACGACTTTATCAGCTCTTGTTATTGGGTTTATTCATGAATTTACAGTATAAATAATGATCTGGTTTATAAGTCTTATATAGAATATATTCATAAATTTTTTTATGTTTTATATTTTATTATTATTTTATTACTTTTACAATATTTTATTTTATTAGTCTTAATTATTTAGTTTGTTTTGTCTGTTTGTTTTATTAATTTTTAAGTCGATTCTGTGGAATAGAAATGGCATTATTTGCCGTTGATGTCATGAATTTGATAAAAGTTATCTTATGAAACTCAGTGAAAATAGCAGTTTGGGATACAAAATAGGTCATTGTTGAGATTTGCATGATCTGATGACTTAAAAAAAAATATTTACAATGGGCCTCATTCATGGGATATTCCTAATTATAGTAAATTCTAAGTAATTTGTGCGTAAAAAATGACCTTCCAGAAAACTCTCCTCTGGGTTCACAAATGCTTTATAAGTATCACATTTGATGGTTAAACATTAATGTTAATGAATTCCAATATTTGGTAAATTGGGCTTGTGCACGATCCCTTCACAATTAGCAATAATCTTCACATACATTCCAGTTATGTAAATCTCGTGTTCATATATATCTCAGTTGCAATATTCCGGACTCCCCTTTTAAGTTTTGGCTCGAGTATATTCATAAATGCTGATATGTCATAAAATAAAAGACTTTGCCATATGTCAAAATGTAAATAAATATTGAGTTGATGGATGTCCAACAAAGTGCTTTTGACCTTGCAGGCTTAAAATGCCACTTCTAAAAAATATCCAGCTGGTTTCAACTTTTCAAATTTCAACTTTTACACTGTGGCGTTCATCAATATAAGTTTTTGCAGTGGACCAATCTGAAGAACTCAGAGGCGGGTCAAGCATTGCAAGCTATTGTTTACAGTAGCAAGTTGGCATGATAAAAGTTTAGTTGACTGTTACATGGTGGTGAAGGCGCCTTTTTAAAACCATTCTTGAGTTATGCATTTTGGATTTTTTTTAGTCACAAAGGCGCATTATAAGTGAATGGCTCCTGCAAACACTTTGGTGGCACAGCATTTTTCCAGCTGATATGCATTAGATGCTATAATTTTATCCATGGCAGTAATGGTGTATCATTTTAAAGAATGCTAAGTATATAAAAATGTGTTAGCCAGTATATTACATTGCTGTCTGGAATACTCGATTCTGATTTGGTCAGTCGTGACATTCCAAGGCATGTTATCCCGAGATAACAACCGATAAATAATGTAGGCCATCCGGGAACTTCCAATCACTTTGACCGTCAGTGAATACGTTCAAATCCATATACTTGCATCCACATTCATATGTATCTGCTTGACTGTCACGCTGTGGTTATTGACTGGTTGGCACAGTCTTGTGAATGAATAACATGGTTGGTTTATGCCAGGGGTGGGCAAACTTGGTCCTGGAGGGCCGATGTCCTGCACAGTTTAGCTCCAACTCTAATCAAACACACCTGCTTATAGATTTCTAGTGATCTTGAAGACACTGATTAGCATGTTCAGGTGTGTTTGATTA
>LR812541.1:32422417-32437417 GCA_903798195.1 Danio kyathit
CAAACACACCTGCTTATAGATTTCTAGTGATCTTGAAGACACTGATTAGCATGTTCAGGTGTGTTTGATTAGTGTTGGAGCAAAACTGTGCAGGACATCGGCCCTCCAGGGCCGAGTTTGCCCACCCCTGGTCTATGCTCTATTCATCTGGTTTAGTTTCTGTTAGCATCACGTTTTTGACTGTTTGGTGCCATCTTATGACTAAATAATGTGCAAGTTAGTGTATAATCCATTTTATAAATGTGTAAAAATCGGGATAAAATGCATCCATGACTTTTTTTTTTTTTTTTTTAATAAAACTTTTCAATGGTATATTCAACAGCCCAAAAACATATTGGGGTTTATTCTTTGATGACCTCCTGGATGCACTTTATCCCTAACATATTGACTATTAGAGTATGGTTGGTTAGTGTATTTCCTCTGCCCTCCTCCATTGATTTAGTGACAGTGAGGAGCGCCATGATTTATCCAGAATTAAACATTTATCAACCCTTTAAATAAACATACTGTAACATTATTATGCCAGTGCAACAAATTCAGTTTAATCAGTTTTCCAAGAAGAAAACAGAATGTTTTACACTATTTTTACGTGAGCAGGTATACATTTTTTTTCATATCAACTATCTTTTGGAAAATACAAATTTTTCATGACTCAGAAAATGTATGTCAGAACAGCTTTATGAAGGATTTATACAAAAATGGTTCTGCTCGTGTTTAATGACTGAGGCCCAATGAGTGTAAACATTCATGTGGTCAATCAGGACTACTGTCCACCTACTGACTTCCTAATTTAAACATTATAGGATGTGTTGTTGAAGTGAGACAGCCAGATGGGGTTTTAACTTGGTGTTGATAGTCATACATTGGATTAAAGGCAAAAAATGTAAAAACCATACGATGCCGTGCTAATCCTGATTCTAAAACAAACTCGCAGTGTTCAACATATTGCTTTACAGTTATCACCATTGATTGGAAATAAAAGCTGCAGCTCTGTTTCACTTTCAGTGTCTTCATTTGTGTTTATACAGTCCCCAAAAAGTCTGTGGCTTTATAAATACCATAATATTAATTCATCTTTAACTCTGAATATCAAGTGACCTGGGCAAAAGTGCCTAAAAGTAAACTGTTAATTATGACAAAAAATCTATCATGGTTATTTGTATTTTTTTGTCAATTTTATTACCTCTGATGATTTTGCTTCCCAACCTGACAACCTGGAAAATAACATATAAAATGCAGTTATTTCCAGGCCTGAAGTCAGGAATATTACAAAATTTTACAAGATCCTGGGAATTTCTGTTAGCGTGTAGTGTGTATATATATTTTGTTTTTAGTTACGCCTGTAATTTTAAAGTATTTATTTGGCTAGACTGTTTATAGTTCATATAAAGTAAAATCCAAATCTGTTCATTAAAAACAGGTGGATAATTAAGGAGAAAAAAACATGGAAAGAAAGAGTGGGAGTTCTGGATTGTAAATCTTGTCCAGAATGCTTTAGTTTAAGCGTACAGTACTTCTGCTTATTTTCAAACCTTTTGTAGATCAAGTATATAAAAAAGTACTTTCATCTGTCCTTTTCTCTGCTATTGTAGTTATTGTTTTTTTGTTTTGTTTTGGTGGTACAATTCGTTGTGACCTTTAAGTTGTCAAAGTTCAGAACATTCATAAAAAAATTGCCTGCACCGTGATTTGAATATCAGCACTGTAATCGCGGGTCTCTGTGCTCAATCCACTCGCAGCACATGGAAAATGTGTGTCGCTCTACTTTGTCATCAGTAATGGCTCTTTTTGCATATATCTATTTATCACGATTGTGACCTTTTGAAAGTGGATTTGGTTGCATAAGAAAGATGGTTAAAGGCATAACTGACTGAGAGATTCCCTTTTCATGCACTTTTTTTCAGTAGTTCAAAGTGGTAAACAGACCGTGCAGTTATGCTGAAGACTGGTTGGAGTGACTGCTGGGATTTTTTTATGATGATGATGATGATGAGGAGGAGGAGAAAGCAAAGCATATTAAAGGGATAGTTCACCCAAAATTGGCAATTATGTCATTATTCATGCACCCTCCCGCTGTTCTAAACCTTTGTGACTTTCTTTTTTCTGAGGTACAAAATAATATTTTTTTTTGCCCATACAGTTTTTTTTTGTTTGTTTCTTTTTTGTAAAACATTATAGCAATTCTTTTTTTTCCGTTTAATATATTTTTTACACTGCCTGACAAAAGTCTTGTCACCTAACCAAGTTTTAGCAACAACATATAATAACTTGAGTTCTAGTTGATCATTTGTTATCAGAAGTGGCTTACTGTATATGAAAGGCAAAGGCCTCTAGATTATGCGTTTACCAAAATAAAATATGATCATGCCTTGATTTTTAATTAGGACAGTAAGGCCTGATTTTACTTAGACAAAAGTCTTGTAACTTAACAGAAATAATGTACAGTATAGAATATAAAGTCGTGGTGCAGTAGAAAAAGAATTAATGTTGTGTATGACTCCCATGAGCTTAGACGACTTCATCCATACATCTCTGCAATGACTCCAATAACTTATTAATAAAGTCATCTGGAATGGCGAAGAAAGCGTTCTTGCAGGACTCCAAGAGTTCATCAACATTCTTTGGATTCATCTTCAACGCCTCCTCCTTTATCTTACCCCAGACATGCTCAATAATGTTCATGTCTGGTAACTGGGTTGGCCAATTCTGGAGCACCTTCACCTTTGCTTTCAGGAACTTTGATGCGGAGGCTGAAGTTCGAGAAGAAGTGCTAGCCTGCTGAAGAATTTGCCCTCTCCTGTGGTTTGTAATGTAATTGGCATCACAAATGTCTTGATACCTCAGGCTGTTGGTGTTGCCATCCACTCTGCAGATCTCTGGCACCGTACACCCCCATACTGAATGTAATCCCAAACCATGATTTTTCCTTCACCAAACCTGACTGATTACAGTAGGATCATGGGTCCATGAGGGTTCTAATAGGTCTTCTGCAGTATTTGTGATGATTGGGATGCAGTTCAACAGATGATTCATCTGAAAAATCTTCCTTCTGCCACTATTTCAAATGATCAACTAAAAGTCAAGTTATTATTTGTTGCTCTTAGAACTGGGATTGACGACAAGACTTTAGTCAAGTAGTGTATATAAATAATTAATATTCTGTCACCTGTCAAAAGATGGCATCCAATTCAATACCATTCAGAAAGTTCATAATAAAAAAATAACATTAAATTAAGCTAATTAAAATGAACATTTTAAAGTCAACCCATATTATCAGTTATTGTATTTACTACTTTGAGAAAAAATGTATTGTTTTACTGTATTTTGGCTTTTTTTGATGCAGTCATTCCAACCTAGTGAGATTTCAGCGCAAATAAATAATTTACCAAAATTCTTTATTCTTCTTGATAAGAAATCTTTAATTTCTTATCAAATTCTACTTTAAAATGGGTGTAGAAAATGTTTTTGCTTGAAAAATGCTTGTAAAATTTGCAAATCTTCATTCATTTAAATTATATTTACAAATTAATTAGCACATCGAATTAAATATAATATTTAAAAAACATTCAAATCATTTTATTAAACACTTTATTTACAACTTACATAGACACGCATAATATTTACACTGCAGTTGTTGCTGTTTTCCTGACTTTTTCATACACTGAATAATCAGAGGTTTATTCATTAATGAAAATGAGCGTGTAAGATCTGACTTTGCTTAGACAAACTGGATTAAATCTGTATGTGAGAATGTTTTATTTAGATAAACTATTTTCTTGTCTCGTTTTCTTGCTTTTTTTCATTTTAGTAAATGAAAAGGCATAAGACTGGTACATTTTCTAAACGTATAGTACATACTGGCATATACACACCATATAGCATGAGGAATGTGGTAATGACAGAAATGTATCATCTTTACGTTTTGGGTTTCTTTTTTGCAGCATGCATAAATGATCTAATCTTCCACTGACTCATGACGAAAGCAAAAACTAAACCACCCTGCTTATTGAGGAAAGCTAAAGGTTTATTGATAAATGTAATGTCGGTTGGGTGTGCGGTTGATCAGTAAGAATTGATTTGATACAGCTGTTAGATGAACTAACTAACTCTCTCTCTCTCTCTCTCTCTCTCTCTCTCTCTCTCTCTCTCTCTCTCTCTCTCTCTCTCTCTCTCTCTCTCTCTCTCTCTCATGCACACCTGCTTTTACTCTTGACTTCTCAGTGGGCTTTCCTCCATAAAGGTCATTTAAAGCGGAAGTTGTCATAATTAGAAGGGCATTTTGAGATCTAATTATAAAAGATTAAAAACACCATTTTGTGCTGGAACCCATCAGGGGTTGAAAGGAATCTGACTGCATGGAAAACTTGCATCGCAATTTCAGCGCTTAAAGCGTCCGAGATATCCATCTGTGTCATGGAATCATTCACGACCGAGGTTAATTAATATAGAAAGTCGACTGCCATCCTCTATCTTCTCCTGAAACCATTGTTTTGGAGGAATCCGAGACCAACCTAACACAATTGGATCAGTGTCTATTAGGCCTTTATTATATCAGGGGTGCTTCTTCACAAATGTACAGGGCAATTTGAAATGAATTGATTCACGCTGAGACTGGATCCCCAGACCTGCTAATGATTTCCTTTTAGCTTCCTTTAGCCTTTGCTTTTAAGTGCCAACTGATGGCCCCCGTGCACCTTCTGCTGCTGGAGCTCTTGTCCTTTCACATTGAGTCGTCATTACTGTCAATGGTCCTGTGAACATGTGGACAGTCAGACAAATGTTTTTGGTCTTTAATTTAGGAATTTTCACACACCATTCACAAAGTTTACATCTGGGCAGGTGAGGTGCTATACTAAAGATGATTGACATCTTCTTTTTTTTCTAATAGTAAAGTAGTACAACATTTATTTTTTGCTAAAAACTGTAATATTTTCCTCATTTATCGTGCATTTTTGCAGCAGTGAAAGAAAGTTATTGCAGATTTATTTGTGTGGATTGGTTTAATTACATTTGTAAGTTATTGCAAATATTTTCAGACTTTTATTTTAAATAGAAGATTAAATATGACATGAAAAACAAAAAGAAAACATTGGAAAATCAGGAGACCACAAGTTAGGGCTGTGCGATTTGGGGAAAAATATCTAATTGCTATTTTATTTATTTACTTTTTAAAAATGTTTTTATTTATTTATTTTATGACAGATTTTGATTTGATTAGTCAAGCTTCAGCTCAATAATCCATATCCTAGCTTCTTACTGCTATAATGCAGTGAGTGTTAGTTAAAAAATAGATTAACTTAAACTTTTATTTCAATTTATATTTAACTAATCAAAAAAGAAACACAATTTTTTTTTTCTCTAGAGCAAACAGTAAACCCAATTAAAATGACCTTGCCTTTCTTTAAACAAGTTGAACTCAAGTTAGGGAGATAGTGTAGCTTATTATAAAAACAAATAATAATTATAAAACTATAGAACACTCCGCAAACTAACATGGCTGAAACAACTCTGAAATTGTACTTTGCTGTTGCTTGCTACTAGATTGAGTGTCACTGGGACTACTTTGAGTTGACTTTTTAGCAAGACACTCATCACTTAATTGTGCTCACAGAATTGGCTAGTAAGACTATCACACATAGACAGCAGTCACATTTACTCTAAGCAGGGGTAATTAAATAATACAAAAATATTTCATATTGCAGCCTCTTGCGATTAGCTAATTGCAGCGATTTGCATTTTGATTAATCGCACAGTTCTACCACTTGTACATTCAATGGAATTTGATTAAAATGTAAACATTTATTTTATTTTATTCTATTAAAGTCTAATAACATTTCTTGCAAATTTAGTTTTTTTTAATCTGAATAGACTTTGAAGGAATTACTTTTTAAATGTGAATCTTTTAAAATTTGTAGATTTTTATTTATTTATTTATTTATTTATTTTTTATCAAATGTAAATCCTAAAGTTTTTTTATTCTGTATATTATTTATTATTTAATATTATTTATTATTGCTGATGACATTTTAGTGATATAAACCTACTTATTATAGAAAAGTGTTATTTATAAATTGTATGTAAATTTAATCTGCTTTTGCCATTTAAATAGCCATTGAAGCTCCCGTAAATTCACCTTCACCCCCTACCGTCCACAGCTTTTTGGTACAGTCTGTAATATCCCTGGGTTGACCGAAACCCAGTCCATAGTACAGTTACTAACACCACAGTACAATTACTAACCCAGTTCTCAACAGTGTTATTCAGACACCTCACCCCCGAACACCCCCCACCAATCCTTTTTACGCTCATAAATGTTCATGAAAGTCATAATGCTACAGGTTCTAGGAGGTTTGCTGCATCAGCTGACTTGCAGTGAGGGGTTTGCGTCTTTAGTAAACTACGACAGTTTGCGTTCATTGAAAAGTAAGAATGATTAATAAATCCATATGAAACAGTCCATTAAAAGTGAAGTCAAGTCTTCTGTTTCGCGGTCAGACAAGCTTTGCACTCACACTACAAGTGTGCCGTGAGCCTGATTCTTTTTAAAAAAAAATTTATTATTATTATTATTATTATTATTTTTTTTTTTTACCAAATATTGATTTCTCATGTGTAAAAACATGGAAATGCCATCAGTAGCAGGACATTTGTAATGTTCAAGTTCATTGTGTACTTTACATTTTCTGTATTGTTCACCCATCAAAAGAATCTGCATGCCACATCACTATATTTGCATGTACTCTATATAAAGATTTTACTATATTCTCCAGGTGTGAATGACCTCTTTAAAATATCTTGATGCATTCAAAAGTATTTGCATATATTTTCAAAGTGCAAAATAGCTGCTTGGCTTCCTTTTATGGTTAAATTTTTATTACTGTATTATTATTATTATTATTATAGTGTATTAATTATTATTATTATTATTATTATTATTTAAAACTTATTTGCTCCATCAAAATTCAATAAGAATACAGGTAATAATTAGTATTTTAAAATAAGGTTTCATTTGTTTTGGTATCCATTACTGCTTGGATTGTTACTTGACATAATTGTTATTTGATTGTAGCTCACGTCCATTTTCAAAATCCATAAAACCATGTTCCACTTTTACAATATCAGGATATTGAAATAAAACCCCATCCACATCAGATTTAATCTGGTTCCTCTTAATAGTTCCTTTGTGAATGTGCATTGCCTTGAGCAAAAGTTCGTTTCCCTGTTTGACCTGTTTGCAAAATTATGAAAAGGAAGTCTTCCTTTTCATATCTGCTGGTAATTTCTGCAGAATTTACACTATAAACAAACCTTTTTTCTTATATTTGTAAAGCCGTTTTGTGGCCTCAAAAGGGGAAAATTAAAGAATGACATTTTTAGGTTACGTTAGATAAATTGGACCACTTGTTGACAAATGTGCTTTTATTTATCCATATTTACCATCCAGTATTGGACTTTCAGCTCGTTTAAAGCAGCCTGACATGAAAAAGGCATAACATGGCTTTGGATTTAAAAATTTGGCCCGCCTAATAGGACATTTCTATTTTCCTCTCGATCAATATCATCATGTTAAGGGGGAACGAGCGCCTCCTCCAAATTTAAGGCAAAAGTGCTCTGTTAAAACTCTGTCCGATCCAAACTCAATAAACAACATGGCGCGATTTGCAAGACCTTGTCCAGTCATCATGTTCACAGCAGGCATGTCTCCAGACGTGGCCCTTAATGTTGCTTGGCCCCTATGATTGAGTTTTCACCACTTTTTAGGTTGCACCTGACACTTGATCATTCATCTCATTTGTAAAGATTATTGGTTAGAACAGGGAGCACTTTCCGTGCATTAGCAATTTCAGCCTTACAAGAAACACTAGAAAATAATGGTTGATTAACAAAGAGTATTTACTGGTATTCAGCAAAGAAACACGCGCCCACCTTTTTAATTTGAGTTAATATTTTGCTTGCCGAACCAAATGTGCCTTGTACCGACATGCAATGATCCAGCTCTCCCCCTTAAAAGCAGGATCGCTCGCTGCTACCTTATACGACAACGAGGGTGATCTATACGTCAATAAGTAGACAAGACTAAAATCTGCGCAATGTGGTTATAATTGATTGAGATGTCTGGGTGGAACTTGCATAAAGCAGCATGTCATCTGCAAAGAAAAGCACTTTTCTTCTCCCTGAAGATCAGACGTAACACTCTTGAAAAATAAATGGACATCGCCCTCATTTGTTATCCCACTTTGATCCCATCTTTTAGAGAAGTGTTTACAAGAATGCCGTGCCCCTTCCATCCAAGTAAAAGCAGGTCTCAATCACAAAAGGAGTCTTATTTCAAGCCGAGGAGCTGTGATTTTGACCCCTTTGTCTTTTATAATCTTAAATGAAACATCCCTGCGCTTTTTTTTTGCACCGGCAGTGACTCAATTGAGAATTTTCTTTTCTTGTAAAATGTGATTTATTGTATGCGCGACGTGCCTGACATCATTTTTGTGCAGTGAATAAAGAAATTGATGGTTTGCGCAGTTTACGTGCTGTTTATAGAGCAGGGAAAGCGTGCTTCTAGATTGTAAAATGCACTTATTGTGTGGTTCTACAACTCAAAACCCTCATCCATTCAAATGGTGATGTTCACTTGCCATTCTGCATTGAAGATTTTGCAGAACTGAGCTGAGCTTGTTTATTTATGAAGCAGGATGTAGTAACAGTGTTTAGATTTTTTTCTGAATGGCTTTAAAAGTTTGGGATCAAAAGAAGATATATTTTTATTATATTATTATTATTATATTTTACTGAAATCTTTTAAATAAAATATACAATTGCATAAACCAATAGTTGACTGAAATAAATGTTACAGAAATAAATAACAAAATAAAAAATTGTATAAATAAGAACTGGATAAACAGTTTTTATTAACTATTTTTATTAGAAATTAAAGTTTTTTTTAGATTTACCTAGTGATGTTTAACAAAGCAAAGATTTTTGAAACTGTATTTCCTGTTATATTTTTTCTTCTGGAGTTTGGCTGAAATTAAAAATGAGATCAATATTATTAGCCATCTTAGGATTTTTTTTTTTTAAGGCTAGGCCTTTTAGGGATGCAACGATTAACCACTTTCACTATTAACTGCGCTTTAATTTGTCAATTAGCCAATTAATCGTAAAAGGCTTCTCAACACTGAGTTTCTGCACAGAAAAAAACTGCTACAATAACAAAGTTATGCCAACTGTGCGCTAGCTTAAAGTTCCGAGCTTGTACACCGAGGCTTATACACCCGCACACTGGATTAACTAAGCTTGGCTATTGACCAAGGGCTGCTCACATATCGCATCTTTTGCACGTTCAAGTTCGTTATTTCCAATGGAGGCGCAGCTTGCAGGCTCATATTGGGAGCGAGGTGCACGCGGCTCAATGCCCTCATGCTTTCCAGGCGCACCTAGTTGAAAATGTCGCGAGCGCACTGTGTGTTATGTGACCAGAACTGTCCAATCAGCTTCATACTTTGTATGGAATATACATATTTCTACTCCAAAGACAGGAAAAATACAAAATGAAAATATCAAACAATTTTGTAATATAGTTGATCAAATGTGCCTTTCAGACAGAAGTTCAGCAGCCTTTGACTATATTTGTTTTCTATTTGTAGCTTAGATTTGCATTAGACGATTTATTTTATTTTATTTTTATTTATTCATTAATTCATTTATTTATTAAATTATTACTTACAGTTGAAGTCAGAATTATTAGCCCCCCTTTGATTTTTTTTTTTTTTCTTTTTTAAATATTTTCCAAATTATGTTTAACAAAGCAAGGACATTTTCACAGTATGTCTGATAATATGTTTTCTTCTGGAGAAAGTCTTATTTGTTTTATTTCGGCTAGAATGAAAGCAGTTTTTAATTTTTTTAAAACCATTTTAGGGTCAAATTATTAGCCTCTTTAAGCTATTTCTTTTTTCGATAGTGTACAGAACAAACCATCATTATACAATAACTTGCCTAATTACCCTAACCTGCCTAGTTAACCTAATTAACCTAGTTAAGCCTTTAAATGTCACTTTAAGCTGTATAGAAGTGTCTTGAAAAATATCTAGTCAAATATTATTTACTGTCATCATGGCAAAGATAAAATAAATCAGTTATTAGAAATGAGTTACTAAAGCTATTATGTTTAGAAATATGTTAAAAAAAATGTTCTCTCCGTTAAACAGAAATTGGGGAAAAAAATAAACAAGGGGCCAAAAATTCTGGGGGGCTAATAATTCTGACTTCAACTGCAAGTTAAAAAGCTAAACTTTTTTTCACTTATTTTTAAGTCCAAGGAGAGAAATGGACCATTGTTTGTTTTTCATTATCATTTTGTGCTGTATTTGGTTACTGAACAGCAATAAATAACACATTAAATATAAGGAGTTTTCATGTGATTATCTAAAGTAGTAGTGTTTTGAAATTAATAAATGCATAATAAAAGTGATAAGTGTGAAACCGTGATTATTCATCAGACTATAGTCGTACAACCAAAATCTATAATCGTTGCATTCCATATACCATTTAAAAATGTATAAAAGCACAAAAATAATGATACATTTGCATTTAAATTAATCACAAATTATACTAAATTGTCAAATGGGCGACAGCTTTGTTTATTTGTTTTTATTGGTTTAAAAACATTTTCATAGAGAAAACTCTTACATGCACAAGAAAAACTAAAAAGAAACCAAGTAATGTCAACTAAAAATAAAAATAAAAATGTCTCTTGCAGGGAATTCTGAAAACAGTTTACAGTTATTTCCCATAAATGTTAAGGAAACTAACAGATTTTTTTTTTTTTTTAGATTTTTAAAAAAATTTTTTTTTGCATTTTTACTGTTTAGTTTTTTTTACCATTAATATCACAACCATTTTTATAGTTTTTTTTTTTTTTTAAAACATGCTTTTTTATTATATTTTTTTCTTTCAGTTCAAACTTTATTTTAAAAATTGTTAAACTGCTTATGTAGAGATTCAGAATTTCTTCACAATTTTGAAAAGTCTGTAACATAAAACATCGTCCTTTATGTATTCAGAAACCAGGTGTTATGATGGTTATGTTATTTACCGATCCTGACTCGGTTGTGTTTTTGAAGACAAATGCGTCCTGCCTACTTGGTTATTCCAATTATCAGAATCATAATCTCGTGCCATTCCCCAAATCGTCCGCAGCCCCCTTTCCGTCTTCCTCCTCATCCAACAAAGTCAAAGTTGTTCCCCATAAATTGAAGCTGAAATCAATATGATGTGTTTTTGAAAGGAAAAGCGGGTCCCCTACTCACTCTGTCTTGATTTGTCGCCGGCGAATTATACAGCCGGCCTGACTATTTCACATTCTTCTCAGCCTATTTTCAAAACGCAATCCTTTTGGATTGAAACAGGTCTTTAGTATATGCAATGCATTACCTAAAACGGATTACCACAGACAGCGCGCTCAATCACTTTTTATCTTTTGCCGCTTAAAGAAAAAGAACAGTAATCAAAACCTTTCAACCTATTAGAGGGATGACTTTTACAATTGAATCACGGGGACCACAGGTGCGATAACGAGGCGGCTCGGCTTTATCCTTGAGTGTGCGTTTCCCCCCTATCTCCAGATGTTATTTCATGTTTATCTGTTCTTTAAAAGCAGCACTTCAGAGCCCGCACTTCAAATTCATGCCATAATGGTGTTTGAGGAGGAGACCCTTTTTTTAATTCTCAGAGAAGCAAGCTAAAGTGGCAGATCAAGGTGCATCTCGAAGGAAAACACGGAGGAATCGATGCGAGCGGCGCTGCACTTCCGACTACACGTGTTCTGATGATATTTAATTTTCTAGTGCATTAACACTCAGTCATTACAACATGCAGCCTAGGTGATTTGATCATAATGCATTTTCTTCTTTAAGAATCGCTGAAGTTTTTAGCCAGGTATTCGGCCGTTATTAGATACAGATGGGCACTTCAGCATTAAGTATAGATTTTCAGTCCCTGCTCACTTAAGGCTAGGAGTTTGTCTTAAAGAGGATAATGGCAAATTAAACTCCATACCCCATTTGTTCAGCAAACCTTGATGGGATAATTTTATAACTGCTGATTCACTCATTTCCTAGATTTATCTCTAAAGTGGTTTGGTGGTCTGGCCTCCATATAGTTATTGGGAGGGGGGAGGGCTGTTTTATAAGTTCCTGTTGTTGGCTGATGATATACCTTGGGGAGTTGGAAATGTACAATAATTCAGTCGGCCTGCAAGAATCCCAGAGTCTTCCTCGCGATTTCAGTCATGTTCAATTACTGATGACTTTCTATTATACTGATGAGCTCATTTCGCACTGCAAATCTAAAATATCTTTATTTCTTTATTTATTTTTAGATTGCTACAGCAGTGAGGTTTCTACAAAACCAGCAGGTTCGTCAAAGCCCCCTGGCAACCAGAAAAGCTTTCTTGAAGAAAAAAGGTGAGCATCATCACTATGTTACTGAACCGAATGTGAAATACTGCATTTTTTGCAGGCAGAACGCTTACACGATGGCTCCGTTCCAAGACTTTGACCTTAAATTTAACCAGCTGAATGCGTTCAGTGTTCATTTCAAACATGAGTAGAATTGGTTTAAGGAAAGAAAGCCTTTTTGCAGTGTCAGGTTAAAAGGATCGTTCACTCTAAAGGTTACACACCTTTGACTATCTGTCTTCTGTAGAATGCAATAAGAGAAATTTTGAAGAAAGTGCGTGCTGCTCTTGTACATTTATTTACAGTTAAAATCATTGGAGAGGGATGTCGTTGAGCTGCAAAATAAATTAAAAGCACAATAAATCCTTCATAAAACTACCTGTATATTATACTGATTACAGACTGGTAGATTTACTAGTTTGTTGCCTTGTGTTAAGTACATCATGCACACCTTTTGCTTATTTATTATCTTTTTTTTAAGTACATTGTATGCGCAAATTAGTTATCTTATTAATTCATAAGCAAGATTTACTAATTTATTACCTTTTTAGGATATTGTGTGATTTGCTAGTTTGTTGTTTTAAGTGCGTCATGAAGAAAATGTAAAGATTTGTTACCTTCCTTTAAGTGCATTGTGCTAGACTTACTGTTTGACTTTGATTGAATCTTTTAATTCAACTTGTTTTTCTAATTGTAATAATTTAGTTGTTTTTGTCATTTTTGTAGTTTTTAAATATAAAATGTTCATTAAAGAATGGCGGAATGGTTGGCAGAATTTTGCAGTTAAAAATACGGTAGAACATATGAAATTAATTTTTAAATTTATAATAAACTACTACATTTTATTCATTTATACTGTGTTAATACAATGTTTTGAAATACTAGCATCTACGTATTGTACCTTGCTACACAGACAAAAACACAAGCAAAATCAAATGGGCCAATGCTCATCACAAGCAGAGAAACATATAATATATAGAAGGTGCTTTGTGTCATTCACACAACTACAAAACACTATCATGGTAACACACGACACTTAAGTAATGCAATAAACATTAGAGGTAACATAGAACTTTGATGTACTTAATGAATGAGAAAAAAAAAAGTAGTCAACTCAAAATAAATAACAAATGAAGACTCATGCAGGGAATTCTCAGAAAAATGTTTACAGTTTTACAATTCTTTTACAGTTTACATGTTTACAGTTTTACAGTTATTTACTGTATATATTAAGAAAACATACTGTTAAACAGGAAACATATCTTTACAGGGTTTACAGGGGTATGTAATTTGAACACTCAATGGTTGAACTAGGTATTACATTTCTGGATCAAAACAAACGCAAGCTCAGGTTGCCAGATTGACCAACTGGAGCGAGCCTCAAACCTAAAGGCTGATTTAATTCGTGTTCTAAATAAAAGCAACGGCACGCGGTAGAAGGAATATTTTCCATATTAAAAGGAGCTTTTGTCCTAACCAACTTTATATTTTTTATATTTTAGAAACAGCTTCTATTTCTCACAGGTGAACAACAGAAACTGTGTCAATGGTCACCTCATGTGCTTTATTCAGTGTTAAATGCTAACAATGCGAGTTTGAATGCCATTTTACATGACATTTATTGCTATACTACCGAAAGTAGCAGCAAATAGTTTACCTCAGATCTTAAAAATAAAATAAACCGTTTGAAATTGAACTTAAGAACTTTAGATTAAAAAACAACACATATCATGTATGACATTCAGCATGTACATTTAATAATGTTAAAGAGGTTTAATATGTATTAATTAGATTATAAACCTTACTATTTCGCTAGAGTGAGTGCATATTCTGTGCTTCTGTCGTGTTTCGTCTGCAAACAGCCAAATTGATTATCACTGCAAATCTCATCACGTAGCGTGTTTTGACACGTGTGTAACCTGCACACCTAATGTTAACGTTAGGGATGCACCGATACCGATACCAGTATCGGGTATCGGGTCGATACTTGGTTAAAATACTCGTACTCGTATTGGACATAAAAGGCCGATACCACGCACCGATACCGCTGAACAGTAATTCACTATGGATGTGATTTGTTGCCCTACCTGACTTCAGAGTCTAGATGTATTAATTAGCCTAATGTATTATATGTTAATAGCTTAGTCCTTTTAAACAATCTGTTTATAAAATACATTATTAACGAATCTATAACCTAGGCTACTGAAGAATAAACCGAATATGAAATATGATCCTTGCATAATGATCACAGCTAAGCACTCAAACAAGCTAGCACTCATTTTATATATAAACTATAAATAAAAAAATTAAATAAATTTTAAGAAATGGAACATTATGTAAAAAAAATAAATCTAAAGACTACAGGCTAAATAAAAGCGCATGAGTTTAAACATCACTGCGGTCACCGCGCGCGTGTCAGTTTACAGCTTCTGTAGAGATCAGACAGCTTTTACAGACCACACAATCTCAAACACCATGTTAATGTATAAATATTTCGATAAGTATCGTTAATGTAATATTTATAACGATATGATCTTGCTTGTGG
>LR812541.1:32444917-32452417 GCA_903798195.1 Danio kyathit
TCAAAGAGATTCTGCAGACTGTTTTTATCAAGTGTGATAATAAAATAATAGAATTCATTCATTTTTGCCATTAGAAGCTGGCTATATTCACACACTCTTGCCTCACAACTGTGTTAAAACTTAAAATAAAAGTGTTTTTTGCACTTTTTTTGCATGGAATAATTGCTATACACAGGACTAGCAGGGTTAACCAAGTAAGGGTTGTGCATTTTATTCCATGCAGACATTAATGCACTGTAAACTAAAAAGGACATTAACTATTTTTTACCTAACATTAAACAGGATTAACAAATTCTGGCACCATTGTTGCACTCTATATGGATTTATTCATTTTCCTTCGGCTTAGTCCATTCATTCATCAGGGGTCGCCACAGCGGAATGAAGCGCCAACTTGTCTAGCATATATTTTACACAGCGGATGCCCTTCTAGCTGCAACCCAGTACTGGGAAACATCCATACACACTCATTCACACACATACACTATGGCCAATTATAGTTTATTCAATTCACCTACAGCGCATGTCTTTGGACTGTGGGGGAAACTGGAGTACACGGAGGAAACCCGCGCGAACATGGGGAGAACATGCAAACTCCACATAGAAATGCCATGGGACCCAGTGACCTTCTTGCTGTGAGGCGACAGTGCTAACCACTGAACCACCATGTCGCCCACACTCTATATTAATCATTAAATACCAATAACTACCAAAAGACGTTACAAAACAGTCTTGTTGCTTTTGTTGGTGGCATACATTTTTAGGTTTGAGACAGGCTTAATGCTATAGGGCGATTAAGTTAACAGTGAATTTATAGATATATAAATGATAAGGATATTAGATGTGTAAATATATATTTTTTAAATATAGGAACATGTATCTATAAAATTATTAATTTAAGATGATTTCATTGTTCATTCATGTTAGTTAAGTCATTAACAAACAATAACAAATGAGACATTATATTTAAGATGTTACCTTGTTGTTTTATTGTATATACTTTTTTTATAGAGCAGAAGTTTTATTGGGAAAAAACATTCTACTTTACTGAGAGATGTACTTGAGTTGCACAAATTAACATGTCCTCTCAGACTTTTAGTCTCATGTGTTTGTGCTATTTATAATTCATACAGGCACTTTTTTTGGTATGTAATATATATTTAGATTGACTATAACCTCTCCTAAAAGCAAAACTAGGTGGTATTGGCAAGCACTAAATAATTTTTAGCTGAAATTTATATATTTTTTTCAGTCTGCATTCATAAAAAGGACTAATATACAGTTGAAGTAAGAATTATTAGCCCCTCTGAATTATTAGCCACCCTGTTTATTTTTTCCCCCAATTTCTGTTTAACGGAGAGAAGATTTTTCTAACACATTTCTAAACATAATAGTTTTAATAACTCATCTCTAATAACTGATTTCTTTTATCTTTGCCATAATGACAGTAAATAATATTTTACTAGATATTTTTCAAGACACTTCTATACAGCTTAAAGTGACATTTAAAGGCTTAACTAGGTTAATTAGGTTAACTAGGCAGGTTAGGGTAATGAAGCAAGTTATTGTATAACGATGGTTTGTTCTGTAGACTAATGAAAAAATATATAGCTTAAAGGGGCTAATAATTTTGTCCTTAAAATGGTGTTTAAAAAATTAAAAACTTTTTTTTTCTAGCTGCAATAAAACAAATTAGACTTTCTCCAGAAGACAAAATATTATCAGACATACTGTAAAAATTTCCTTGCTCTGTTAAACATCATTTGGGAAATATTTAAAAAAGAAGAAAAAATTTGAAGGGGGGCTAATAATTCTGACTTTAACTGTATAGCTTTAAATGTATTTTCTGTAAGCTAGTTGCAAAGGAATAATTTCTCATTTTAAGTCCTTATTGAAAAGTCTCATCTTGCTTATTGGATTATGTGCGTGTGTACAGTATACAGAGGAAATCAAATTATTCAAAATATTAAAAACATGGCTATAATTCTTTTCATTGTGTATTTTTGTTTTAATGTTTAATCTTTAGACCCCAGCGAGTTGTCATTTACAATTTATAGCCACATGCATCAGTGTATATGTATCTATCTGTTTTGTCTGTGTATAATGCATATTTAGATTGACTTTGACCTCTCGAAACAGCAAAAGCAGGTTGTAATGGGGAACACAGTGAACTCAGGACTATCATGGCAATGTGCCCCAAGGGTGCGTTTGAACATCAATAGATCCATAGCAGGAAGACTCGGCCTTGTGCTATTGCTATTCTAATTTGATGTTGTATTTTTTATGCAGACATTTGGAGATCTTTGAACGGGGACACTATTTCCAGGTCACTAGCCTTTTAATTACCGACCCTTGTAACCGAGAGGTTATTGATAGAACTCGGAACACAAAGCTGTTTACAGGCACAGCGGATGAGTTCTCATCAACGCTTCAAGTTTCATTTCTTTCGTTTGCTCTGCTCGCTCATGTAATTTTGGGTGGGACGCAGCTGCTTGCACCCTGAGGATGACTTGGCTGCGATATTGGCCCTTGTCATGTAGTTATGAAAATATGCTAAACATTGAAATAGACAAGTATTCATTGGACGTTCCCGATGGGATGATCAGACCATCAGTCAAACAGCTTAATTAAGGCGAGAGACTGCTTGCAAAAATACTGTCAGTGTTTTTTTTTCAGTATAATTTAAAGAAAACATTCAAAATACACTTTTACTATATCTTTCGTGCACCTTATCAAGTTGTAATATTAATAATAATACCTTTTATTATAATATTAATAAGGCGACGCAGTAGGTAGTGAGAAGGTCGCTGGTTCGAGCCTCGCCTGGGTCAGTTGGCGTTTCTGTGTGGAGTTCATGTTCTCTTTGCGTTCGCGTGGGTTTCCTCCGGGTGCTCCGGTTTCCCCCACAGTCCAAAGACATGCGGTACAGGTGAATTGGGTAAGCTAAATTGTCCGTAGTGTATGAGTGTGGATGTTTCACAGAGATGGGTTGCGGCTGGAAGGGCATCCGCGGCGTAAAAAAACGTGCTGGATAAGTTGGCGGTTCATTCCGCTGTGGTGACCCCGGATTAATAAAGGGACTAAGCCGAAAAGAAAATGAATGAATGAATAATATTAATAACATAAATACCTTTTATTTGTGTCTGTAGATTTCAATTACAATACATATGTTATGTACATACCCTAACCATAGAATACACGCCCTAACACTAAACTTCAAAGTTTTTTATTGTATATTTTGAAGGTTTTTACATAGAAATATGCACAATGAAAAGAGATTCCTAAAACTAAAATGAAGTTTTTTAGATGTTTGTATCAGTATCATGTTTAGGATAAGCTAGTTTTTAAAGATATAAAACTGATATAAACATGTAAAGCTAGGTCACTTCCACCTAAATGGATCAACAGTTTTATTCACGTCAACTCGCATCACATCATAACCAATCAAATGCTCTCTAGTATCTGTCATGCCCCGCCCCCTTCAAGACGCTTCTCATTTGCTTTTCATTTGATGCGCTTGAGCTTAACCACTCTCACTGGGAGAGCTGTGATAAAACAAAATGCTATTGGCTGTTTTTTTAAAAGGAAGGAGCTACACTATGTCCCACCCTCTCTTTGTGTTTCGGTCGAGATTACATCAAACATTGGATACAAATGCATATTTTAAAGCACTTCATGGGCCCTTTACTGGAAATAGGTTTGAACCAGACGTTAAGGCTGCATGATATTGAAAAAAAAAAAACTGACAGTGCGATATTTTGTTTTTCTGCAATATATGTTGCGATATGAATATAATTTCATAAGATAACTATTTGGAAGGGGGCAGCATGGTGGCGCAGTGGGTAGCACAATCACCTCACAGCAAGAAAGTCGCTGGTTCGAGCCCCGGCCAGTTGGCCAGTTGCCGTTTCTGTGTGGAGTTTGCATGTTCTCCCCGTGTTTGCGTGGGTTTCCTCCAGGTGCTCCAGTTTCCCCCACAAGTCCAAAGACATGCGGTATAGGTGAACTTGGTAAGCTAAAATTGTCCGTAGTGTATGTGTGTGAATGAGTGTGTATGGATGTTTCCCAGTGATGAGTTGCAGGTGGAAGGGCATCCCCTGCTTAAAACATATGCTGGATAAATCGGCGGTTCATTCCGCTGTGGCAACCCCAGAATAATAAAGGGACAAAGCCAAAAAGAAAATGAATGAATGAACTATTTAGATAAAAATTCTCAATTTTACATTGATTGTGATGACTTTGTAGGGGAATGCATCTGCATAAAATATACAAAATGATACAAAAATGCACAAAATAATATCATTAAAAGGACATATGAAAAAATAAAAGAAAGATAGAAATGAAATAAACAACACTTAATGGTTTTCGTTGGAGTCTAAAGGCTGATTAATACTTCTGCGTTGAGCGCACACAAATGGTCCGGTGCAGCCTTCACACGTTTGCATACCCCTCACCGTGGCTGACGCCACCGCTGGCTCGCACCTCTCAAAAAATGTAACTAC
The DNA here is from genome assembly GCA_903798195.1 of Danio kyathit. NCBI lineage: Eukaryota > Metazoa > Chordata > Actinopteri > Cypriniformes > Danionidae > Danio > Danio kyathit. Next base: position 32,449,417 of record LR812541.1, read on the forward strand.
ACATCGTGACGACACGTGGCACAAGCTCTGTGATTAGCTGGTATAAATCAGCCTTAACAGTATTGAAATATAGAAATTCAGTAATCAAATGTAAACAGTGTCTTTATTGTTTAAATATATAAACCCAATCAATTGAGTCTAATCTAATTGTTAAAGCTTTATAATGTCTTGTGTTCAAATGGTTTAAATTAACTTAAAATCTCTTGAGATCCTGTGATATGACTATTGCATATTTGCACATTGCGATATCGATGCTGAAACAATATATTGTGCAGCCCGCCACGTCAGGCACTATTTAGGTTTTTGAGCTTGAAATGTATGTAAACGAGTGCATATTTCACTAAATGGTAGCTCATTTGCATATTTAAACATAACAATTTTGAAAGCTTTTTACAGTTAAAGTTTGCATTTCTTAATTGGATAGTAATCCCAAAAATGAAAGTTCTGCTATCATTTACTTTCATATATTTAAAGAATGTTAAACTGGTAACCATTGACATCCATAGCAGTGAAAAAAAAATACTATGGATGTCAATGGTTACCGGGTTCCAGCATTCTTCAAAATATCTTCTTTTTGTGTTTACCAGAAAAAAATATAATTATTAAAAAAACTGGTTTAAGTGTGTCAAGGTTAAGTGTGAGCAAACTATGAATATTTAATATAGCAAGCTTGTTTTTCTTCTTCCCCTATTTACCTGCAGTGTCTTGCCGCAATTTAGGAATGGTTTGTGAGCATGTTTTTAAGGAGAGGTTTCAGATTAAAGTCACAGTGACCCTTTGTTTTAATTGTGGATGGCAATCAGCAGCCTTTTGTCAACATGCAAACGGTTTTTCATTTCGACTAGTCGCTCAAATGACAGAGCAGCGCAGGCTTTAAAGTGAGCCGTCTGTAAATTTGCATGTGCTGGTAAAATGGTCTTGTGTCAGCACCGAGCCATTTCTACTGAGCCTCACCTTCAACAATGTAATTATGTCACAATGTTGTATCACTCTGAAAGCAACTCGTGCAATTTGAAGGGTAGGAGGGAGACTAATCTAGAAGCAAAGTGCTGAGTAATCTTAAGCCAATTTCTCCTTATTAAATTTCTCCTGAAATTTACCATTTTCCCAGTGCCCTGCTGAGCTCACAGAAGCAATTTCAACGTGCTGCTCTGTCTGTTGTTCCTGCAGTGTTTTCCAGGCCATTCCTGGAGTTTGCTTGAAAATTTAATTTGATTAACGTCGTTCATAATAAAGCGTGTCTGCCTTAAACACGCCAGCTGAAATGACGGATCAGTGGTTATGAAGGTGACCTTTCATTTTTAGCTGTTTATGGCTAATACCTATTAATTAGGCATGAGGTTAAGCCAAGGTCATTGTAATAAATGCTAAATGTAGGAACAAATACTCTAGTGGTAATTGTTGATGTGCTCATCTTGATTGCGTTTGGTATATTACAGTTTTGTCTAATATACATTAAAGTGGCTTCTTTAACCTTTTGTTCTTGATTTTATCTCACGTTTAAAAAGACGGAGGCTTTCCGCAATTTATTTATGTATTTCTTTTGGTCATATGAATGTACAGTACACCCTCAACCTCATCAATAACCCTTCTGTACCCCTTCATCAACCCCAAACCAGAAATGTGTTCCTTTTAACTCACATTATACTGGATATCATTTAGCATTATCTGTAATATTATTAAAGTGGCATTATTACAGTAAATCACTTTTAAGCTAAAAGCGATCAATACTGTGGGTGAAGAATAGACCGCTCTCAAAATGAAGGAGTATGAGGAATATAGGCTAGAAGCTGTTATTTTATAACTGCATTTCGTTTGATATTGGTTGGTTTTATAGCCTGAGACATTTAAAGGGTTGAAATAGGAAGCAGTGGTACTGTACTGTATATTGTTGTGAAGATTGAGATGAGTAAAGAACACCGCTACAGATATTTACTTCCATCGGCATATATTGCCTTAATGTACTTTTCCCCCTGCAAAAACAATGTCCAAACAACAAATATTTGCTTAAATTATTTTAATGTAATTTTATTATTATTATTATTATTATTATTATTATTATTATTATTATTATTATTATTATTATTATTATTATCAATAAGTATATATTATAAATGTTTTATAATATTTTAGCAATTATTCAAAAAAGTTAATTGTTCAAATAGTTATTTAATTACAAACTTAATTTTCTTTTATTATTTAATACTTTTTATCTTTAAGGGGTGAGAAACCTACACTGGTCTCACGGTTTGGTTACATTATCATATATGTATACAGGGAGTGCAGAATTATTAGGCAAGTTGTATTTTTGAGGATTAATTTTATTATTGAACAACAACCATGTTCTCAATGAACCCAAAAAACTCATTTATATCAAAGCTGAATATTTTTGGAAGTAGTTTTTAGTTTGTTTTTAGTTTGAGCTATTTTAGGAGGATATCTGTGTGTGCAGGTGACTATTACTGTGCATAATTATTAGGCAACTTAACAAAAAACAAATATATACCCATTTCAATTATTTATTTTCACCAGAGAAACCAATATAACATCTCAACATTCACAAATATACATTTCTGACATTCAAAAACAAAACAAAAACAAATCAGTGACCAATATAGCCACCTTTCTTTGCAAGGACACTCAAAAACCTGCCATCCATGGATTCTGTCAATGTTTTGATCTGTTCACCATCAACATTGCGTGCAGCAGCAACCACAGCCTCCCAGACACTGTTCAGAGAGGTGTACTGTTTTCCCTCCTTGTAAATCTCACATTTGATGATGGACCACAGGTTCTCTATGGGGTTCTGATCAGGTGAACAAGGAGGCCATGTCAATTGTTTTTCTTCTTTTAGACCCTTTCTTGCCAGCCATGCTGTGAAGTACTTGGACGCGTGTGATGGAGCATTGTCCTGCATGAAAATCATGTTTTTCTTGAAGGATGCAGACTTCTTCCTGTACCACTGCTTGAAGGTGTCTTCCAGAAACTGGCAGTAGGACTG
>LR812541.1:32457417-32599917 GCA_903798195.1 Danio kyathit
ATGAGCAAGCATTTCTTCATTTTATTTTGGCCAGTTTTTGTTTGTTTTCAATAACTTACAGAAGACACCCACTAAAATGTAACATTATAAATAATAAATGTGCCCTGTATATTTAAACAAAAGTCATTTTAATCACATATTAAAAGTCGATTTAATGATCTTAGTCTATTTTAAGTCTATTTAAAGTCTATCTAATGATTTAATGCTTGTAATAGCAATTTTCAATCTTTTTACCTTGGCACGATTGTTCAAACCACTAGGTTTTACCTATTTGTCAGTAAAATATTTTTAATCATTTAAAATGGCCAGAATAAGCATGTTGTTTTTGTAGTTTTATGTAAGTATATATGTCAGGCTGAATAAATATAGAGCATTATTTCAATTTTATATTTTGTCAATTTTTAAAAAAACAAATTTTACTCTTTAAACTTTTTTTAACTTAATTATTATGTTTATTATTTAAACATAACATTATGTTTTCTATGTTTATAAAATCACCCATTTTAAATTTATTTGGACACTAAAATGAAATGTATTGAATATAGAATTATTATTATTATTATTATTATTGTTATTATTATTGTTATTATTATTGTTGGTGTTGTTGTTAATGCATATTCTATAACATAACTTAATAATAACCATTAATCATTAGTATAATACAATGATTATAAGTTATACAAAATATTTCTGAAACATTATTTCTTTTGAAAAACAAATACACTAGTCAAATATCATAGTATGCGTTTTCTTATAAAATTAACTGGCTTGCAGTGATGGAAAGAGTACTGAAAAATCATACTTAAGTAAATGTGCCATTACTTGCTTAAAAATGTAGTGCAAGTAGAATAAAAGTATCTGTTGTAAATATTACTCAAAGTATGAGTAAAAAGTTGCCCTTTCAAAAGTACTCAAGAGTAGCGAGTAGTATTATGCTGTAAAAAGTGCATGCATTTACATGTAATTTGTGGATGTGTGTACTGTGTAAACGTAACATTCTGTAGTGCATTTAGTTATTGCCAAGCATGCACACAACATCATAATGCCAAAATTCAGTGTCTAGCCAGTGTCTAAGGACAACCTTATTTGGATCACTAATAACAACGTCAAATGACATTGGTATTTGGTTGATTTTAGGTTGTGTTGAAAAGTGACCAAAATCCAACGTCGAGCCAAGATCTAAATTATTGACGTCAAAAACTTACAATTATTCGTCAGATATGGCAATCAAAATCCAACGTCTGATAGACATCATAGTGGTAACGTCTACGCAATTTCAAGCTGTAACATCATTAGATGTTGATATTTGGTTGATTTTAAGTTGGATGTAGCACATTGACGTCGGCCTGATGTTGATATTTGGTTGATTTTAAGTTGGATGTAGCACATTGACGTCGGCCTGATGTTGATATTTAGTTGATTTTAAGTTGGATGTAGCACATTGACGTCGGCCTGATGTTGATATTTGGTTGATTTTAAGTTGGATGTAGCACATTGACGTCGGCCTGATGTTGATATTTGGTTGATTTTAAGTTGGATGTAGCACATTGACGTCGGCCTGATGTTGATATTTGGTTGATTTTAAGTTGGATGTAGCACATTGACGTCGGCCTGATGTTGATATTTGGTTGATTTTAAGTTGGATGTAGCACATTGACGTCGGCCTGATGTTGATATTTGGTTGATTTTAAGTTGGATGTTGCACATTGACGTCGGCCTGATGTTGAGTTCTGACGTCAACTCGATTTTCATTTCCGAAGAAAATGCAAAGTCCCCACGACATTGAGGTGCAACGTCAATCTAACGTCATTTTGACGTCTGGTGGTTGCTGGGTGTTTAAGGATATTTTGGTCATGATACAGTAAACATCATCTTTTATGCACGTAGCATGTCATCTCCTCATCGGTGACATGCATCTAAACAGTCTCTGGGTCAATGTGTGTAAAAGATTTTGGACATCTACTTGGATACTTTTAATGCTTCCAAACAGTTTGCTGCAATTATAAATCGCCCATGTCTTGAGGTAGCTCATTATGATGCAATATACCTTCTATAGGCGATTTGATTAAACAGGAATTACAGGACTGATTTTTGAAATCCCCATAGACAATAAAAAATAAAGTAGTGACTGCAGGTTGAAGGAAAGTAGTGGAGTAAAAGTACCAATACTGCACTAAAAATGTAATCAAGGGAAAGTAAAAGTACACATTTATAAAACTACTTGGTAAATTACAATTCCTGAGAAAAACTACTCAATTACAGTAATTTGAGTATTTGTAATTTGTTACTTTACACCACTGCTGGTCTGTGACCTATTGACCTTTAAAGCAATAGATCACCAATAAATTAACATTTTCTGTTAATTCACTCACCTTCAGGCCATCCAAGGTGTCTTTTTTGATCTACATTAATGAAACATTAAAAAAATTTATGTGAAAGCTGAAATCTTTGGAAATATATTAAATGCAAGATAGTGGTTACCATTACTTTGAGAGGCAAGCTAAAAACAAAATAGTATGTGGCTCCTATTCTCGTCCAGCAAATGATTGGTCTGTGCAAAAAACTGAATGTCATTTACCTTATAGGTTACTTTACTTTATACTTTAACATTTTTACCTTTTAATTCACTGTCTTCACAAAAAATGTCATTACTTCATCTTTAAAGGAGTAGTTCACCAAAAATTTAAATTACCCCATAATTTGCTCACCCTCATGACATCCTTGTGTATATGACTTTGCTCTGTCATACGAACACAGCCAAGAGTCATTTTAAATTTTATCCTGGCTCTTCTATGCTGTATAATGGAGCTGGGTAGTGGCCTGTTTTTTGAAGCTTCCAAAAGTGTAGAAACCCATCAAAATGAACCCAAGTGCTGCCATGGGGGTTCATGTGTTTTTGTAACAAAATAATTTCTCATTTTAAATGATAAAGTCAAATCACTGATTTCCGGCGTCTGCTAAATTCTCAACAACTGATCTCTGACTCATTTCATTTTCCTTTGAGTCATCTTTAACTTAAAAAGTCATTGATTTTGCCAAGAAATGCAGTCAAATAGTAAAAAAGTGACATGTTTTTGTTTTTAAAAGTTAAGTACCGTGTTTTTAAAGTGCTGTTTCATGCACATGACATTGCAATGGATTCAAGATGCGAACACACCGGTCAAAGGTGTCCATCTAATGCTAGTTTACATAGAAAATCGATGTAAAAAGCAGCGCAGTGGAATACAAAAACACGCTCCGTGTCAACGGCTGCTTACTGTGTTGTGTGTGCATTCGACAGCAGGTAGTTAAGCATACACACATTCACACGTTTTGCCTCTAATAAAGGATATTTTAATTATAAACAACATTAAATTGTGTTCTCACTCGGGGGAAATCACTAAAAATGAAGTGTACGCACTGATACGTTGTTATCTTAAAAAGTGCCGGCTGATTTTTTATTTATTTATATATTTATTTTTCCAGCTGACTGCTAGTTGGCAGCGGTACAGAATTTACTGTCCTTCATTTAGCATGTAATCAGGGATGCAATGCAGTTTTTCCCACAGATTAAGTCATGAATTTAAGACTTTACCCATACTTTATGTGTGGACATGAGGTGCGAAACAAGCTCAGATCGGATGTCCGACCTCAGCGGTGTTCTTGCTATAGTCGTTTCATTATGCTCAAAGGGCCATGAGGGACACTGCAGGTGTAATGCGCTCACGCCATGAAGGTGAAGAAATGGTTCATCATCCCTGATGTTAATAGGAAAGAGTTTGCAAGTAAGGTGATGCGACTCACCTCTTGGACAGAAATGGCAATGACCAAGGCCTGCTTAGAAGACAAAGGGATTGATGTGGTTATAAATTACTCCACTGCGCCACCTAGGCCAGCTGCTTTTCACTTTGTCATCAGGAGAAGGCGATAAAGCAGGAAAATGACCAGTCTCTCTCTCTCTCTCTCTCTCTTTCTCTCTGTCTCTCTCTGTCGCTCTCTCTCTCTCTCTTTTTAATACATAAATGAATACGCTATGAGAGCGGTCATTATTTAAGACATGCAATCATGTGGGACATGGACTTGACATGTGAAATCTCACAGAAACGCTCGCAGTGACCTCCATCTTTATGAGCTGAAGTATTTTTTTTGTTGTTCAATGTGGGATTATTGTAAGTAATATTCACAAAGCACTCCCTCTGCCTAGGAACGTTATTATAGTTTTGCATTTTTGAATTTTTTTTTATTTCAATACTATTTTCAAATTTGCTTTTTGTTTGAGTTTAGTTTTAGATCGTTTCATTAATGGTTTACTAGTTTATTTATTTATTATTTTTTAACAAATTTATATTTAGTTTTAGTATCAAATTTGATAGTATCAGTTTTTTGTTCGTTTTTAATGTTTAGTTTTAGTTAGTTTTGAGTAATTTTAGTTTAGCAGAATTAAGAAATAATGTCCAGTGTAAAGCTTTTAAAGTAACATTTTTGCATAGCTTACACTACTTGAAAAAAGTAGTGTCGCCTATCCAAGTTTAAGGAACAACAAATAATAACTTGACTTCTAGTTGATCAGTTGGTATCAGAGGTGGCTTTAATAAAGGCAAATGCCTCTAGATTACGCTTATTTTACCAAAATAAAATATGATCATGCCTTGATTTTTAATTATTTAATTAGGACAGTAAGGTCTGACTTTGCTTAGACAAAAGTCTTGTCACTTAACAGAAATAATGTACAGTAGAAAATAAATCCATGGTGCAGTGGAAAAAGAATTAATATTGTGTATGACTCCCATGAGCTTAGACTGCATCCATACATCTCTGCAATTACTCAAATAACTCATTAATAAAGTCATCTGGAATGGCAAAGAAAGCGTTCTTGCAAGACTCACAGAGTTAATCAAGATTCTTTGGATTCATCTTCAATGCCTCCTCCTCCATCTTACCCCAGACATGCTCAATAAAGTTTATGTCTGGTGACTGGGCTGGCCAATCCTGGAGCACCTTGACCTTCTTTGCTTTCTGGAACTTTGATGTGGAGGCTGAAGTATGAGAAGGAGCGCTATCCTGCTGAAGAATTTGCTCTCTCTTGTGGTTTGTAATGTAATTGGCATCACAAATGTCTTGATACCTCAAGCTGTTAATGTTGCTATCCACTATGCATATTTCTCGCACCGTACACCCCCATACTGAATGTAACCCCAAACCATGATTTTTCCTTCACCAAACTTGACTGATTTCTGTGAGAATCATGGGTCCATGCGGGTTCCAGTAGGTCCTCTGCAGTATTTGTGATGATTGGGATGCAGTTCAACAGATGATTCATCTGAAAAATCTTCTGCCACTTTTTCAAATTATCAACCAGATGTCAAGTTAATATTTATTGTTCTTACACCTGGGATTGATGACAAGACTTTTGTCAGGTAGTGTACATTAACTCTTGTGCAAACATCTTAGTAAAATAAAAATTTGTACAATCACTGAATTCAAAACCATACAAATTAAACTAATAAAAGTAAAAATTGATGAAGTACCAATTTATCAAACTTTTTCTTATTAAAGATCACACTACAGTATATGTAGTGGAATATGCCTACTTTACTTTTTTTGGCAAATAAAGGAAAGTTCAAACATCTTTATGTTTAAATAGATATATAAATAATACATAATACACATTTATAAACCTGCACAGTTCAGATTGTCCTCCACAAAATGAGGGCTTATGAATTCTCAAAACGAATTTTTATTTATTTTTGCTAATTATCATGGACTGTTGTTCGCTTTGTTTTGTTTTAGGTTTTCGTTTATTGGGAATTTTCTTATTTTATTCCAGTTAACAAATTTTTTTTACCAATAGATTTAATCTTTATATTTAGTTGTCATTCACTAAAATAACCTTGCTGTCTAGTTGGCCAGCTGAAGAAAAAGAGCAGCCACCTTTAAGTAAGCAATTTTATAATTGTCCCTGTGAGCTTGTTCCTGCCCTATGAAGTACCACAATTGGAGAACTGCACTTTATGGCTGGATGAGTCGCCTCATCACTCCTTAAAAAAAAAAAAAGGTGAAAAAAAAAAACATCCTGAAAATAAGAGCCCAGAAAATAGAGCCATAAATAATCCAGAGAGCAATGGGTTTTCCTTTAAATAAATACCGATCAGGTTTATGTTGAAAGACAATAGAAAACGTAGCCCAGATATGCAGTTTACAGTATTTATAGCTGTAATATCGTGGTGCCACCACCGTAATTTCATGCCCCAATGAGAATGGCAAGGTCAAAGCAAATGCTTCGACTGAGCATCTGCTAATATGGTGACTCATAAACAGGCTCTGCGTGTATCAGGTGCACCAAATAATACAGTATAATGAAATACAGAATAGCTTTCCATTATTGTTCTTTTTTTTCTTTTACGGTGTCGTCATTAGATGTAATTTATGTCTTAAAATAAATTCATCTACCGGCAGGTCGATCTGAAATAGAGGTCAGAGGGGTCATTCCACAGGTTTTGGAAAGTGTAATAAATTTCATGTTTGCTTTTGGTGTTCTTTTTCCCTTTTATATGTAAAATTCGCTCTTGTTGTCCTTCTTTTAAATTGGATCTCAAAGGTCTTTCATTTGTCGTCCTATTTTCTTTGTAATAAAGGCATCAGAGGAGACAAAACAGCTGAGCGAGTCCCAAAACCAGAAAGAAAAGCAAATGCGTCTAATGAATTTACATGCATCTTATTCGGACCCCCTTTGTAGTTGCGCAGGTGGGGGTGCTGTTTAAGAATTCAAATGACAATTCAAATATGTACATATTTGTTCATTACGTCCTTAGAAAGCCACCCGCTCATTCTGGAGGTGAACTCCCGAAAAACGTGAACTTCCTGAGAGCGTCTTTACGGCGAGGTGAGTGGGAGGAAATGAGAGGGGGGCCTCTAAGTCTCATTCAATAGTCTGCCACCATGCAGTCTGGTGTGGTCAGATGAATAGAGAGTCCAGGGACACATTATTGCTTATTGGACAGTACAGGCTGACTGCACCAGCTCAGCACATGGCCATGGCTGCTTCCTGGCACTTTGAATGCCACGCAAGACAGGATGACCAATATTTGCCTTAAATTATTCAACGTTTTTCAGGGCCATTTCAACCTCCAGTGAAGAAGCCGCCTTCCTTTTAACTTTGACCTCAACCTAGAGATTTCCGCGAGAGTGGTAAAACTGGCTCGACGTGGTCATTTTAAATGAAAATGGCGGTGGCGTAAATTTTGTTAATATCATTCTTGACAGTAAGGGAGAATATGGTTATATGTAGAGGGATCGCTGTCATAAATTCCGGACGTTAACATTTTGCTGCTACGTCCTCCTGCTATCTCAAGTGGAAACTTTGCACGATTTAGAGGTTTTCGCACCGATTTTTTTATGAGGTCATTTAAAAACCATCATAAACTGTTAAATAACTAGGTAATCTAAAGAGGGTATAAAATAGAGGTTATTGCTTAGCCAAGGCTGCAGGTTCACGCTATGAAGTTAAGAATTAGTTGGTTTATTTATTTATTTAAAAGAAACCTCATGTTCTCACCAGGCCTACAGTTATTTGATCAGAAACAAGTAATGCTCTAAAATATTAATCTAATAGTCTGATGAATCATAACTTATATTCCTGCTTAATTTTCTACCGCCATTATCATTATTACAGTTTTCAGTGCCACATAATAATAATAATAATAATAATAATAATAATAATAATAATTCCTTTTATATAGTTCTTTTCTAGACACTCAAAGCGCTTTACACATTGAGGGGAATCTCCTCATCCACCACCAGTGTGCAGCATCCACCTGAATGACGCGACGGCAGCCATATTGCGCCAGACCACACACCACACATCAGCTGATTGGTGAAGAGATGTAGTGATGATGAAGCCAATTATGGTATGGGGATGGTTAGGAGGCCATGATAGACAGAGGCCAGAGGGCATATTTGGCCAGGATGCCGGGGTTAAACCCCTACTCTTTATCGAAAGACATCCTGGGATTTTTAACGACCTCGGTTTAACGTCTCATCCGAAAGACGTCGCTCACTGAGCAGTATAGAGTCCCTGTCACTATACTGGGGCATTAGGACCCACACAGACCACATGTTGGGCGCCCCTGCTGGTCTCACTAACACAACTTCCAGCAGCAACCTAGCTTATATATTTGTTTAATAAATCTGCTTTGTTCAAATGCACCAAAACATATTACCTATATTCACTGAGAAATGGATATAAATATTCATTTTTAAAACAGGGTGTACTCAATTATGTTGAGCACTATATAAAACATGCCAGTGCACAAAAATAACTATAGTGGGAGTTTCACAATTCACATATTCATTAACACATAATTTACTGCAAATAAAGATGAAAAAAAAAATAAAATACCAAAATATCTATTTAGTATTGCATATGAACAGAGGAAAAAATGAATAAATAAAAACTAAAAATAAATAAGCAATAATATTTTTTTTTGTGAAAACGGTGATACATTTTTTGAATTTCTTGACGAGCAAAACATTTTTATATTGGTAATATTTTTATATTATATTAGGGCTGCACAATATATCGTTTTAGCATCGATAACGCAATGCGAGCATCTGGAATAGTCACATTGCAAAGATATGCAATGTTGAGTCTGAATTGTAGTTGAACAGGAACCACAGAATTGTATTTAATTTAATATTTTATATATATATATATATATATATATATATATATATATATATATATATATATATATATATATATATATATATATTTTTATATTTTAGAATTTGTTTTTGATATTTGGACTAGAAATGAGACAAAGCAAAGTAAGAAAATATTTTGTGATTGTTCAATCTCTGTACCTGGATACTGTTAGTCTCCCCAAAAATAGTGAAATAGTGCTATTCAATCTATCTTGTGAAACTTTATTCATATTGCAATATTTATTGCAGAAAAATAAAACATGAGATATGAGATACAATATGAGATTTTTACAATATCATGCAGCCCTAACTGATATATTAGTGTTACTTCATTTATCTTAAGATTAAACTTTTTTAACATTGCATTTTTCAATGCTGTTTGTTACAACCCCTTTTTGTCTAGGGGAGTGGGGTTGCACATTTAACGGAGGAAATGGATAATGCAAAAACTCAAAAACAAATTGTAATACAAAGTAAGGATGGACAACAAGGATAAGTGATGAAATAAGTGATTTATTTACAATAAGTGAGGGTGAATCAGTAAGTGAGGTATTTACAATATATACAAGGTCAATGACAATAAACAACGAAATGTTAGAAAGACTGGCTATGGGTGGCGCTAAATAAAAGAACCAAACAAAACCAAACAGTCTTACTAATATTTACAACAAATCCCTTCTAATCTAATAATCAAAAGATATGAAAAAGAAATCTTCAACGTCAATGACGTCCTATCTAATCTACACTGACTAACAATTAAACCAAAAATACACAGGTTGGCACACACCCTCTTACCTGGTGTATCTAGACAAAAGTTAATCTATGTGCTGCTATGTATATCACGTGACGTACTTACCTACCAGTCTTTCTAAGCTCACAAGGAAACATGAGGATAGGGAAGATATGGTAACACAAAGGTAAGAACAGACAGTAACAAATTCGAACAACAATAACAACGTGTAAATCAAATAAAGACAAACAATACGGATAAACGGGGATAACAATCAAACTGTCAAGCAAACCAAACAAGCCAAAATAGCGAGATCAAATACATCAAAACAGTGAGTCAGAAAATCTGCTCCTGAACAAACAAACTGAAGACCTTTTAAAGGCTAGGTGGCATGCAGGGATTGGCTGGGACTTGGGCAGAGTTGTGGAGTGGCAACCAATCAGGTAGCAGGAGGGATAGGATTGGTTGTAGCAAAAAACAATTGAAACAGCCAATCAGAGACGGGAGTAGGCGGAGCAAGACGAAGTAGACTGGGTGACAGACAGAAACACATGATGAGACACAAAAAAATAAACAATAAAATAACCAAATAAGTGCTGACATGTAACACCCCCCCACTAAAGAACAAACATAATAAAAAATATGTTTGCAAATAAAGAAAACTAGACATGCACAAAAACAGTCAATTCCATTTCATTAACAAAATTAAGAAATGAAAAGAAACTTACAAGTCATGTCGAGACAGAGTATCAGCCACAACATTGTCTTTCCCTTTCTTATGGCGAACCTCGAGGTTGTAGTTCTGTATAATCAGTGACCAGCGCATCAACCTCTGGTTCTGATTATACATTTGTGACAGGAAAACAAGTGGGTTATGATCAGTGTAGATTACAACTGGAGTTGAACTGGAACCCACATAAACTTCGAAGTATTGTAGAGCCAACAACAGAGCAAGAGCTTCTTTCTCAATGGTGGAGTAATTTAACTGATGCTTATTAAACTTGCGTGAGAAATAGCATATCGGGTGGTCAATTCCTTCTGCATCCTCCTGCAGTAAGACAGCACCGGCACCTACAGCACTGGCATCCACCTCCACCTTGAAAGGTTTTTCAAAGTTTGGAGCTGCCAATACTGGAGTCTCACAAAGGAGTGCTTTAATGCTGTTAAATGCATGCTGGCATTCCGGTGACCATTTAAATTGTTTCGATGGGCTCAACAAATTTGTAAGCGGAGTCACGACACTCGAGAAGTTTCGGCAAAATCCTCGATAATATCCGGCCATTCCCAGGAATCTACGCAGTTGGCGACGGGTATTAGGGGTTGGGAAGTCTGTTATCGCAGTTACTTTCGCATCAACTGGTCTGACTTGGCCTTGACCAACCTGTTTTCCAAGATATGTAATTGTAGCTTGGGCAAAATCACATTTCGCCAAGTTCAGTGTCAAATTTGCTTTAGCTAATCGATCAAACACAGTGTGTAACTGAGACATATGTTCTGGCCATTCTGAAGAGTAGATCACCAAGTCATCTAGATATGCATTACATCCCTCAACACCTGCCAGTACAGTAGTTACCAAGCGTTGAAATGTCGCAGGTGCGTTGCGAAGTCCGAAGGCCATTACATTGTATTGCATAAAGTGATCAGGGGTTACGAAGGCAGATATGTCTGATGCACGCGGTGTCAGAGGCACTTGCCAATAACCTTTCAGTAAGTCTAATTTTGTTACGAAACGAGCGGATCCTAAATTATCAATGCAGTCCTCCATGCGCGGTAGAGGATAACAGTCGGGCACTGTCACGGCATTCACTTTACGGTAATCAGTGCAGAAACGATATGATCCGTCAGATTTAGGGACAAGAATACAAGGCGAGCTCCATGAACTGCAACTTGGCACCGCTAGACCATTCTCACAAAGGTACTCTACCTCGCTTTTCATAATCTCTCTCTTACGAGCATTAACACGATACGGATGCTGTTTAATAGGAGTCGAATTATGAACTATAATATCATGTTGGACTACTGAAGTTTGTGATGGAGTATCATGAAACAAATCTGGATAATTGCCAATCAAATTCTCAACGTCTTTCTTCTGAGAGGTTGTCAAGTGAATCAAATGCGCAGACAAATTTTCAAGAACCTTGGAATTTTGGAGCGAAGCACACTGCTGTGGAGCATTGCGCAATACTAAGCCATCCTCATCCGAATCTACAGAAATGGCAGAATTAATATTCACAAGCGCAATTGGTTTTGGGGATTCTTCAAGCTTACGTTCACGAACAAGATACGCTTTAAGCATATTAATGTGGCAAACACGGGTCTTTCTTCTACGATTGGGTGTGCGTAAAATATAGTCAGTATCACTTATTTTGCGATCAATTACGTAAGGTCCGGCGAATCGTGCAGACAGGGCGGAATTTGTTACGGGAAGAAGCACCAGTACCTGGTCTCCTGGTTTAAATTCACGTGCTATAGTTTTTACATCAAATCGTTTTTTCATTTTTCCCTGCGTAGATTTGAGTGCGAGTTGTGCCATAGAGCAAGCATCGTGTAACCGTTCCCTAAATCGACTCACATATTGCAAAATATTCGTTTTGCTACCTGATTCAGAGTTTACAATGTGTTCTTTCAACACCTTAAGGGGTCCGCGGACAGTGTGTCCAAACACAAGCTCAGCTGGGCTGAAGCCGAGGGACTCTTGTACGGTTTCGCGTACAGCAAACAACATCAGAGCCACGCCTTCATCCCAATCCTTGCCAGTGTCTAGACAGTACTTCCTCAGCATGGATTTAAGAGTTTGGTGGAACCGCTCGAGTGCTCCCTGGCTTTCCGGATGGTAAGCACTGGACACACAGTGTTGAATAGCAAGTGTCTCCAACACCTGGTTGAACACCTTCGACATAAAGTTAGTCCCTTGATCACTTTGTACAATCTTGGGAAGACCAAATGTAGCAAAGAACTTAATTAGGGCTTTGATTATTACGGGTGCAGTTATCTTGCGTAACGGTATGGCTTCGGGAAATCGTGTGGCAGCACACATAATTGTCAGCAGAAACTGGTTACCGGCCTTCGTTCTTGGCAACGGACCTACACAATCAACAATGACCCTTTCAAATGGTTCAGTCATGACAGGTATTGGAGTGAGAGGAGCAGGTGGAATTACCTGGTTAGGTTTACCACTGTACTGGCATGTTTGACAGGTGCGGCAGTATCTGGCAACATCTCGCTTCAACCCTGGCCAGAAGAAATGCCTCAGGACTCTGTGGTAGGTCTTCGTGATTCCTAGGTGACCAGACAAGACATGATCATGCGCAAGAAACAACACTTGCTGTCTGTAAACAGTAGGAATTACCACCTGACATACTGTACTCAGTTCAGCATTTTGCTCTATTGCTGAACTCCACTTACGCATCAATAGGGAGTCTTCAAGAAAATAACCCACTTGTTTCCGTTCCAACTCTTCTCGAGGAACCACTGACTTGAAACATTTTGCTAATGTTTGATCCTTTTTCTGGGCACTGATGATTTGTTCTCTAGATAAATTCAGGTTAGGATTCAGATTATCAGGCACACACTTTTCAAACACAGGCTTCTTTTCATCAACAACATTTGTCACATCACTACACATGTCATCAGAAATCATGAATGAATCAGCCAGAGTAAATTCCTTGTCTATGTGCTTTTGCTGAGCTCGGGTGACTACGCATTCAGAAAATGTTTCAGGGAATGCTTTCGAAAGTTCATCGGGTATCGAAGATACAGGCGAGTTATCAGAGACTTCACAGTCTGGCATTACTTTGCCACCAGCGAGGTCATTACCAAGAATAAGAGAAATGCCTTTAACTGGTAATGCGGGTCGAACTGCCACGTACACAAAGCCATTAACGAGTTTGCACTGTAAATGAATTTTGTGCACGGGTGCCTTAACAATTCCCATCTGGATTCCTTGCATTAATATGCTGGAACCAGTTGAGGTTTGTGTTCCAATCGGAAGTGTATCAGCAAGCAAAATTGAATGACTAGCACCAGTATCACGCAACATTTTGATAGCTTGCTGATCTTCTGGTTTACCAGATATAGAAATTGATCCATTCATTACAAATGGTTTGTAAATCTCATCAACAGAGTCAATTTGTTCTTTGTTAATGGAAGCAGATCGGACAAAACCAACGCTTTTTGGTGGTTGATTTTTGTTTTTTAATGCACGGCAATCGTTAATTAGATGTCCAATTTTGTGGCAATAAAAACATTCTCTTGATTCTTTTGAACTCTCAGGTTTTGTCTGGATACGGGAAACAGAGGAACGAGCAGGCGGAATGACAGTCACAGTATCAGCACGAGCAGTGGAAAACACTGGTTTGTGCGTTAGCACAAACTCATCAGCATGAACAGCAGCTTTAGACAAAGAAGATACTTTTTGTTCATTCAAATAAAGCACTACACGTTCTGGCAAGCAATTCTTAAATTCTTCAAGCAAAATCAATTCACGTAGGGCACTGAAATCAGTAGTTTTAGTAGCACTACACCATTTATCAAATAAGACACTCTTTTCTCGTGCAAATTCAACAAAGGTTTGCTGGGTAGTCTTTTTGTGTTTGCGAAAGCGTTGTCTATATGCTTCTGGTACTAATTCATATGCACGTAAAATTGCAGTTTTCACGACGTCATAATTTAAACTTTCCTCTACTGAAAGTGTTGCACAGACTTCCTGGGCTTTACCACTCAGTTTGCACTGCAGTAGTACTGTCCAGATGTCTTTAGGCCAATTCAAAGTATTTGCAATGCGCTCAAAAACATTGAAGTATGAATCAACTTCATCTTCACGAAAATTTGGAACAAGTGAAATTTGTTTACTCACATCGATTTGGTTGAACATGGGTTTTGAATCCGCCTTGGTCACCTGACCAACCATGGATGTATCAGCACTGATCACAGGCATGGTCACAGCAGCTTTCGCCGCAGCCTCAAGCTCCAACTGACGCAGCTTTACCTGTTTGTCAGCCTCTATTTCCAGTCGTCGAATCTCAAGCTTTAACTCAAGCTCAGATTTATGTGCTCGTGCTTTTTCCTGCATCTCGTACTGAAGTCTGGCTAGACGTAATTTCAGTCTGCCATCCCCTTTTGAGTCTGTAGAGACAGGGGTAGAAGGATCAAAGGGTGGCAACAGAACTTTAGCTTCAGCCTCCGCTTCGACCTTAGCTACATCGCCATTATACCCTACATCCTTACTCACAGGACTGCACGGCTTTTCAACTGATTCATCAAATTCACTCCCATCTGGAGCATCACTGGTGATCTTAAAAAATTCCATTTCAACCAAATGTTCATAAACAATTTTCTTCACGGTTTTCTTCAAATACTGGCGGCTTACTGAAATTTGGAAATATTCAGCTATTTCAAAAATATCATCTTTACGCAACTTATCAAATTGTTCTATGGAATGACTACTAAGGAACGTTTCCAAATCAAACGACGCCATATCAAACTTTTAGTAAACAATGAACTAGAAGCAATAGACAAGTCCAACCTCACTTTTTTACAACTTTTACTGTAATAAACTAACAAACTTACTTTGTTTCGCAATGGGTTTGAATTGCAGCAAAAACCAAAAGCCTCAGTAACAAATATTGGGAACGTTGGAATCCCGGACGAGCCCCCAAAAATGTTACAACCCCTTTTTGTCTAGGGGAGTGGGGTTGCACATTTAACGGAGGAAATGGATAATGCAAAAACTCAAAAACAAATTGTAATACAAAGTAAGGATGGACAACAAGGATAAGTGATGAAATAAGTGATTTATTTACAATAAGTGAGGGTGAATCAGTAAGTGAGGTATTTACAATATATACAAGGTCAATGACAATAAACAACGAAATGTTAGAAAGACTGGCTATGGGTGGCGCTAAATAAAAGAACCAAACAAAACCAAACAGTCTTACTAATATTTACAACAAATCCCTTCTAATCTAATAATCAAAAGATATGAAAAAGAAATCTTCAACGTCAATGACGTCCTATCTAATCTACACTGACTAACAATTAAACCAAAAATACACAGGTTGGCACACACCCTCTTACCTGGTGTATCTAGACAAAAGTTAATCTATGTGCTGCTATGTATATCACGTGACGTACTTACCTACCAGTCTTTCTAAGCTCACAAGGAAACATGAGGATAGGGAAGATATGGTAACACAAAGGTAAGAACAGACAGTAACAAATTCGAACAACAATAACAACGTGTAAATCAAATAAAGACAAACAATACGGATAAACGGGGATAACAATCAAACTGTCAAGCAAACCAAACAAGCCAAAATAGCGAGATCAAATACATCAAAACAGTGAGTCAGAAAATCTGCTCCTGAACAAACAAACTGAAGACCTTTTAAAGGCTAGGTGGCATGCAGGGATTGGCTGGGACTTGGGCAGAGTTGTGGAGTGGCAACCAATCAGGTAGCAGGAGGGATAGGATTGGTTGTAGCAAAAACAATTGAAACAGCCAATCAGAGACGGGAGTAGGCGGAGCAAGACGAAGTAGACTGGGTGACAGACAGAAACACATGATGAGACACAAAAAAATAAACAATAAAATAACCAAATAAGTGCTGACATGTAACACTGTTTTATAAAAGCCACTCAGACACTTTTTTGCTTTATTTTTGTATTATGGACATTAGCTGATATAATTGTCATCATGTAATTAATATTTCTAGTCTCTATACACTTAGCTAACTATATTTTCTGTCGTCATTACATAAAATAAATACATTTCAGTAGATGTTTTTTAGTAATCTTTTTTGTCCTTAATAAATGCATCAATATTTTTGTATGAAACATTCAAAGTAATAACTTCAGTTAAACTCTTTTGTTTTATGAATGAAAACTTTTATCAGAAACCTACAAAATGCAGCGGTGGAATAAACCATGCACCCATACCTCCGCTGCGTTTGTGTGCTCCTGTATTGTTTTTGTGGTGCTGTTAGTGTGGCTCTATGAAGTGTGACTGTGATTTCATACCCAGCAGACAGGGCTGAACAGGCTCAGACTCTGTTTTCTGCCAAGCTCTCAGCTCTCTCCGCTCTATTTAAGCACATGTGGCACTGGCATTTGCCACATTTATGATGTGTGTATTACAGCGCAAAAACAGCTTGCTGTCTGCTCTTTAAACAGCTCAATTTGGAGCAAAGCTCAGCCTTTTGGCTCTCTGGCAGGCAGCCGTGCCGTATGAAAGCATGTGGAATAGAGTAGTGCGATGCCCGGGGGAATATCTCCAGTAAACAGAGCAAGAGCGCAAGAGAGAGACTAAATACGCAATGACAGACGTGACACACTCCAGTCTACTGTGTGGACAAACAAAGGTCAGAGGGAGTGTGTGAGTGTGTGTGTGTCGCAGGATACAGTAGATTTATTAAATTGATACGTGTAACTTACAGTTTAATAGAAACTGGAGCCTTTTTAAACCATCAGCTCTTAATGGAGATGTTAAAGCATTTGGGTTTTATGTGCCAATTGTAGAGGAAGCCTATAATGTTTTCCTCGCTTTTATGTCTTCATTAAATGTCAAAGCACAAGTACATTCTACTAACAGGCCTTTTCCGCCTCTGTCTTTCTTTTCTCGCTATTTCTCCCGTCTCTTGTTGCCGCGCGTCCCCATCGTCGCTCTGTTTAGGCCCGCATCGAGTCGCTTAATCAAGACAAGACACAGACCGATGACTGCGTTCAGTGTTGGAAATAAACCAGCCCCTTTTCTTTTTTCTTTTTTTTTTTTCCACAAAAGGAAATATTAATATTAGATTTTTTTCCCCCTCTCCTGTCGTTTTCCATCAGGGACCTCTATGCAATTTAATCACCACTAAAATCATTAAAAAAGATCTGAAGATTAAATTATATTGGCATTTGCAAAATTATGTAATACATTTACATTACAATGAAGAAATTAAAATAATGCATTTTATCTGTCTGGGGTTCCGCTGAGCTCCACCTGGGGAAATATAGCGGCAGGAAATGGACAGGCTCTGTTCTTCAGATCTGACGGTAATGGAGAGGAGCTCAGAGCTTTGGACCTTCAGAACGGCTCATCCTGGTCTGAGTCTGCCGCCTATAGTGCCATTAACCTAGTTTAGCTAGAGTTTTAATGTTTGGAGTTATGTGCAGGTATATGCAAAGGACAGTCAAGGACACACTTCCATTTATATCATCATTTTTCTTGTCCTTTTACACTTTTTTTTTATAGTGTAGTCATTTCTGGGGTTTTCAGCTTGTTTTTTTGTATCGGTAGAACTGAGCTTTAATCTTCAGACAGGGTTGATCTTGTATTTGTCATTGCATTGCAGTGATTCTTGAGTATTGGATGAAGGTTACAACATGATCATAATATCATACACTTGCCATTTACAACATTGCAAGCTTTAATTTGAAGCAAAGACGATAAAATTGATAAAGACAAAGGTACAAAACTTTGTACTTTGCTTTACTGAGGGAAAGATCTACAATCAAATGAAGCACAATCAAAACAATCTATTAAAGTATTTGTTTGCATTTGTAGAAACAATATACTTCATGATTATATCATCTGTGGTGCTTTCAGCTCTACTTAAAAGCAAAATAAAGGTTTGTACACTCAGTGAAGTTCACTGCTCACACTGCTAGTAATGCCATTTAGATAAATACTTTCCATGTTTTCTTTCCATGATTGAAGTAAACATAACTTAAATGACATTATTAAAAGTGGTGAGATTTGATAATGTTGATTTTGATGTATGTAATTTGTTATTCATGTCACATTTATATTTATATCACGTTGTACAGAAGATAGCTTTTTTTTAAGCAAGCAACATTAGTGTATTGACATATAAAACATTTTCATTTTTCATGTTGCTTTCAGTTGGAATTACAGCGCAGTTGCTAATATAAAGCAACTATAAAGTGTTTGTTTTGACTCACAAAAGCCTAACTTCGACAGACTGAACAGAAGAAAAAGACAATTTTCAAATCATAGAAGGTGGAGCCTCAAAGCCACACCCACAATGAATGGACTCTTTTCACATTTCCGGGTTTCTGGGTAGCAGAAGTTATCATAGTTATGTAAATTTAGAGCGCAGTAAATGGGAGAGTACAACAAATAATTATTATACATCTATTTATTTGACTAGCAAAATGTTATATTTTATATTTAAAATATTTATTTTATACACAAATGCAAATTTTCAAAGCTACTGTTTCTTATTTTTTGCAAAGATTTGAAGTATTATTTGGATACAATCTTTACCTCCAGCAATGTTAAAGTTTTAAAATCAATAACAAATATGTGAATCTTACAGTGTTGTCTCTTTTCTATAATACCCAGCTGACTGTATTCTATGTGACCTTTTATACATCACTGTGACCTTGCTTTAAGATAGATTTAAAGTGATCTATTATATTATATATTACCCCTGGCATCATTTTTTTTTTCTCTTTTTGTTTTGCTTTGTTTTGTTGTCTTTTTTTGTTGATATAGGATTAATACCTTTTCTGTATATTTCTGTACTCTTGTTGAACGTTCCAATAAAAAAAAAAATAACAACAATAACAAATATTTTTTTACAAACATATTTGCTGAAATAATAAAAGAAAAACTCAACGATGGTGTTATCGAGACTCAGAAAAAGAAAAAAAAGTTTTGCGAGACTGTAGCCAGAAGAGAGAACAATGTCAAATACTGTATACTGTCCTGTCCATTGACACTGCATTAGAAATGCCTCGCATAAGTCATAATACGTTTTTTGTAATTTGATGCAAAGATGATATAATACATACATACGTTAATAAATAAATAAATAAATGTACATACGTTTAAAAATAAATCTAAATATTAAAATCTTTCAAGGATTTAAGATGCTAATGACCGTTAAACATGTCAGTAGTCTTATGAAAAGGGTTCATACAATATTACCACAAACCAATGGTAGTTTGAAAGGTGATTGTTAGACAAGCAAACTGTTTCGAACTGCTGAAACAAACACCAAACTTTTTTTAAAATATCATCAAACCATTTGTTCTTTAATTTTGCTTTGCTGTTTAGCTGTTTTTTTTTTTTAATTATCATTTTTTACCATGCCATTCACTTAGTATGAATCAACATTATCAGATAAATGTAAAAAAATATTATAGTTTTATTGCTGAATAAATCAGGTTTTGTTATCAAAAATGTGTTTGTGTGTTTTCTTCATGCAGGTCTAACTGACGAGGAGGTTGATCTGGCCATCCAGCGGTCTGGTAATACGGAGGAGCCACTAGCTCTTGCAGTTCCAGGACCGGTGCATTTCGCTCACCCTGTTCCTCTGGCCCCGCACAGTGAGTATTACCGCAATCCCTTTTGCTAGCATAGGTCCACAGTACTCTGTAACCCCTCCACCCATTCCCCCGCTGTATGTTTTTGCGGCCTTAAACATGACTCGTCGAGTCTAGTAGATTTTCTCAAACAAATGGTGCGTGACTATATTAAATGAGTCCCCCATCGAAAACATCTCCTCTGTGCTCCCGTAATCCCGTTTAAACCTTCACCCATACATCAATTCAAAACAGGCCAACTGTGTGGAATATTTTTTTACAAGCGTCCTAACATAACTATTATCTCAAGCAAGTGGTTTTGAAAGGAAGCGAGCGGTGGATGGCGTCCCATTTGCGTAGGCACATAATTAATTCCGACACGGCCTTGCGATATGATGTCCACACGTCGCGTTACGTCGATCTCTGGTTGGTTGGCCTGCCGAGGGCCTTTCTGCAGCCTGTATCTTTATTACCTCCACGGGTTATGAGCTCCAGGCCGGCCGCTGATTTACCAATCCTGAATGAAGTTCGCATAATGCTTAACCTGTATGACAATGATTCCAGATGTATTCCACCCTCATTTATTGCCACCCCGTCCTTGACTCCCCGCCATCTCATGTTTTGTAATGAAAGTGATGTTGATGGGATGGCCGTGTAGTTAGGCTACAGCATGACTAGAGTGGGGGTTTTATATCAAAACGGCGATGAGAGAATGGCATAATGAGGGGAGAGCGAGAAGATCTTCGCGGGGGTCAGCTTGGGAAGAGGGGGTCCCTCTCTTTGATGTCCTTGTTATGGGGACGATGCATCGGGACCCGCATCCATCTCTGTCGAAGTAATGGATACTCTGATCTCTATTTTCAAGCAGCAGAAGGACAGTAGGGCCTTTTCTGAACCCAATAAATTTGAGCGGAGATTGGAAAAAAGGGGAATGGAGGCCATGCTCACACCTTAAGTGACCAAATAAAAAGCAGGAGTGGAGAGCGGAGGGGCTAGCCATGTGGAAGAAGGAGCGCTGTTTGGACCTGGAGTAGGGGACCGGTCAGGGCCGTTGGAGCAGCTCAAGGACTCGTCCAGACTGATAACATGCCCGTCCTGCACGCCATGCTCTCGCAAGGACACTGCAGTTAATGTGGTGTTTACCATTTATACTGATAGCGGAGATGTTGTCAGAAGTTGGAAGTTTTGGAAAGTTGCAGATTTGCTGGTGTTTTTGATGTGCTTGCAAGCGTGGAATGTCACCTTCATTCAGTAGAACTGAGCATCAATCTTCAGACAGATTTGATCTAGTGAGTGACAAGACACTGATTCTTGAGTACTGGGAGAAGAAAGGTTACACAAGTGCAGAAATAGAAGTTTATGTACTAAAGAGTTATTTTGTCACAATCTGTTAAACATGTTCAGAGGTTTTCATCGATGTTTTCAACTGCAACTCTTCCATTTTCTTACAAATAAACCAATAAAGCTGATTTCAATTTTTTTATATCTTAGCATGCAGAAATATAATTTTTTAAAACGATATGTTTAGTAATATTCTCAGTACATTAGAATGTCTTGTTAAATGTATTTTATTCTGAGAAGTAAAACATTAACTTAAAAATTAAAGTAGTTTGTCATTATGTAGGTTGTTTGCAATCACGTGGTTCTGGTGACGTGCTAAATTTAGATGAAGAAGTAAAAAAACTGAATAGGAGACATAGAGGAAAGTCTGTATTTTTGCGATTTATACAATTTTTCAAGGGAGATATAAATTAAAAAATAACCACATATGTTGGGCATGATCCTTATATCATAAAAGGGCCAAGTTTTCAACTGAAATAAAATATATTTGCCTGTCATGGAGGTGGTAGATACTTTAAGCTGTCACATGAAAACATACTATAGTGTTTTGAAGCTTACTATAGATAATTACTTGAATTAAACTGTCGTAGTAATTCTATTGTTGCTGTGGTACATTAGTAATAAACAAATTATCTAATTTCTATAATCATCACAATGCATTACAGTACACAAATGTTATAGTATTATGACAGATTAGTTTACTATGCTACAGTATTCTGTAGTATTTATTAACAAAGAGTTGTACACATTATACACTTTACTATGGGGGTCAAAAACATGTTTATTATAAATTACTATCATTTTTTCCCCATTCGGATAACGTTATATCTTCCAGACAGCATGAAATAAAGTATGTAAAGCATACAAAGAGTAGACGCATAGTCTACATTATTATTTATTTGTTTATTTTTGTAAGGGGGAAAAGTGCTCCACAATAATAACCATCTAGTTTTGTCGTAAGAGTTGCATTTCTTTTATTGTTCGGTCGATGAACTTCATCAACCAACATTCACCATTGCTGCGCATCTTGATATTAACGTTATGGTAGTTTATTCTGCTGAAACACAAGTAAAGATTTGGATTATTGCAAAACAAGGCGGAGATTTCATTGCAGCGATTACAGGGCAGGGTTTGCAAGTTGTGATGGTGCATCTGATTTTTATATAACACATTAACATATTTATACACATAGCTAGGCCTGTATATACTCTTTATTAATGCTGTCAAACGAATTATCGCGTTCAAAAAAGTTTTTACATGTGAATGTGCAGAAAAAATATTTATTACATGCCGCATTTTCTTTCGTTTTTCACTCTTTTCAGAGTTTCTTAAGCTTCCCCCCTTTATGAGGAAAAACTTTTGGAACTCTGTAAAAGCTGTTCGACATTTCTTATTTTAGCCGATTTAAACAATTATAAACAACATAAAACAGAAACATTTTGATGTTCTGATAGCCATTCCTTTGTAGAAGAATCACTTCCTGCCGTCCATCTGAATTTCGCACAACATCAATGACGTCATGTGAAAACAACTTATTATATGCTTTCTATTAATGTTAACATTGAGTATTAATTTGATGAACTTTATTTTTTCAATTTTATTTGTTGCATACATCAAATGACATCTCATCTTCGATCAATATGTATATATAATTTTATATGAAAAAAAAATATGATTATTGCATGTCTGAGATGATAAAATTATTAGCCCTCCTGTGTAATTTTGAATTTATTTTCAAACAGTGCTGTTTAATTAGAGGGTATTATTCACAGTATTTTCTATTATATATTGCATCTTTAGAATTTTTTTTAATTTTGCCTGAAATAAAAAATATAAAAACAATTAAAACTCCTAAGACCAATATTTTTAGCCTAAAGAAATGATAGTTTTTTTTCAGTTGGCTACAAAACAAATCACTGTTGTCCAATGACTTGCCTAATGCACCTAATTAAGTCTTTAAATAGCACTTTAGGCTGAATATTAGTGTCTTGCAAAATAATTAGTAAAATATTATGTACTGTCATCATGACAAAGACAAAATAAATGAGTTATTATAAATTAGTTATTAAAACGGTTAGGTTTAAAAATGGTTTGAAAAAAATATTTCTAATAAACAGCACTTAGGGAGTATTTTTGTTTGGAAATTGCGCGTATGTGTGTGTGTAAAAATCATCACATTGTTTCAATTCTTTTCATACAACTTAAACAATTTTATTTATTTATTTTAAAATGAAACTAAAATGCCATTTCATAAAGAAATATGTATAATTGTAGTGCAGTTTTTTTTTCCTAATGGCAGGTAACGTGTTTTGTCGTATATCTCTATGATCAGTGGCACGTTTTATGTGCTTGTCCTTAACAGACCTCTAACGTAATTAGATAAAAACTGCTTGTTCAGCTACGCTTTGTCTGTTTAACAAAAAATGAAAAAGTGGTATTGCTTTGCTAGTCTATTAGAGAGCCTGTCTATTTGTATTCAGTAGAGCAGATTCAAACAAATTACAGTAACACACCTGTTCCGCAGACCTCGCTATGTTACAAAATGGAGCATTTTGTATCTGACATGTTGACCTGCCAGAGCCAGGCTTGCTTTAATTACTTCTCTGTTTGGTGTGCCGTTAAACATTTGCATGATAATTTCTCCCTCCTTTCTGTTGGCAGAGCCTTGCCAGATTGCCTCAGTGTGAACTGAAACGGCTGCTCCTGCTTTCACAAGCTGCTTGAAATGTAACTTAAAGCTGATTCGTTTTTTTTCTTTCTTTTTTTGTGGATTTGGACTTTCTCAAATCCACAATTATCTTGCTAACTACATATAAACCATTGGTAAACTGATTCTGTAAAAAGGTTCGTTTATTTAATGCTCCTGACACAGCAGTATTGTTCAATCAAAATTCCATTTACATTTAATCACCCTTTACTTGTTTCAAACCATTATGAGTTTCTTTCTTCTGTTAAACACAATAGAAGATATTTTGAAGAAAGTTGGAAACCTGTAACCATTGACTTTTCTAGTATTTGTTTTTTTTCTACTAAGGCAATGGTTAAAGATTTTCAGCTTTCTTTAAAATATCATGTGACTAACAGAAAGTCTCATTTTTAAGTGAACTGTCCCTTTAAGCCCAAGGTATACCTCTGTTTTTTATTTATTCAAAAGGGTTAGTTCACCCTAAAAGAAAAATTTTGTTATTAATTATTGACAAATTAGAGACAAAAATTAAGATATTTTAAATGATTTCTGAGACCTCTATCCATAAACGCCAACTATGCCAAGATGTTCAAAGTCCAGAAAATTAACCAAAAACATGCTATGTGACTTTAGTGGTTCAACTGTAATCATATGAAGCTCCATGAACAGTTTTGTGTCCCTGTAAAAATGGCTTAGTTCGTGTATATGTCTTCTGAGTCAGGGTGCACATTTACTACGGCAATATTTGCATGTTGCGCTGCTGATTCTAATGGCAATACAGTGTAATGACCGTCGAAAATGTACACCTTGACGAGGAAGAGAAGTAAAAGTTGAACAAAGTTGTTTTTAATATTTTTTGGTACACAAAAGTGTTGATGGAGCTTTGTATAATCACAGTAAAACTACTGAAGTCACATGAAATATTTTGACAGTTTTTGATTCCATTTCTGGACTTTAAACATTTCAGGATTGGACCATTTTGGTCTCTCAGCTACAATATCATAATTTGTTTTCCGATGATGAATAAAAGGCTCAGGAGATGGAAATGATGTGATGATAAATAATTAATAACAGAGTTTTCAGTTTTTGCATCAAAATAAAAGATAATATTAGATTCGATGTTATCACAAAGAAGTTTTAGTTTTGGCTGTACCATGCAGCTAAATACCAGTAGAATGTGCTTTATATAATAACCAATACACAGTAGAAAGATTGATTTATACTGTTTGTTTACATTAAAGAGAGAGGACACATGTGTTTTATTGTTTATCAAGTTGGTATTTGCTTGCACTCATACAGTATGCTGCAAGCAATATAAAAATTATATATATATATATATATATATATATATATATATATATATATATATATATATATATATATATATATATATATATATATATATATATATATATATATATAAAACTTTGATGCTGATATTTTGAAAATGCATTTCTATTCTTACTTAATTTGTTTCTGAGTTTTTTTTAACAGCAGATGGCACTGTATGCTTTACAAACAGCCATACTCTGCTTGCATCTAATTCCTTACAAACACCACTTGAACCCTAAATAATAATTAATAAAATTAGCAAAGGTCTACAAATTACGAATTGAAAAAATGTTCATAGCTGTTCATAGTTGAGCTGTTTATATTAATCTCATGACATAAATGGCAAATTACGCGACAAATTCATAATTGCAAGCCGAATGCACAAACTTTCCTTTTCGAGAACATTTGAATGTATGGTTAAAAACTAGCAAGTGTCAACTGCTGTTAAACATAAGCTCAGAATCAATTCAAGAGAGAATAGCGATGCATTTTAAAAATCTTACAATCCATCCAGAATCGATTTCTCAAGCGTTTTTTGCCTCAGCTATTCTAAATAATCTTCTTGCCTAGACCAATCATTCGATTTTATAAGACCGTATTGTATTGTCATAAGCCATATGTATTCATTTTGCTTTGCCTGGTAGTCATTTGAGCGTTCTAAGAATTACAAGAGCCACGGTTTTAGCTTTTTTTATTATTATGTTACCGCTGAAGAAAGAAATGTGCTACATTTCGGTTTACCTGAGGGTCTGAAAATTAACATTTACATCTTTGGGTCAAGTATCTCTTTAATGGTTTTTTGGAAATTTCCCCTTTTGTATAACTGTTAATTTTCTTTAAACTAAGTGATTCGGCATTGAATATTTCATACTGTCTCTGATCATATCACTCTAAATATTGACTTGCTTTTTCACTGGCATTAAAAGTTCAATTATCTTCACAGCTATTTATGTTACAGCAATCATCTCTTTCTCCGAACGAAGAGCGTTTTCTCACTTTTTGAATCTGCACTGAGCTGTTTTTTGTCTTCTGTCGGGTCAACTGTTTCTCTCCGAGAATGAGTGTGAGGGTGAGGAGGCGCTGTTTGATGTGGGCTTTCATTTCCTGATAGTACCTGATAGTACTGTTCTTATATGGCGTTCATACTCCACCGCCAGTGAGCACTTGTGCAAGGCCTGAGCAGAAACAGTTTGAGAGATCTTTACAACGAATCTCATTTACATTTCTTCAACATCACAGCAACCTTTTTTTCCTTCTCAAATGTTTTAAGCAAGAGTTTCCGTTGTACTCTTGTCATACCTGATAAAAATTGCCTATATTTTGTTTTACAGTAATGTGGTAGTTAATCTAAAAGTTCAGATCTAGTTTATGATTCCACAGCCACGTGTAATCAGAATGTTTCTGGTTTTCTGTTGTCTTCCTTCTAGGAACGAGAAGCACACATTCATATAGGTATAGATGTACTGAGTGTTAGAGTGGTTTGACGTGAATGATAAAGCAGTGAGGCATTAAAATTCCATATGTCGTGGAGTATTTCTTTGTAAAGATGTAGGGTTTTTTTTTACATAAGGATTTTAAATATTATAATCATATTTTTAAAAAATATACAAATATTATCAAATATACAAATACGCTTTTTTTTTTTTTTTTACAAAATATGTTGTTTTTATTTACATAATTTTAAAATATGTTTTGGTATAATTAAGCCTTCAGGATGGTTTTTGTTTTACCTTGTCAAACTGTCAAAATCAATAAAGTTTGTTATAGTTTGTTTTCCCAAATATTATTTTATTAAATTAACATAAACAAGAAGCAGTTTAAATGTGTTTGAGCCTTTATATACAGCGCATCTGGAAAGTCTTCAAGTATTTTTTTATGTTACAGCCTTATTCCAATATAAATTAAATTCATTTATTTCCTCCAAATTCTACACACAATACCCATAATGACAATGTGAAAAAAGAGTTTTTGAAATTGTTGCAAATTTATTAAAACTAAAAAACCTGAAAAATCCCATGTACATACATTTTCACAGCCTTTGCCGTGAAACTTTAAATTGAGCTCAGGTACATTCTGTTTCCACTGATCATTCTTGAGATGTTTCAGCAGCTTAATTGGAGTTCACCTGTGGTAAATTCAGTTGATTGGACATTATTTGAAAAGGTATACACCTGTCTATATAAGCACAAGCATGCCAAAGCACAAACCAAGCATGAAGACAAAGGAATTGTCTGTAGACCTCCGAGACAGGATTGTCTCGAGGCACAAGGCTGGGGAAGGTTACAGAAAATGTTTTGCTGCTCTGAAAGTTCCAATGAGCACAGCAGCCTCCATCATCCATAAGTGGAAATTGTTTGGAACCACCAGGACTCTTCCTAGAGCTGGCCGGCCAACTAAGCTGAGTGATCAGGGGAGAAGGGACTTAGTCAGGGAGGTGATCAATAACCCGATGGTCACTCTGTCTGAGCTCCAGCATTCTTCTGTGGAGAGAGGAGAACCTTACAGAAGGACAACCATCTGTGCAGCAATCCACCAATCAGGCCTGTATGATAGAGTGGCCAGACAGAAGCCACTCCCTGCCTGGAATTTGCCAAAAGGCATCTGAAGGACTCTTAAACCATAAGAAACAAAACTCTCTGGTCTGATGAGACTAAAATTGAACTCTTTGGAGTGAATGCCAGGCGTTATGTTTGGATAAAACCAGGCACCGCTCATCACCAGGCTAATACATCCCTACAGTGAAGCATGGTGGTGGCAGCATCATGCTGTGGGGATGTTTTTCAGCAGCAGGAACTGGAAGACTAGTCAGGATAGAGGGAAAGATGAATGCAGCAATGTACAGAGACATCCTAAATGAAAACGTGCTTCAGAGTGCTCTTGACCTCAGACTGGTGCGACGGTTTTTCCAGCAGGACAATGACCCAAAGCACACCGCCAAAATATCAATGGAGTGACTGTCCTTGAGTGGCCCAGCCAGAGCCCAGACCTAAATCCTATTGAACATCTCTGGAGAGATCTGAAAATGGCTGTACACCGTCACTTCCCATCCAACCTGATAGAGCTTGAGAGGTACTGCAAAGAGGAGTGGGCAAAAATTCCCAAAATCAGGTGTGCCAAGCTTGTGGCATCATATTCAAAAAGACTTGAGGCTGTAATTACAGCCAAAGGTGCAACAACAAACTATTGAGCAAAGGCTGTGAATACTTATGTACATGTGATTTTAATAAATTTGCAACAATTTCTTTTTTCACATTGTCTTTATGGGGTTTTGTGTGTAGAATTTTGTAGAAATAAAATAATTTAATCCATTTTGGAATAAGGCTGTTACATAAATAAAAAATGTGGAAAAAGTGAAGCGCCATGAATACTTTGCAGATGCAATGTATACTCTCATCGGCCACTTTATTAGGTACACCTTACTAGTACCGGGTTGGACCTCCTTTTGCCTTCAGAACTGCCTTAATCCTTCATGGATTCAACAAGGTACTGGAAATATTCCTCATCGATTTGGTCCATATTGACATGATAGCAACCGAACTGCCGCTCACTGGATTCTCTGTAAACCCTAGATATGTTTGTGCATGAAAATCCCAGTAGATCAGCAGTTTCTGAAATACTCAGACCAGCCCGTCTGGCACCAACAACCATGCCACATTGAAATTCACTTAAATCACCTTTCTTCCCCGTTCTGATGCTCGAAATTTGTATGTATAAAAATGAATATTATATACATTAAAGTGATGTATGTGTTTTTCTTTCAGTTTATTTTAAGTAACAAAAGCAACTTTACATTTATGATTTTAGTTTAGTTAATTATAATACCCTGTAAATCAGTGTTGACATGATCTTCATTACCAGCAATTTCATAAGCTAAAAACAAAACAAAACAGAAGCAAAAAAAAATTACAAATTAATGAGTTGCTGAGACATTCTGCTTGTGTTGCAAAATGAGGCCATTGTATACACTGCAATTCTATACATCACATTCATGTCAAAGTAAATATGGCATCTACCAGAAGGTCTACTGCAGTTTCTTTTCTAAGGGTTTGGCTAATAGATGGGTTTGTTGTATGTGTGTGTGTCTCTGCAGGTCCCTCAGGTTACAGATGGAGAGACTACAGTGCCCTGGCTGTCATCCTGGCAGGAATAGCCTTTGGCTTCCATCATCTCTACCGGGTATGTGTTTTAAAGCTGCCACCAGTAGCCTATTTCTCAAAACATGTTCATTATTCTGAGAACTCAATCTTTTCTTAGCATTTCTGCCTTTGAGAGAGTTTTTACGTTAATGTTGAGCGATTTTGTGATTTGATTCAGTGTGGCCAACGCCACCAGAATGAGCTCATCTCAGCGTCTAGATCTTTTCTTTGTTTTCCTTTTCGGAAAAACCCAACGGCAATACTTTTGTCGTACTATCAGCACACAACTTCTCACATGGGCATGGGTGGCTGCGTGGGCCGTCAGTCCCAGTCGGGTAAGGGAGAGACCCTGCTTTTGCAAACCCACACTGCCCACAGCGGCATGTGGACTCCATTACTGCACTTTATAAGAGATAGAAAATGGAGCAACATTTACAATGACATCATATGGAAGTCCCATGATGTCATGATTAGGAACGCATGTTATCTTCCTAAGCTTCTGTCAGCTTTCGGCCACTTCAGTCGATCTATAATGCCGCTCTCTGTCTCCAGTAGCCCACATAACTGTTCTTATTAAAATAGAGAGCCAAACCGGTGTCGTTTTAACAGAAAATAGTCACACTTTCCTTTGATAGGAGTTCTTGTACTACTATTTAAAAACTGCTTTTTTAAGATTGTGACATCGACTTCTGTTTTCACTCTTTCTCTGACTGATGCTTGCTCAGAAAGGTGTTACTTTTATTATTGATCTTAGTAATGCTAGCACATACTGTAACTCACCTTGAATCACTTTTGCATCTAAAAATTAGTTGTCTGAAAACATTTAGCTATTTTATTTCATTTTATTTTCAAAACTACTTTTTTTCAGCAAGCATGCATTAAAATGATCAAAAGTCACAGTGCAGTCTTTACATTGTTAAAAATAAAATACATTGTAATGAAATGTTTCTTGAGCACCAAATCAGCATATTATAATGATTTCAGAAGGTTCACTTGTATTGTAGTACAGTGGTCTCTCGCTATAACGCGGTTCACTTTTTGCGGCCTTGCAGTTTTGCAGATTTTTTTGTGCAATTTGACCTGCTTTTTTTCTACAATGCTTTGTGTGCATCCTGATTAGTGCATTGTGTTCCGCGTCCTGACTGGCTGTAGACCATTGTCAATCAATCTTCTCCTTGCCTTGTCTCCTGTACAGTACAGAATGTCTATAATAATTGTAAATAAATAAAGCTGACTACTTCACGGATTGCGTCTTATTGTATTTTTAGAACGTAACTCCCAAGGTATGAATAACAAGGGATACCAGTGTATTTCAATATTATTGGTTGACTGTACTAAGAGACATACAAAAAAATAACCTAGAATCTTTAAAACCCCAAACTATATTTCAAATGAACTGTGTGGAAATTAGAAATACTGTTTTCCCTGGCAAACCATAATGGCTGCTCAAAATTCAGATTTGTAAATAAATTAAATTTTAAAGTATATCAATACAGAAACCTTTAGTCCGGCCCTTTGTTGACTTGGACCTAGATATATTCAAGAATGAATGAATGAATCAATAATTGAGTCAATAAACAAATGAATGAATCTATAGATGTATGTATGAATTAATTAATGTATTAATTATTGATGGAATGAATGAATCAGTGAATGAATTAATGAATGAATCAATCAATCAATGAATAAATCAATGAATGAATGAATCAGTGAATGAATTAATGAATAAAGGAATCGATCAATGAATGGGTCAATCAATAAATATAAATTAATTAATGAATCAATGAATAAACCAATGAATGAATCTGTGAATGAATTGATGAATGAATCTGAATGAAATAATGAATGAATCAATTAATAAATCAATGAATGAATCAATGAATGACTCACTCACATACTCCCTGTGTGAATGTAAAAGTAAAGCTTCACACACATTAAAAAATGCTAAATTGTGTTTATAATTACTCTTATTAAAGGTATATTAAACTTAAAAAATCTAAAACCTAGTCATCATTTGCTCACTCTATACTTGATCCAAACTTTTTTCCTACTGTGGATGTCAATGGCTACTAATTTCCACATTCTTCAAAAGATCATCTCTTGTGCTCAGCAAAAAAATAAAAAAAATAAACGTATAGAGCTTTGGAACCACTTGAGGGCGAGTACATACTTGAGTAAATATTCATTTTTGGGTAAACTATCTACTCCTTTCCCCCTTCAAACACGCTCTCAATTTGTGGTCCTCCAGTCCCCCGCGTGCATCTCTGCTGTTCATAGGATCTGTGCCCGTGGCTGGAGGTCCAGTTCCCTGTTGCGAAGCTCTCGCTGCTGTCATGTCAGAGGACCGTCTCACCGGTGCCACCATATGCCCCGTCCTCCTCCTCTGCCTTATTCATGCTATAATAGAGCACATTGTAAACAGAGCTCACAGCAGCTCGCTTATTAACTACCCCAGTGTTGACACTCATTCTGATTTTTTCAACTTAAAAGTGTTTATTACTTACGCCGGTGTCAACAACGCTTGCGCTGCTGTGAAAACCTGTTAAGGCCAACTGTTTTCCAGACGGAGAGCCTGCGCATGCACATTACGCTTTAAAGCACCCAGCTATTCACCAAATGCCGTGTTAATCTCCCCGTCTATGTGCTGTTTGTTTGTTGAGGGCAACAAATCGACGTGCACGTTTGAAAATAAAACAACGACTGCGTGAGAAGCGCGTGGAAGCGTCAGCCGTCTGACCTTTGGTTCTTATTCTCGGTGTTTGGAGATGTTGTTCTACGAGGCTTAAATCCTGACAAGCAATTGTCCTCAGAAGGTGACATGTTTAAATGGAGAAGCCAGCCTGTGGGCTAAAAGACTTAATGATGTTGAACCCAGAGTCATGCCCCAATGCTTAATTCTCGGCCTCAGTGTCAGCCATTGAGGCAAATTGCTGTGGATGAAGTGAGAAAACCACAAGACTTTTGAGAGGGATTAAAAAAAATAATAATGAAAGGTCTTGTTTTTTTTCAGCATGAATGCAGGCCTATTAATTGTAATTCGTATAATGATGTTTTATCTGCTGTTGCCAAACTCAGTGCCGAACTCGATACTGTGTAATCAAGCATCAAGCATAAACAATAGTACCGTGTAGAATTCATTTCTTTTTCCCCCCTCCTTGTTTAATGTATTGTGTTGATGTACTGTAATCTATATTAAAACATGCTGCATTTATCTAGCTTGTCTCAAATGTAGCTTCAATTTTAAATTACTTCGTTCACTTCCAGAGAAAAAAAAACATTTCAATCTCTGATTTAGTTTTTTAGGACTTTTTTTAGTGGTAAATAGCGATGTAATGATTCACCTGATGCTGCCATATGATACGATTTACTATACTAATCTCAAAATACACGATTTTGTCATGATTTTTTAACAAAATTTCTCTTTTAATCTGAAAAACATCTTTGCATTTTTGCTATGAAAGCACTGATGCGCCATGTGATCTCCACAACATTAGCACTCGTCGGAGCAAGCGAAGATGCCAATCCTCTGGGGCCTCATGTATCAACGCTGCATACGCACAAAAATTTTGCTTACACCAGGTTTCACACTCACATTTGGTTTACTAACGATTAAATTAACCTGAGAATGTGCGTTGGTCTGCGCCAACTGCATGTCTGGCGTACGTGTATTTCTTGTGTGTGTTTGTTTTATTTCCATTGGCGACTCCTAGAGGCAATTATGTTAAATTGCACACTACAAAGTATCGCACCAACACGTGAAAAACATTGCTATTAACTTATAATTGATAAAATGGGTTAATTGACACAATTTTTTTTTTACCAATTATGTGATTTAGAACATATAAAAGCATTTGCAAATGTATACTAGGGTTGGGGCGATAGACGATGCCATCGTCCATCGCCGATGGCCAATATACAACACGATGCTGAGCCGGCATCGCCGATCCTCCACCCCGCCGCAAACCTGCTCGCGAAAAATACACACTCAGGCCCCCTTTACACTAATATGTCTCAGTTTAAAAATGGCATTTTAGAACGAAAATGATCCACATCCAC
Organism: Danio kyathit; assembly: GCA_903798195.1. NCBI lineage: Eukaryota > Metazoa > Chordata > Actinopteri > Cypriniformes > Danionidae > Danio > Danio kyathit. The sequence goes on from LR812541.1 coordinate 32,490,692, forward strand.
ACTGTTTTACCTAGTATTTCTGAACAGCCCTCTGTCCACTGAAAACGCACATCACGTGACACCACACACACACACACACACAGACAGCCACACACACAGCCACACACACTGTCATGCGCTCGTCTGAGCTCCAGAGAGCAGTGCACAGCGGACAGTTAATCAAGGATGTACCGCTGGATCGCGTCTCACTGTAGTTGTTAATCGTGATATTTATTACTCTTGTCTCAATCTAATGACTTTTCGGTCTTTTGAATCTATCAGGTAACGTGTCACAGCGTCAGTACACTGCTTTAATCGTTTAATCTTTAATCACGCTTGAACGTAGTCCTTTTATCGAAAACCTCAGAAACTGTTGGTTGTGCGCCTTTTTTACCGACCAAGTTTGTGACGCCATTATAACGACACAGATTCATTCATTCATTCATTTTCTTGTCGGCTTTGTCCCTTGCGGGGTCGCCACAGCGGAATGAACCGCCAACTTATCCAGCACGATTTTACGCAGCGGATGCCCTTCCAGCCGCAACCCATCTCTGGGAACTTCCACACACACATTCACACTCATACACTATGGACAATTTAGCTTACCCAATTCACCTGTACTGCATGTCTTTGGACTGTGGGGGAAACCGGAGCACCCGGAGGAAACCCACGCGAACCCAGGGAGAACATGCAAACTCCACACAGAAACGCCAACTGACCCAGCCCAGCCGAGGTTCGAACCTACGACCCAGCGACGTTCTTGCTGTGAGGCAACAGCACTACCTACTGCGCCACTGGGTTGCCCTAACGACACAGATCACTCTGCATATTCATGCCAGAGTCCTGCAGAAACAGTGATTGACAGGTGGTAATTTGTGTGTAACTTATCTTTGTTTTACCCATTACCGAATTATAAATAAATAAAGACCATGCGGGTCAGGTAGTTGAAACGGTAGGCTACAAATAATGAATTAGTTATTATATTCATAAATAATTAAATTATCTCTGCCTATGACGACGATGCCATCATCCATCGCGATGTTTCACACTAGACATCGTATGATGCCAAATTGGTCGACATCGCCCAACCCTAATGTATACAACCCTTAGTCTATGGCAATGGCAGTGCTGGCCTTATTAGAGGACATTGTCAATTGTCGAATCCAAAGGGAACGCATTTATTAGGCATTTTATTAGGCATTATTACGATGATGACTGGCTTATTAGCTGTTTCAGATTACCAAGAGCTATCCTCTTGGAGCTCTGTGCTGAGTTGGCTCCAAATTTAGAAAGAGAGACAGTGAGGAGGCTCCAAGGTGGCAGGGTGCGCGATGGGTGGCTTCTTGGTGAGTGATGCATTTAAAGATATTATTCCAGCTAAGTTTTTATTTTATGTTATTTTATTGAGCGTAATTATTTAACTGCATATCAGGAGACAGCGGTTATATATATAAGGCGTGGCTGTTAACCCCCCTCAACAACCCACAAACTGACCAAGAGCGCAGATACAATGATGCCCTTTCTCGCACTCGGTCAGTTGTAGAGCGGGCGATTGGGCAGCTGAAAATCCGGTGGCCCTGCCTTCATAAGAGCGGAGGGGTGCTGCTATACCGCCCTAACAAAGTGTTCCTCTAATGCATCTGTGTCTCCCAAAGACACGGATACTACTCCAGACAGTAAAGTGTCACCCACAAACTCTCTCCTCAAAGGGTAGTTAGTTCAGGTTAGTTCAGCATCCCTTCCCCTGCCTGTTCAGTCCACACTTTGACGGTGCGCCGCTGTTCTCCTCTTAACCTGCACCTTTACGTCGGACCATTTCTTTTTTAATTCACTCAGTGTGCGATGTTCAGACCCCACTGTGTAAATTGCATCAGCTAAACTTTTTTTTTTTTTTTTTTTTTTTATTAATTCCGGTGGGCACACTTGCAAATAACAGTTTTTCTCCGGTCTACCTGCGATAGGAGCAGCTCCTATTCACATTCTGTGAAGTTTCTCTTCTTGCTTTTTCGTTTGGTTTTGCCAAAGTGGAGTCATTACCATATTTATATGGGGGAGGAGGCAGGGAGGGGTTTTGCGCTCGTGCATGTTGCGCTCAATTTCACGTTAATTTGGATGTACAAAGAGAATATGCGTGGCATTCCGCGTACGCAGTGTTTCATACATCTGATTTTTTTATTGCATACGCATATTTACATCTTTGTCCGTACGCAATGTTTTAGTATTAATTCAACGCAAGTCTTTGTACATGAGGCCCCTGGTCTGCGGGGTTTGGCCTATTAATAGCTTTTTGCGTATAGACGTCTGTGACCGTAGTTTTGCACTGTGCTGCATCAAATTTGTTTTTCTGTTAGTGTAAGTAAACGTCTTTTTGCAGTATTTGCGCACAATTTGTGTTTGTCTGGGGCACCTCACCGGTGTCATTTTAGTCTAACCCAAACCCACCTCTTTCTCCCAGCTGATGTGCAGGTATTGTGAGTTTGCGCCTGTAAACACAGCATCCTCTTCTGTTCAAAAAATGTATTGCAATTCTCTCAACATTTCTACCAGTTTGAATTGTCACTTATTTGAACTAGTGACTCAGGGTGAATCGTTACATACCTAGTGGTAAATGTTTGCTGTAACGCTTCTGTTTATAAATAAAATAAAACATTTAAATAAAAAAATGAAATAAATTACACTGAATTTAAGTGTTTCTGAAATTTGTAGTGTGTTCTATATAATTGTAGTTGCTCAATATTCTTTCACCAAATAGTGATTGTTTAAAAAGTCGTCTTATTGTTTCAGAAAAATACTGTAAGTAAAGAAGATGAAGTAAACATGCCATACGAAAGATGTGCTTATTCAATAAGGATGCATTTAAATGGGCTCTTGGTCAAAACATTATACAGGCAGTGCAGAATTATTAGGCAAATGAGTATTTTGACCACATCATCCGCTTTATGCATGTTGTCTTACTCCAAGCTGTATAGGCTCGAAAACCTACTACCAATTAAGCATATTAGGTGATGTGCATCTCTGTAATGAGAAGGGGTGTGGTCTAATGACATCAACACCCTATATCAGGTGTGCATAATTATTAGGCAACTTCCTTTCCTTTGGCAAAATGGGTCAAAAGAAGGACTTGACAGGCTCCGAAAATAAAAAATAGTGAGATATCTTGCAGAGGGATGCAGCACTCTTAAAATTGCCAAGCTTCTGAAGCGTGATCATCGGACAATCAAGCGTTTCACTCAAAATAATCAACAGGGTCGCAAGAAGCGTGTGGAAAAACCAAGGCGCAAAATAAACTGCCCATGAACTAAAAAAAGGCAAGCGTGCAGCTGCCAAGATGCCACTTGCCACCAGTTTTGCCATATTTCAGAGCTGCAACATCACTGGAGTGCCCAAAAGCACAAGGTGTGCAATACTCAGAGACATGGCCAAGGTAAGAAAGGCTGAAAAACGACCACCACTGAACAAGACACACAAGCTGAAACGTCAAGACTGGGCCAAAGAAATATCTCAAGACTGATTTTTCTAAGGTTTTATGGACTGATGAAATGAGAGTGAGTCTTGATGGGCCCATGGCTGGATCGGTAAAGGGCAGAGAGCTCCAGTCCGACTCAGACACCAGCAAGGTGGAGGTGGAGTACTGGTTTGGGCTGGTATCATCAAAGATGAGCTTGTGGGGCCTTTTCGGGTTGAGGATGGAGTCAAGCTCAACTCCCAGTCCTACTGCCAGTTTCTGGAAGACACCTTCTTCAAGTAGTGGTACAGGAAGAAGTCTGCATCCTTCAAGAAAAACATGATTTTCATGCAGGACAATGCTCCATCACACACGTCCAAGTACTCCACAGCGTGGCTGGCAAGAAAGGGTCTAAAAGAAGAAAAACTAATGACATGGCCTCCTTGTTCACCTGATCAGAACCCCATAGAGAACCTGTGGTCCATCATCAAATGTGAGATTTACAAGGAGGGAAAACAGTACACCTCTCTGAACTGTGTCTGGGTGACTGTGGTTGCTGCTGCACGCAATGTTGATGGTGAACAGATCAAAACACTGACAGAATCCATGGATGGCAGGCTTTTGAGTGTCCTTGCAAAGAAAGGTGGCTATATTGGTCACTGATTTGTTTTTGTTTTGTTTTTGAATGTCAGAAATGTATATTTGTGAATGTTGAGATGTTATATTGGTTTCACTGGTGAAAATAAATAATTGAAATGGCTATATATTTGTTTTTTGTTAAGTTGCCTAATAATTATGCACAGTAATAGTCACCTGCAAACACAGATATCCTTCTAAAATAGCTAAAACTAAAAACAAACTAAAAACTACTTCCAAAAATATTCAGCTTTAATATAAATGAGTTTTTTTGGGTTCATTGAGAACATGGTTGTTGTTCAATAATAAAATTAATCCTCAAAAAAATCCTACAACTTGCCTAATAATTCTGCACTCCCTGTAGTAATGACATGTTATGTTACTAAAGATTTCTGTTGCAAATAAATGCTGCTCTTATGATATTTCTGAGCTTTAGAGTCCTGAAAAATGTATCAGGATTTTCATAAAATATTAAGCAGTTTGGACCTTGATGTTTTTGACAGTTTATGCACAATAAAATGCTACAGAGAACTTCAGTTTAAATACAATATGACGTGTTATGCAGCTGGATTTCCATTTAGATAAGTGTGCAAATAAGTTTAAACTGACAAGTCTTACAAATGCATGCAGAATATAAACTTCAATGATGGTGAAGAACTTGCAGTATCTCACGAGTGGGATATACATTATAAAACCAAACAGATCTTTTAAAGTATCTGAGACATGGCTGTAAAGGTCCCACCTTCTGTAAAGAGGGTAGGAAACTACAGCTCATTTGCATTTAAAGGGACGTACACAATAGCAAAAATGGGCATCTTTAGCATGCTATAAGAAATCTTCATTTCACATTCTTTCTGGGGCCTCCTGAGACTTATATTACATCTTGTAAAAAGGGGCAAAATAGCTCCCCTTAATTAATATTTCATAACATCTCTTGATACAAAGCATAAATAGTCCTCATAAAAAGTCTTCTCTCGATGAGCCCACAAAGCTGTAGGAATTTGTGTTAATAAAACATTTATTTACATATAGAGTAACTATTACTGTATGCCTAATAAATAAGATGTATAAACGTTCATTTGAATAGCTTATTAATTTACTTACTCGTTCTGAAGGGTCTTAAAACAGCAAGCTATTTTTAAATAACTGGTTTGTAAATAATGCAATACTTATTTATTGTATTATTAATTTAGTAATGAAAAATTTATTATTAACAAAGAATAAATATACCATCTTAAGGCACATTATACATGTGCTTATGGGAAAAAATACAGCATTTGTAGAGTTAATGCATTGCATTTTTTTAATAAAGTAATATAGCTCTTAAAAATAGAAAAAACATGGTCTTTTATGGAACATAACAAGGTCAGATTAGGGTTTTTTTAGTTTTTCTTTAAGAACACTAACGCTAGCAGATAGCCTTTTGTCTGTTTGGCGACATGAGTGAGCCCCAGTCCGCGGGCCTGTTTTTCTTGTTCCTGAGAGGAATTCTAATAACGTGCCGTGTTTTTAATTGCAGAAATACATCCTTCCCCTCATTATGGGCAGCAAAGAGGACAAGAAGCATCTGCAGCGGATCGAGAGCAACATCGCGGATATGAGTGGCACGCTGACACAGACAGGTGAAGATTAATATCTTCATCACTTTTTCCTCCTTAACATTTTCCTTCATTTATCTGTCGCCAAAATCTGCTCACATTTTACAAATGACGGTCCTGTCATTTTGCTTTAATTTGAAATTGCTTGTTTACTGTCAGCTCAGCTTCAATTAATTACGTTTCGCTGAAAAGCTCTTAACCTCAGAATATTAATGAGGGGAAGAGGAATGACAGCGTTTCTCTTTTTTTTTTTTTTTTTTTCTTCTTGCCTTCTTAACTGCGTGGCAAGAAAGTTCATTTTAATTTCGGCATGGTGGTGTGGCTCCCCGGTTGGGCCCGGAGCGCGCTGGTGATTAAGTGTGCGATGACAGGTGCGTCTCCCGCCTTGGACAGGTGAGGAATCTCAGCTCGGCTGTCAGAGAGGGATGCCTCTCCTTCTCTCCTCCCTCCTCCCCCTCTCTTTACCCACTTCGCAGCCGGTGTAATTAAACATCCCGGCAACCATGAAAGCGGGACACTTCCCGAAGAAACTTTGGCTCGTTAGTGACTTGCAGCTGGGTGTCGTCTTCTGTGTAAATGACAATTCACAAAGAAGAAGACACTCTTATGTTTTCTTTTTTTTGTATTATTGTAAAGAAACAATGCAAGATAACTCCTGTCGCTTAATATATTAGAGTTTTCATATTCCTGCTTTTGTTCTAGGTCTGTTCTTTAGGGTTGTTCTTTACTGTCTGAATTTCTTTCTTTTGTAGACAAATGTAGATTAAAAAATGGATCAACATATTTGAGTTATCAGTTGTTTTTTGTATAGTTTTGAAAGTTAAAGGGATACTTCATCCAAAGATGGTTTTCCCACTATAGAAGTCAGTGGTTACATGTTTTTAGCTTTCTTCAAAAATAAATATACTTTTTGTGTTCAACAAAAGATGCTAAAGGTTTATAACCACTTGATGGTGAGTAAACTTTCAGTGAGTGAACTATCCCTTTAAGACCAATTGTATCACAGTATTTATGTCTGTATTACAATTGTTATTTTTTACCATACTTCATAATATAAATATTAACTTTGCATATTTCATAAATCTTGTCTTCCTTAAGCATGGGCCGGTATAAGAATAAAAAAAATATCACTGTTTCACCGTATTGTGATTACTGCTCTAAAATATAAGTCTTGATAAAAAACAAAAACTTTTTTTCCCTTTGAACACAATATATTTGATTTTGTGAAAGATATTTTGTAACAGTAAACAGGTGAGACTGAATAATTCAAATGGATCATTGATCATTCTGCTGTCTTCATTAGTTTTAAAAACAGATTTCTTTACAATTTAAAACAGCATATTTGGATATCTTTTCTGCTGGAGATACTGTTGTCCTAAAAAACAAACAAAAAAGTTAATAAAAAATCTTACACATACTTTAGGAACGGTATAGCAGAACATTTTGGCGGTTTTAAAACCTTGACTTTTCCAAACTGGTGTATACCTTGAAAACGGTTACCAAAAGATAACCAGTCTTCCTTACATATATTAAAAATAAAATTTAAAAAATTTAAAATATGGATGCAGCACGGAAGATTAGTGGCTAGCACTGAGTCCTTCTCCACTTCTGTGCTCTGGTTTCCCCCACAGTCCAAAGACATGTGGTATAGATGAATTGGATAAACTATATTGGCTGTTGTTTGTGTGTGTGTGTGTGTGTGTGTGTGTGTGTGTGGGTGTGGGTGTGGGTGTGTGTGAGAATGAGAGAACGTTTGGGTGTTTCCCAGCACTGGGGGTTCATGAGTGTATTCTAAATTAGGCATGGGACAATAACCGTTTTCAAGGTATACTGCGGTTTGGAAAAGTCTATTTTCTGCTATACCGGTCCTACGATATATCTAAGATTTTTTACTTTTTTTTTTTTTTTTTTTTTTTCTAGGTTTTCTAGGACAACAGTATCTCCAGCAGAAAAGATATCCAAAGATGCCGTTTTAAAAAGTAAAGAAATCTGTTTTTGAAATTAATGAAAATAGCAGAAGTCAGTGATTCATTTGAATTATTTAGCCTGACATGTTTACTACTACACAATATTTTAAATGTTTCTCAAAATAAAATACATTGTGTTTAAAGAGAAAAAAAAAACTTTGTAACCTTGATATTTTTAGCTCAGGTTATCATACCGTTAAAATCTTATACTGGCCCATTCCTACTCTCAATGCAAGGTTGCGGCTGGATGGGCATCCGCCACATAAAACATATGCCACAGTAATTGATGGTTCATTCCACTGTGGCCCTAAATCAGAGATTAAGTCGAAAGAAAGTTAAGAAGGGAATATGGATGCATTTGTATAAAAAAAAATATATTTCATAATGAATTGTTCAACTGATTATATTAATATTAAAAGTATTTATTATTTATATATTTTTTTTTTATCAGAGGCTTAAAACATTTTAAAATTATTTAATACTTAAAATCATTGAATCATCACAACTCAAGATAACATTTTTTTAAAAATTCATAATTTATTAGTTATTTTTTGTTGTAAAATTAAAGTCCTTTTACTGTATTGTGAATTTTTTTATACCTCTGCAAAGCATTGCTTTATTACCTTTTTATTTACTTTACTTTTTTATGTTCTATTTTTTATTCAAAGCTTTCAATCTGAAAAGAGTGCAAGAGTGAATGACTCAGTGCTGTTTAAAAATAAAAATAAATAAAATCTGCCCGCAGGTGGTTCTTCCCTGTCTAGTTCAATACCATGTAAACATTTACATTTAGAAAATTGTTTCTATAGAACACACGGTCTCTAAAGGCGAAACAGTACATGCAAAGCAGGCACTCATGACTTAAAATAGATAAAAGACCAGTTGTCATGTATGAAATGGACGTTGTCCGAGTATGCTTGCTGTTTAGCATTATTAATCTTGGCATTATAAAATCATGGAAATAACCTGGATGATAGCAAGAACTTCTGATCTCAGTCTAGTTTTCGGTTACGCATATAATATTGTTTTCATTATCTTATATGCCCCAAATTTGCTTATTTTGATCTCCTGGATAAAGGCGAGTGATTTCAGTCGCATTACATTGGCCAGCTTCAGGATTGGGGAGGGTTACCGAAAGGCCAGGTCGATTGTTGAGCCATTGCGTGCAAGCTTGATGTGGGTTTCTTTATCTGATTATCAAATGAGCCTCTTCATTGCCATTTTGGTTCATATATGCAAAAAATCCCTCCTTTGTGTTATGCAGCTCGTCTGGCCCTCATTTTGTTTGGATTTTAGCAGGATTCCTGTTTTGTTTAGCGTCACATTCAGATTCAGATGATAAGTGTATTTATATTGTTCCTGGCTGAAGCTGCTTTTCATATTTCCCTTGTAAAACACTTGTCCCTGACAATCTTTTTTTTTCCCACCCCTCCTTTACCGTGGCTCTCTCGTTTTCTCCTGGAAGAGCCGTACCTACCCCCAGTCACTCAGTCAGTCACGCCGTTGATCTAATTTGCTGTGGCTGCAGTAGCCAAGTTGCTATTGTAGTTAATGACTGTTTCAGTTAACAGTTTGGGAGAGGGTTGCAATTACGGAGTGAGTTTCCCCCTCTTCTCACAACGTGAGTAATAGCAAGTGACTGCCGCTCTTGCCAATTGCCCGCACTCCTTTGTTAAAGTTCATGTATTTCTCTAGTGCCAAGTGCGCTGGAGTGATGTATTCCTTTGAATGTGGCTCCATTACTCCTACAGCCTTTGAGTGTAGGCCTTGACTCCCATTATGATTTCCCAACAACTTTCCACACGCAATTAATGAACAGGTCTTGGAAGCACTTCATCGCACGCGCGCTAACGCTTGTGCTTGCCGTAATGGAATTGCGCTTGCCGCTTGCTCTCTTTGTCTGCGGAGAGCATATTGGTGACCAGCTGGCCAATAAAGAGCTCAGTCAGGTCCGGACATATGCAGTGTACATTATATAGAGGTATTTACTGAATAATTTACGCTATACACACTGTCTGCTTCTTCACAGCAGCAGCTGCGAAGCCACTTGCAGGATCTCAAATTCGCCCAATTGTTTTCTCCAAAGAGAAGGTTTGTGGAAATCCGAGCCACGCTGAATGGAGGCATTATTTCACGTGTTTTGAGTATGAAGCGAATGTTTGGTGCAGTTGCTGCTCGTGTGTAATATCACAGGAATTGCTGTTGACATAAGCTGTGGTGACATTTGCTTTATAGACCTTTAGGCTATGTTATTCAAATGACTTTACCAAGGAAATAATGCTCTGAAAGGGTTGGATGGGTTAGGAGATGTTGCCTGCTGGATTCAAACAATTTATGGCACCAATGATACCTTCTAACAATACTTTTACCGAATAATTGAGTTCCTAATTGTGAATTGCACTTTTAGTCATCCACAATTGCATATAAACCAAAATTATTATAATTAATTAAGTTATTCTTTCTGTAAAGGGTTAATTTATTGCATATTTTTCTCATTTTCTGTGTGCTTTGCAGATTTCTGTATTATAGGTTTGTCTGAGGACCTCCATCCATCATAGCTTTTAAAGCACACATTACAAGGTGTGATATACATGTATGGTCCAAGTTCAAATGTGCATTCAACGATCTGTAACGAGCAAAACAGCAGTGGCACATGGTAAAAACACTGTTACTCACACTTATGAATGTGAATGTTATTGATCCAGCATAATAGGCCCTGCATCTTTTATGTTTAGTATTTTCTGAAAAGCCTGTGTCAAGTATTGTCTTTCTTAAAAACAAATCCACTGTAAAATGAAGCGAACAAACCAACACTGTCTATTGACACAATATTACAGAGTGTCTATACCATAACGAGTTGAACGATGCAAATAGAGACATCAGAACCCACTGGTTATTCTCTCACTGAATACCACACAACAGTAAACTAATGCTCTATTTCTGATTTACTCTAAGCACTTTTACAAATTCTGCTATGGATTTTTAACGCTTGCTGTGTTGTTCATTTTAGACTGATAAATTGTGATGTGCTGGTCTGGTTTGTTTCTTTAACTTTGCACTGCACAATGTCTTGTCTTATTCCTCTGAGGCATCCTTATGTTCTACATAGGGCTGGGCGATATGGCAAAAATGCAACCTTGATAATTCTTTTTTCATATTGACTAATAATGATTAGGGCTGCACAACATATTGTTTGAACATCGATATCGCCATGTGTGTGTCCGCAATAGTCACATCGCAAGATATGGAATGTTGAGCTGGGATTATAGATAACCAGACACCACAGGTCAAAACACATGAGATTTGTAGAGACTTTAAGCATAATAGAGTGAAAGTTTATCTTGTGCATGTGTTTTTAAGGCCTGTGACCATGTAAGCATTTTAAGATGGTTCAAAGCATTTTAATAGAGCATAAAGAAGTTTAATAAAGATTTTATTGAAGAATTTAAATGATGAAGACTACAGTATGCATTGTTAATTTACATTTGATTATGCAATTTCTGTAACTGAATACTGTTAGACTCTTCGCAGAACAGCGTAAATCACTGTTTATTTCACTTGAATATTTGCTCCATTGTTTTTATTTATGACTGTATTTTGTTTTATTATATGTATATAATAAATCACATAAAAATACATTTATATTTCACTCCCCTATAAAATCATCCCAATTAATCTAAAGTCTTTGCAAAAAATAGTTAAGTCAGCCGGTGAATTTATATCTCAATATATTATATTATATATATCGCAATATAAATATATATCCCAGAGAAAAAAGATATCGCAATCTCAAATTTTTCCACTATTGTGCAGCCCTATAAACGATACACAGTTGAAGTCAGAATTTTTAGCCCTCCTGTTTATTTTTCCCGCCAATTTCTGTTTAACAGAGAGAAGATTTTTTCAACACATTACTAAACATAATAGTTTTAATAACTCATATCTAATCGCTGATTTCTTTTATCTTTGCCATGATGACAGTAAATAATATTTTAATACATAATATACAGCTTAAAGTGACATTTAAAGACTTAACCAAGTTTATTAGGTTAACTAGGCAGGTTAGGGGAATTAGGCAAGTTATTGTATAACGATGGTTTGTTCTGCAGACAATAGAAAAGAATATAGCTTAAAGGGGCTAATAATTTTGTCCTTAAAATGGTGTTTAAAAAATTAAAAACTGCTTTTATTTTAGCTGAAACAAAACAAATAAGACTTTCTCCAGAAGAAAAAATATTATCAGACATACTGTGAAAATTTCCTTGCTCCGTAAAACATCTTTTGGGAAATACTTAAAAAAAAAAATAATGAAAGGGGGCTAATAATTCTGACTTCAACTGTATATTTCTATATAAGTTGTTAATGCTTCTAGCTTTAAAAGAGTATCCCAACAATGACTGAAGCCACAAAGATTAGATGCTTAATTAAATAACATTTTATAGTATTGTTTATTAACAAAAACAGTTTACACATTATTACTCAGTTTTACTTCAGATTTTCTATAATAAAAAATATAATATTCTGAAGAACTGTCTTTGATAGCATATATAGAGTATACGAACAAAAATACTTATTGCATTTTCTAAAAATAAACAATTACAGAATTATTTAAAAATAAATGTTTTAATTAATTTTTTTTAAATATTCATCATTAAAATAAACAACAGTTTAACAGCTAATACTGCTGGTGGGAAAAGTGAATCAAGCTTGCTAATATCACCCTGCAGCCCAAGACCGGTTACTGAAGCTCAATGAAGCTAAGCAGGGCTGAGCCTGGTTGGTACCTGGATGGGAGACCAGATGGGAAAACTACTGTAGGTTGTGGTTGCAAGTGGTGTTAATGAGGCCAGCTGAGAGCGCTCAATCTACGGTCTGTGTGAGTCCTAATGCCCTAGTAAAGTGAAGGGGACACTATAGTGTCAGTGAGCACCGTCTTTCAGATGAGATGTTAAACTGAGGTCCTGACTCTCTGTGGTCATTAAAAATCCCATGACACTTCTCGTTAAGAGAAGAGGTGTAACCCCCAGTGTCCTGGCCAAATTCCCTCCATCGGCCCTTGCCCATCATGGCCTCCAAATCATCCACCGAAATGGCTCTATCACTGTCTCTCCATTCCATCTGTAGCTGGTGTGTGGTGAGCGCACTGGCGCCGTTGTACTTTGGCTGCCGTCGCATCATCCAAGTGGATGCTGCACACTGATGGTGGAGTGCGGAGACCCCCCCTCTCATGATTGTGAAGGGCTTTGGGTGTGTGACCATACACGATAAATGTGTTATGTAAATACACATTACTTACTTACTGCTAAACACTACAGCGTGACGTAGCATATCTCTAATATCAACACAATTACAGATTCCTGTTGTTGCATATGTCTGCTGTGTGATTGGCTCTTTGCATTGATCAATATCGAGTAAAAATGTCCATAGCTTATCATCGTTATCGACATAAATTTGATCACGATTCACTATGATATCGTTTATCGGCCCAGCCCTAGTTCTACAACACGGTCAAAAACACTCTCTCTACTCACATCAATCAAACTGACAAAAAAAAAAAAAGTTAAACTTTGTATAACTTAAAAAAATTAGTTGAAACCTGATAAAATTTTTAAAATAGGTCTAAGTAACACAAAAACAATTGTTGTCATGTCTTTTTGTTTTATATATATATATATATATATATATATTTTTTTTTTTTTTTTTTTTTTTTTTTTTTTTTTGTAAGTGTACATGAGTGAACGGTGTTAAAGAGGCAGTGATAAAGAAGTAGATGTTCAATCTTCTGCAGAGATGGTATTTTGTCACACTGAGATTTTCACTAAAAACAAGAACATTCTGAGTTTGGAAACTCACAGAATGTTTTTTTATAGTGCAGCAACCTATTATGTGTCAGAATATAAAGAAAATTGTATTTCTTAATTCATGACAACTTTAAAATGCTTTTTTTTGTTTTGTTTTTAGACAGGTTAATAAATGGGATTTCAAATCTCTTGTTAATACTAACACAGACATCAGAGAGGAACAGTTTGTACCATCATTATTATTCAGTAAGAAAAACAGTTTGGCATTTCTTAGTCTGTAAGTAGTCACCTAATGAGACAGACAAAGGCTGTAAGAGAAAGAAACATGTAACAGCTCTTAAGCAGAAAGTGGAAAGGCTGTTCCTATGAAAGGAGAGCCCTGGAACAGTGCGCCGGAGAGCCAACAGTCGGCAGCTAATAATATCTGCTGATGTTAATCCAATTAGAGTTGATTTAACACTTTACAGAGCATGATTTATAGAGGCGTTTATTGGTTTTCTGTAACATAATCAGTTTGGAAACTTAATGCATTGTTTGGGAATGCATGTGTGACTGGAAACAGGGGGAGAGCAACTTGTGCTCTGGGTTATTTGAAATGATACCCCCATTAATAACACCAACTCTGGCCCTGCTAGGGCTGTTTTTCTTGGGCTTTCTCTAATCCTCGGGACCAGCACAATCTGACAATAATTCAATCTTCTGAGAGGGAGGAAAATGAGCTGTATTTAGTAAGATTAGTGAGGACAGTAGTGTCTAGCCCTCCTGCCTCCCAAATGAGCGGCTTTTTTTCCATCTTGTTGATTGTTTGGAGAGTTTGATAGAGCCGGCGTTTCAAAGCCATGCTAATGGAGGTTAAGAGACCCTGATTTGATATAAGAGCAGACGTAGGTGATTAATCTTCTACAAATAGAGGTGTCTTATATTACTGATTGAGCTAAAGGCTAAATCAAAGAGAAAACCACTGCGTGTTGATCGTCGGTAATGCTCTCAGACAAACAGATGTGTCCGTTCGCTTTGCGTATGGACTCGAGCTACTGCTTTTCTTGCTTGTGAACTTCTGGTAATTGTTTTGGGTGTAGTCTTACCTTCATTTGTGTGTTTTTGGATGCAGTCACCCAGCTGCAGATGACCCTGGCTTCGGTGCAGGAGCTGCTGGTCCAACAACAGAAGAAAATACAGGAGCTGACACAAGAGCTGGCTAACTCACAGGTACGCACACACACATTTGCCACAATAGACACATTGATGAAAATTCAGTGATTAAATACTCCTGCCCATTCCATGTCATTTTAAACCCATATGGCTTTCTTTTCTCCATGGACTACAACAAAATATTTTGTAGAAGTCCTACTTTTTCTGGTGATCAAGAGATCAAATGTCATAAAGCATAAACCATAAATGTTGTTTATTGTGACTGTTTAAGTAATAAAACAAGTCCTATGGATTTATGTCATACTTCAGTGTACAGGACAAAATTTAAGCTGAAATTTACTAATCATTTACCACATTACTTCAGGTCTTAAATCACAATTTTGTCAAATCAAAGATGCATTGTTGACATGTTGCAGCAGAGTTGCTAGCATTTGAGGACATTAATATTAAACCTTGTTTGTTAATTTATTGAATAATTTTTTATTTAAAATAAGCAAAAATTATTGAGAAAAATAAATAAAAATAAGACAAAAAATAAGTTTCTCTTACAATGTGCACTTACATGCATGCTGATTTTTAAGCTGCAGTGCTTCCCGCATATAGATTTTACTTGGGTGGGCCGCCCAGGTATATTAACTGCCGCTCAGGTTTATTTGATGACAATTTGTTTTTTACCAGTATTATAATCCTTTTACACTCTTTTTGTATACGCCCAAGATAACCAAACATCTGCGTTGATTAACCCGCGGAAAATCTTCTCTCGCCCCATTTCGTACTGCTCATTGTGTGTGTGCGAGAACTGTCAACAACACTTCCTCAGACAGTCTCACATGCTCTGCAGAGACCCACAGAGATGCAACTTTTTGAGGCTTAAAAATGCGTCCCACCGTTGATTCTAAGGGTGCTTTCACACTTTGTTCAATTGCCTGGACCGTACCCAAGTTCGATTGTCCTCACTTGCCACCTTCTCGGCTGGTTTGTGTTCACACTGACTTTTTTCCTTCTGAACCCCAGTACGCTTGCGTCATCGAGCTGCTGTTTTGTGTAAGACTGTTGCCAGGTGACGAACACGAAAGCAAAGCGACAAAATGGAAAGACGTACACACATTGCAGTCGTTTCGCTTTTACTGAACCTTTTGGTTTTGCACATAGCTATATGTACCGTACTCTACTGTGCGGACCAAAAGTGCTAGTATGAAAGCACTCTGAATCTCCTATAAAGTCCGGGAATCCAGTTTTGTTTTCTGAAGTTGTTGCGTTATTGCATTGCTCTTTTTTTTTTTCTCAGACTGCAGGAGTTTTAGCGCGTACAGCTGCGAAATCGAGAGAAAAAATAAACAACAGAGTGTTTTCTCTGAACGATTAAAAAAATTAACTGTATACTCTGAGAGGACGAAATGACGTCTAAACTGGCTGCAAAATATTTGTACATCATTAGAAATGGTCAATCAACTCATTTGCCTCATTTAAATAATCTATCGATATATTTGAATTATTAATTAATTATTAATAAACATTATCCATTTTAGAGATATTGTCTGTTGTTATTCATTTTTTCTGTAATTTATTTCTCATTTGCTGTATATCTTATTCATTTGATGATGTTGATATATTACATATTTTTTTACATATCTAACATGCTTTGGCAATACTGTACTAAATGTCATGCCAATAAAGCAATCTGACCATGAGAGAGAGAGAGCGAGAGGGAAAGAGAGAGAGAGTGCAGCTGTGTGCAGATGACTCCTAAATAGCATAAAAATAAGAGAAATAGTGGTATTTTTATTTCAACAGCTTTTTTCAACAGAAACAGTGTATACTGTAACAGTGTCATAATACAGTAAATAAAAAATATTGTAAAAAATCACATTATTTTTTGTCACATGTAGTTCACCATTTATGTGCTGTGTGGTAAAGGATGTTTCAATCCAGCTTCCACCGCAAGTACATTTCAAATATGTGGGAAGCACTGAGCTGATATGTGTAATGTAAACATGTTACCCACATTCTTTTATCGGTTAAACATGGCTTAAACAAAATCCGATCAGAACAAGTACTTCCACAATTTCACATCGCATGTACAGTAAATGCCTTTATCAGTGTTCTAGCCATTTATTCATGTCCGCATGTCTGATGCCTGTACACACAAGCTACACCTCGCGCATGGATTTCCTTCCAAATGTTATTCGTAAATTCCACCAAGACTAACCACTCCCACACATCCCTACTGTGGACATGCATTGAGCTTGAGCAGGTATTTCTAGACAGGGGTGGAAGTAATATTTTGCACACACCAAGTCATTCTTAATAAAGCACAAAATCATGTTATTGACTGACAAATTTTAGGCTAGGCATGGGCTGGTATATGATTCTGACAATATGATAATATTAGATAAAAATATCACGGTTTCACAGTATTGTGATTGCTGCTCTAAAATAAGTTTTATTTTTAAATGTCTGGGTAAAAAACTAAAACTTGTTTCCCCTTTGAACACAATCTATTTTATTTTGAGAAACATTTAAAATATTTTGTAACAGTAAACATGTCCGGCTAAATAATTCAAATGAGTCATTTACTTCTGCTGTTTTCATTAGTTTTAAAAACACAGATTTCCTTAGAATTTAAAACGGCATCTTTGGAGATCTTTTCTGCTGGAGATACTGCTGTCCTAAAAAAACAAATTCTAAATCTAAACTAAATCTTACATATACCGTAGGAACGGTATAACAGAAAATGTTGTCGGTTTTAAAACCTTGACTTTTCCAAACCTTGGTATACCTTGAAAACGGTTGTCATCCCAAGCCTATTTGAGGCAGAATCATTCAATCAAAAAAAGTGGTGCATTCGCAGGTACCAAGTGTTAGCATACAGTATCACAGCATCTGATAGATTTCTGGCCAATGTTTTTGAGCAACAGAAACTGATGTTCGGGCTTTGACATTACTTTCTTATATAACTTTTAAACCTCATGTTGCATGCAAACACAGAAAAAACAGTTTCTGAAACAATCAATTTTTTGCTGGATCCCCCACTTATTTTGTTCATGTAAACAAACTCCAGAAAAGCTATTTGTACAGTATTATGCCAAAATAACTTAAGTTTTGTGAAATATATTAATAACTACTTTATAATGATATGAGAAGTTACCTTATAGGAAAACAAGGCAACGATAGCTTAAAATATCACATAATCAGAACATTCCTTCGGTTTTTATTATTCTTGTCATTATAGGCCATATGTCTTGAAAGAATGAGATAGGGATCATCTTCGCTGCATGTGGCAGTGGTTGCCAACAACATTTTTTTTCATATTCCTATCATTGTTACTTTGTTGCGTAGACATCATCAGAGAACAAAATTCCATGTGCATTACATAACAAACTGCGTAATCTGTAAGACAAAAATATGCATAAATTGCCTTTCATTCTCTGAAATACCTTTACTCTAACAGCAGAGATAACACGTGAAAAGGAAGCTTAAAGAAAAGAAAAAAAAAGAATTTTTAGTTTAGTTAGTCTGAAATGGTTGCATTCCTCTCCACTTACAATATTCTGTCTCGTTGATATTATGAATCATAAGCTACGCTTGTTTTGTTGAGTTTAAATAAAGACCTCAGTGTGCATTTTCATAAGGCCCTTCGCGGCTCTCTGTTTCAGGGGCACAGCCTCTATAAAACAAGGCCACTTTGAGTTTAAAACAACAGAGGGCATTTTTCAGTGACACTGAGACTGATGCCTCACCCTGATGTGAATATTAGTGGTGACAGAGCTCATATGCCGTTCAGAGGAGAAAAATGTGCATCAGCAGGGACAAGGCATGTCATGGGAGCTCCATAAAGAACGTGTGCGACCATCTCCAGCGCGTTCAAGCAAGCCATCCAGGCACAGGAAGTGAACCCACGCTGCTGCCATCTACTGATTTCTCCTCTATCTGTCATTTGCTTTCTGCTAATTTCATCTGGGCTGAGACCTTATTTAAACCCACCCATACTGCAGCTGAAGAGATGGACCAGCAGGATTTTCTGTCAGCTTTAACTTTATGAGTTTGGAGGCGTGTGGAATGAAAGAATTACAAAGGAAGGAAACGTATTGTTCATAAATAATGTTTGAAATTATTGCCTGTAAAATATGATTGTATACATTCAATGTGTTATTGATGAAGTTTAGCTGGCTTTAAGCCAAAGTTAGAAGTATGTGTACAGATTGTTATAATAAACAGTATAATGATCCTTGATTACCAGTTTTAAATGTGGAAATAGGAGTTTTTTTTATTTAAGTTACTGTTGATTAAATTAAAAGTACTAAATGGTCAGGTAATGACTTATTTATTTAGGTTATTATATTTACTAAATACATTTATTATTGCGAGTGGCACAGTTTATACAGTTTTCACAGTTTGCATGTTCTCCCTGTGCTCGAGTGGGTTTCTGGGTGCTCCCGTTTCCCCCACAGTCCTAAGAAACTGTAGGTGAATTGGATGAACTATATTGGCCATAGTGCATGTGTGAATGCGAAAGTGTATGGGTGTTTCCCAGTACTGAGTTGCGGCTGCAAGGGCATCTGCTGCATAAAACGTATGCTGGAATAGTTAGCAGTTCATTCTTGTGCTGAAAGCTGCGAGCCCGATGGAGCGATTGTTTACAAGTGTTGAGTCCCATGAAGGAGCTCTAGATGGAAACTTTTGTTTTGTTTACCTTATGATTAAAGTTGTTGCACGTCCGCCAGCTCCCGCCACTGAATGAGCATGTTTTAGCTACTGCAAAGAAACTCGACACAGAGGAACAAAAAAAAACCTACTGCCTGCTAGCATTTCAGAAGTGTTATTGCAGAGCAACACAAACCTCACGCAAAAGTATAAATGCATGACTACGAGCAAGGCTTGTGCCGTGGGTCACACCGGTCACTTGACGCAGCCTTAAGCCGAAGGAAAATTAAAGAATGAATTTATTATTGTATTGCTTTTAACTTGGGACATTAACAAAAACTTGAAAAAAAAACAAATGAACAACTGAACAAATGAAAAAACAAACCACTGAACAAAATTAGGCAACGCAGTGGCGCAGTAGGTAGTGCTGTTGCCTCACAGCAAGAACGTCGCTGGGTCGTAGGTTCGAACCTCGGCTGGGCTGGGTCAGTTGGCGTTTCTGTGTGGAGTTTGCATGTTCTCCCTGCGTTCGCGTGGGTTTCCTCCGGGTGCTCCGGTTTCCCCCACAGTCCAAAGACATGCAGTACAGGTGAATTGGGTAAGCTAAATTGTCCATAGTGTATGAGTGTGAATGTGTGTGTGGAAGTTCCCAGAGATGGGTTGCGAAGGGCATGCGCTGCGTAAAATCGTGCTGGATAAGTTGGCGGTTCATTTCGCTGTGGCGACCCCGCAAGGGACAAAGCCGACAAGAAAATGAATGAATGAATGAACAAAAATTGGACAAGCAGCTGAACAAATAGTCAAACAACTGTACAAAAAAACAAAGAAGTCGATCAACAAAAGTAATTGCAACAGATTAAATGAGCAACAATTTGAAAACTGAACAATTAACTGCTGAAATAAATAAAAGTTGTCATTTAAACAAACAAACAGCTGTGCAATTGAACTAGTACAGTGTATAGTTCCCCAGGTAGACGTTGCAGGAAAATCATTTAAAAAATGTAAAAAAAAAAAAAAAAAAAAAAAATCGAACCGTGTTTTTTTTTTTTTTTTTTTTTTTTTTCGCTTTTCGCATCCGAAAAAGCGATTTGAGAGGGTACTGTCTATAGACATTATAATAGGATGCATGATCCACATTCGGTCTGTTACTTCAACACATCAATGAGGCCACAATCTATTATAATGTTTATAGCTACTGCCAGTCTATAGGTACTGCCAAGATTTGTTTACGCACGTGAATGTGTGAAGTATCACAAGCAATGTATCAAAATTCCACTGATTTCCTGAAATAAACATATGTGGATAATCCAGCGCAGCTCTTTGATAATGAGCTGAACTCTCCTTCCTCTAGTATTGGATGAGCACAATATGCAGCCTATTCCTCTTTCTTTTTCTACTTCAGATGAAAAGAGTATCACTGCTTTAACTGACTATGTTTTGCAGTTTTTTTTGTAAAGGATTGATTAATACGCATCGGACTCAGTGTGTGCAAGGTGCAAAACGCATAAGAAAATCTCGGTCTTCAGTGTGCAAAGACCTTAAGAGTTAAAAGAAGATGAAGAATTGACAGGAAGATAGCAAAATTTGTAATCGTTGTTGTTTGTCTGTTGCGGCATTGTTGATTTTGTTGTCTTCGCAAGTTAATTTAATGCATTATGGTGTAATTATCTTTCATAAGAATGCTCCTCATGATGATATGGCTTTTTGAAGACATGTGCATAATCTATAAAGAATAGTCATCTGAGGGAAATCGCCTGCTGAAAACACATTGCCATTCCTCAGATTGAGAAACTCTACACACTTTGTATCTTACGATACGGCGATAAATCATCCGGTAACGGGCTCCAAAAAGCTCTTTGGAATCACAACCGAGGGCATGTTTTATGTCCACAGCTTGTTAAGCACATGGGTGTTTTACTGAAGCATCTGGATCCTGTAGCAAAGCATATGCAAACACATCTGGCCTGGCACAAATTGAAGTGAAAATATGGATCTCTCACCCTTCTGAAGTTTGCTCTCGAATTGCAGACTCACCGCTACGTTTCTCCCCCCAGCATCCTTCCGTCGCTCTCTTGAAGTGCGTAACCCATAAACTGACTTGCCAAAAATATTGTCTGTGGTTCACCCTCCGCCGTTAAAGAGACACGCCTCCGCTAGTTCCAGAAAAAATCGATCGATTGTTCAAAACGCTTTCAGTCATCATCTACAAGTCAAGCAGAAACGGCTGGAAATCTCTGTCTGATTGGGATTGAATTAAAAAGCTTCATTTGGTCATGAGTGCCCTGCTGGAAAGCAGCAAAGTATACTTCACATCCAAATGGCCATTAAACAAATCATAAAGTCGGCTTCGTGCTGATCTTAAATTTTGTTTTGAGAGATGCGGGGCCCTGTTGTCTAGAGCCATATGGGAAATTCAGGAAATGATTTTCAGGTCTGGAGCATGAAATTAAGGACACGTGTTAAGCCTTTTGGCTGCGTATCATTTTTAGTGCGGTTTTCGGAGTTGCTTTTTCAGGCATCTTTGCTTTAGTGTAGAATGCGCCAAGCTTGGCAATTAAACTCTTCAATGCGGAAATGTGTATTTAACCCGAAACACATGGTGACTCCTGTTTCCTCAGCTGCTAAGTAAACATTTTTTTTATATTTTCCAAACCACACAAATAAAGTGTGTTCGGTGTTGTGAGCACACTGAGCCTGTTTCACTGCAGCAGTCAATCAAACCGTGTATGTGTTTATGCTCATAGTTTCACGTTTGCTTTTTCATTTCAGTAGATTGGATAGATACTTTTACATTTCCACACATGCACGCCTGAAGCTCTTATTCAAATGGCACTTGATGATAAAGTTTTTGACGACTGATAAAGAAAGTCAGTTGGAACTTTTATTGCATTTCATTTTAATACATTGTTTTTGTAATGATAGGAATATTTTCAGGTTTCAAGCGCTGTAAATGTGTATACTTTCTATGCTTGCTACTTCACTGATGTACTACACTGTAAAAAATGCAGGGTTCCACACAATTCCTTCAACACATATTGATTAGGTTAACATAATTTTTTTTTACAAATTAAGATGATTGAACATAAAATACATACACTGTACAAACCCAAAAAGTTAAGGTAACTCAAGCCATTTGAGGAAACCGATTGCAACAAACTATTTAAGTTAAAAAACTAATTCTGAGTACTGTAAACTAAATTCATTTGAGTAAACGAAGCTGTTTGAGCACAGTAAAACCTGAAAAATGAAGAGAACTCAAATCAACTGAGCAGTGTAAAATCCAATAAGTTAAGGCAACTCAAACCATTTGAGGAAACTGATTGCTACAAACCATTTGAGTTTAAAAAAAAAAAAAAACTAATTTATATGAGTACTGTGAACTTGCTCCATTTAAGTTAAAGTAATGAGGTATTTAATTAACTCATTACCTTCAACACTGAGTTCAAAACTCTTTTCAAATAAGTAGAATTACAGTAACTTTCAGTAAATTTTGAGTTAACTGAACTCATTTCATTTGATAAAGTAGACTTTCGGGTTTTAAAGTGTGCAAGTTATCCCCCAAAAATCTCAAAAATTGTGTTGATTGAGCTCATTATAAATAAGCAGTTTGAAAAAAACAGCAAATGTCATTTTTATTGAGTGTAGTCAGTATGCTTGTATATTTATTTACTTTTTCTGACATTCCGAAGGCCCTGACATCACATTTATTTATATGGAATTTATAGACTAAAAAATAATAGGCTATTTTGAGAATTTCTTTCTTTCTTTATCAGTTTTGAAATAACCCACTTCGTTTGTTCAGATTTCTGTTTTGAATTCACTTTGTTTACAGAATTTTTAATAAATGAGATTTTGTTCCCCATTTCAGCAAATTTGTGTAAAATATGTGTCTGTTGATATCAATTTTACAGTTCTTATTTTTTGGCACCTTGTTCTCTTTGGTTATTTTTAGTATTGTGTAACTAGGAGAATGTTGCATCTCATTCTACACAAATATACTGTAAAGCATTGACTACTTCTGACAGACTTTCATACTTTGGGTTTAGAATTTGACATTGAGGCGTGAAGCTGTTATTCAAATGGCCATTGATTAAAGTTTTTGTCAGCTGATAATGAAGTCAGTTAGAACTTCCAAAGAGATACAAATACTCAAGAAATACTTTCAGGGTGATAGAAAATTCCTGTACTTTTTACCCCAAGTACTTTTTTATCTGTTTATTTGTTGATTCATTTATTTTTTGCATAGATTCGAATAAAATCCATGATTTAATTTGGAGTATAATTTTATGGATAGTTCACTAGTTTACAGTTTTAAGACAGTTTTCCCTACATTTGTATGGTTTCTTGTTTCCAGCAGAGCACAAACAAAGCTATTTTTAATATATGGAATTTATAGATATGTAATATTTTAGAAATATTACCTCCATCCACCAAGAGTTTATTTTTCTTTTTTGTTTTAATTGCCAAATTACCCACAGTTTTTAATTCCTTCTCTGTCTTTAATTTTTTTTTATTTCTTTTATTTATTTATTTTTTCTTCATCATCTTCTTTTGTTATTTTTACTAAATATTGAATACATGTTTTATTTGTTTTCCCATTTCAAAAACATTTGTGTAAAACTTTGTGAACTAAAATGTATCAGTTTTTTAGCACCTTGTTCTGTTTTGATAATAGTTAATATTGTACAGTAAATAAGGCAGAATATTGCATCTTATTTTCCACATAAACCACTGACAAGTCAAATTTAATTGTGTTCCCTTCCCGCTTGAATTCAGCGATAGCTGTCTTTATTAGTGGCTGCTCATGGAAGATTAGGAGTACTTCGATTTTTTTATTTTTTTTCCTTCCACCGCAGAAGGCACTGCTACCGGGAAAGTGAATAAACAGGCTCAAATAAATTGTACCACTCTTTTCACCAGAAAACACTCCCCTGGGATTTATTTTCATGCTGATTCCACCATAAATATACATGCATTATGCGGTGGAAATAGCATCAGAGAGGAAAGCAGTGAATCAATTTGCATTCAGACGTTTCCAAACTCGCCTTGTTAAGATATTATCCGCTCTTAATGTTCTGCAGACATTTGCTTTAATGTATTCCTTGTCTGCTGCTGTGTAAGTGCGTGAATATACCTCTCTTGTACGGTACGCTCCACCTCCTTAAATAATTACCCAGACTGTAGCGAAGCTTTGTTCACACTTAAGAGGGTGACGGACCCTGATCACACTGCACTGACCCCTCTGACTGGATGGCTGCTCACACAGTCAAAGACATGCAGAGAAAGGCCTTTAGCAGCAATTAAACGGTCATCACTAAATGTGTGTGCGCGCGCTCGTGTTCGCCTCTCCAAATGAAGAATTGCAACCGCGGAAGTTTAAACACCGCCGGCTGAGAAGTGCTTTGTAGCCTCTGTTAAAATATTATTTAGATTTTATGTCTGAGAAGTGTAAGCTAAGCCTCCGAAGCAATTAATTTTTTTTTTCCCTGTTACAAAGGTAAAATGAGCAAGAGGTACATTCCAGCCTTATTATAGCGGGTGCCGTGGGGAGTGTGGGATTAAGATGGCCATAATGAGGTGAGGCCTGTAATAAGAGTGTCTTCACCAGGCCTAATGCGCTCGGCTCGGAATCAGATGTGGCCTCTTCGAAAAACGCCGCACTTATCTGAGGGCTTTAGGAGCAGAAAGGAGACAAAACCGCCGTCCCTCGCTGTAAATGAGTCTGATCCTTTTCAGATGTGATTCAATTAATTTACTTTAGATTTAATTACACGTGGAAGAGTCCGAGTTATCCCTCTTCTCTCGATAGGGGGTCTCTGCTTTCTAACTAGCCGCCCCCAGTGACTCCGATGTTCTTAATTACACTTTTATTTTCCTTTTCCCCCCAGTCCTTTTTTTACTTCCTCTTTCTGCTCTCCTTTCCCCACTTGTTGGTGAGTGGATGAACTGGATTGTGGGGAAGATGAGGCAGTATGTTTGCTGGAGGTTCAAACAGTGGCTGTTTCTCAATTTGCATTTTAAGGTGATCCTGTGTCCTTGTGTTTTAGTGTAACATCATAGTCAATCGCCAAAGATCAATTCTAATATTTAAGACCTGGATGCATCAAAAAACAGACTCCAAGTCCCAGAAGTCATTGCGGCTAAATATAGGCGGAGGAAAGGACAGCATTTTGCAGTATATTCACTATTATTTACAGTTCAGAGATGATTCCTGAATGAGATGGTGAAAGTAAACATTCAAAATGTAATAAAAACACATAAGGCTTTCATTTAACGATCTAGCCGCAAAGTCTAAAGTGCATGGCGCAAAAGCATTAAGGGCATGTCCGAATCCACTTTTGCTATTTTAAGGATGGAAAAATATGCTTTGCACCCTGACGCTTGGTCTAACAGGCTTGTGCTTATTCTCTTAATGAGTTATGGGTGTGTTTTGAGCATAACGTGCATTAAACCAAGCAGAGTCTCATCTCCCATTCCCTTTAAGAGTCAGTTGCGTCGCGCCATTGTGCATTTGCTATTTACATGGCGAACTTTGTAAGTGGAAAAACTGAATGCTTCACTAGTGAGAAATTAGTTAAACAGACCATCTGCAGCATGAGGATAATGAGCGAGCCTCCTCCATTCGGCCTCTCTACTTTCTCTTTACTTTACTTTTACTCTTTACTTTACTTCTTTACTTTTGTGGATACGGAAACGGTGGAAACTCACTCCATTGAAGACATCCATCAGCCTACATATTTAATATCGTTTGTTATGCGCAAAGATTTGTTTCAAAACTATTTCTAAATTCAGTTCTAATTTCCAGCAAATGAATAAATAAACAATAATAACAAAGTGTGGTCCAAAAAACTGAGTTATATCCAAACACACTTCCTATTCTTATGCCCCATATAGTGATGCAAAACTTATTTTTATTAAAATAAATATAAATATGCATATAATAAATAATACTGCTAATAATAATAACATTATACAAATGCAAATTGTCATGAATAAACTGAAAAAGCCCCCAGAGATGAGGCATGGAGGCAGTGGTTTTTATATTTATGTAGAAAATAATAATTTTGTAACATTTTAATCCTTTAATTTTTTTCATAAATAAAGATATTTGTGTATTGCTGTACATCCTGTGTGTATTGACCTGCATGGGCACATAACTAATGCTAACTTTCAGTTGGTCAGTGGCGCAGTCTATTTCAGTTCTTCAAAATAGCAACGCACCAACAATGCGCCTTAACACACCTCCTTTTTAGGCCTGAACACCCATGAGTCCACAAAGTGGCGCAAATGGATTGTTATTTAAACAACATGGCGCAAAATGTGAAAATTAGGGTTGCGCTGGTCTGAAAATAGCAAAAAATCATCCCAAACACATCTTGTGCTTTATTGCGCCGGGTGTATAATAGGACCCATAGAAAAGTTTTTATTTTTTTTCTCTCTCAAATTCATATTCAAATCTGTTTTATTAATGTTCTGCAAAGTATCTTTTGTATGTTATATGTATTGAAATGAAAACAAACAAACAACTCAGTGTATGAATGTTTTAATGTTTAAATTATTGCTGTTAAACTTGTAAAGGTCATGTGACCAATAGGAAGATTGATGATCTGATGTCTCACACACTCAAAAAATGGCTTTTGCTGCTTGTTCAAACCACTTATTTAAAACATTTTTCAAAACATCACATTTCTTAATGTTTTTTGGGGAGAACTTAATTGTTTTATGTTCAATCCAATTAAATTTGTAAAAACTATTAAGTGAACTTAATTG
Organism: Danio kyathit; assembly: GCA_903798195.1. Taxonomy (NCBI): domain Eukaryota; kingdom Metazoa; phylum Chordata; class Actinopteri; order Cypriniformes; family Danionidae; genus Danio; species Danio kyathit. The sequence continues at coordinate 32,517,684 of LR812541.1, forward strand.
ATTTGTGTTGGGACAACATGAAGGAATTGTGTGGACCCTAGCATCTTTTACAGTGCGGGATGCGTTCTGAGTTCTTGCAGTCTTCTGGGTTGTTTCCTAGGTAAATTGGCAAGACCATTCTTAGTATTGAGAAACAGCCAGTGTCTTTGGTAAATGTTTAGAGGGATCTACAAATAGATCCTAGAATAGGTTTTTTTATATTTATATAAATTGACATCAGCAACTATCTGTCTTTTCTGTAGAAAAATGATGGATGGATTTGTATGGCTTTTTTCCTTTCTTGAAGTCATTTGCTATTCAAATGTTTGCTGGCCACTTCAATTGGCCATCACTCCCTTCAGCAATTCATCCTATGGCAAGCAGTTGGTGATAAGGCTTCTTTTAATAAAAACCTCTCTGACTTGATGAATACTCCTATTGTTGTGCCAGAGACCGCTTATCAAACACCTCTGTCCTGCTCAAATCAACAGTCTGCAATATGGAAAAATATGTAAAAATGGCATGATTAATTCCCTTTGCCTTTTCTGAAAGATTCTGACCTTCTGGGTGGAGGATATGCAGTAGTTGGGACTCGTCAGCATAGTTTGATATCATGACTTTGAGGACTTTTATTGTCTCATATTGGCAGCTGGAATTCATCAAACATTTTTGTTTATTCAGTAACTCTGACAAATAAAATGAGAAAGAGTCACACTTTAACAGAACGACGACATTTGTGAAGTCTTGGCACTTGCTACATACAGTATTAATATAAGAGGTTCTAGTCAATAAGACCCAATATGAAACAGAAGCTAGAAGTTAGGATCTTTTACAACAGTAGAGGATAAACAGAAATGTATAGTAAATCACAAAGCACACTCATTTCCTCTCCATATGCACCAGACACTTTCCTAAAAAGGATAAACTTAAGTAAATAAATAAACAAACTAGACATGTCATAGCATTTATGTATTGCTGCTCTCTGATGATTTAAAGTGCTTCTTTTATCCTCACTTCTAAGTTTCTTTGGATAAAAGCATCTGCTAAATGAATAAGTATAAATGTAATAGCATTTTATTAGATAATAAGAATTGTTTACAGTGAGTTAAAGTGAAAGCTCACCCAAAAATCTGTTAATTTACTCATCCGTCATCTAAAGCCGCAGTCACACTGCACTTTTCTCCCTATAGACTTACATTCATACACATGCAAACGCAAGCTCGTGCAACAAGTTTCGCAGTTTTCTGCATTGCAAGGTTCAATCATCACATGATTGTGTCTCACATAGCAAAATTTCTCTGGCCCAGCTCTGGCCCACACAATCAGGTTTTGCTTGACCCACATGTCGAAGTGAATTACGGTACATGATTGAACCAAGTCTTGCTTCCAGACAAGGGCCAAACATGGACCATATCTGGGTCAAGTCTCAGCCAAGTTAATAACTCATAACCAGGGCCAGACGGAATCTGCGGACGTTTTTTGCTATTTCTGCGGAGAATTTTGGTAACAATCTGCGGATTTCTGCGGAATTATTTATATCATAAATAGTATCATAACTAAAACCTTAAAATGTGAAAGAAAAAATTATATCTTTTTAACTTTTATTTATTGTTTAAAATGCAAATCCAATTAGATTAACAGTAAATAGTTAACTGTAAGTAAATAAACAGAATTAATGATGAAAATCTGCGAAAAATCTGCAGAATTTTGCGCGCGCAGATTCCGTGTGGGCCTTCTCATAACTGGACCTGAACTGGGCCAGATAGGTTGGTGTGTCACGATTGCAATGACATTGATAAACCCATGAAGCATTGCACTTTAGGCACACTATGGGCATGCTTTTTCTTAAAGTGACCTGATTGGTAGATTTTTTTTTCTTTTCTTAAAAATAATTTGAATGTATTTTAAATGTGGGTCAAAACAGGTCAAACTTACGTGGCCCACCATTTTTAACATCTGGGCCAAATACTACATTTTAAATCTGTCCCAAATCTTGTGTGCCACTTTAAAGACGGTGCCACCTCTGTCAAACCCAGGCCATGTTTAGCCCACATGCTGTATGCCAGTGCGGGAACAATGCCTGCTGTGCTGGCTTTATGCAAAATCTGGGCCAGAATTCTTTGCTATCTGGGGTGAGACCAATCGAAGATCTAAACAGGACCTCTCTGTACAGAAATTTAAAATATGGACCAATCGGTCGTTTTTTATGTCTAATCATCTTGTTTAATCCCACCCCTTTTCTAAGCGCCGTACAACAAAATTTTAACTCTAGTGTGGCCGCGGCATAAAATGTATGGGACAGTTGTTCATCGGTATAACATTATAGAACATGAATCTGTGGTTCGCAGCGATTCATAACATGCAAGTCAATGGTTAACGGCACAGTAAAAGTAAAAAAGAAATTGAAATAAAAAACATACAGGCAAAACAAAATGTCTCTAGTGGTGCATTGAGGTCTTATGAAGTGGAAAGTTTGGTCTGTACAGGAAACGTTACAGTTTCAGCTAAAAATCTTCATTAATGTTGTCCTGGAGAAACAATTCACCTGCTGTACATCTTTAATGGCCTGAGGATGAGTAAATTATCAGCCAGTTTTCATTTTTAGGTGAACTATCCCTTTAAGAGTCATCCTTGGAGCTGTTTCAAGTGGAACACCCGCAGGAGTAAAGAATAAAAGTGCTCCGAAATTTGTTTTCAAAATAGAGAATGATTATCATTTATTTGTAATTTTGTCTCTTCAGGCTTCGTCTGCCACCAACCGCATGCTGGAGTCTCAGAGCATCAGTGAACTCAAGGCTGAGATTGTGTCTCTTAAGGGTCTTCTCCTCAGCAGGTAACTGTTTTCAATGATTAATCAACAATAACAATAGACTTTAGTCATAATACATGCCATATTTGATTTGACAGGGGCGATAATGAGACTGTGAGGGACGTTAATTTCCAAATGCGTATCTGCGTGTCAGTATTTTAACTGATGCTGCTAAGGGTGCTGTGCTAAGGAGCGATTTATCATTTTAAAGTGTAAGACAATAGGTGTGCGTGTGGTGGATACATGTTTGGGAATACAAGGTACACACACAGTCTAGCAAATGTCCCCACAAGTATAGCATTGTCAGAAATTTTCCACGTTTTTTGTACACATGAAAAAAAAAAAGCTGATAAATTACACAAAATGAAGTGTTTTGAAAATTTAAAAACACAGATTGTTTACGTGACGGTTAGGTTTAAGGGTGAAGTTGGCGTAGGAGAACAGAATATACAGTCTCGTAAAGATATTTGTACAGTTGATTTATTAGCCCCCCTGAATTATTAGCCTCCCTGAATTATAAACCCCCCTGTTAATTTTTTCCCCCAATTTCTGTTTAACGGAGAGATTTTTTCAACACATTTGTAAACATAATAGTTTTAATAACTCATTTCTAATAACTGATTTATTTTATCTTTGTCATGATGACAGCACAAAATATTTGACTAGATGTTTTTTAAGACACTTCTATACAGCTTAAAGTAACATTTAAAGGCTTAACTAGGTTAATTAGGTTAACTAGGCAGGTTAGGGTAATTAGGCAAGTTATTGTATAACGATGATTTGTTCTGTAGACTATCGAAAAAATATATAGCTTAAAGGGGCTAATAATATTGACCTTAAAATGTTTTTTTAAAAATTAAAAACCGTAATAAAACAAATAAAACTTTCTCCAAAAGAAAAAATATTATCAGACATACTGTGAAAAATTCATTTGGCAAATAAAACATTATTTGGGAAAACATAATTTGGGAAATAATTAAAAGGTCAAAGGGGGGCTAATATTTCTGACTTCAACTGTACTTGTGAGTCTATGCCAGGGGTGGGCAAACTTGATCCTGGAGGGCCGATGTCCTGCATAGTTTAGCTCCAACACTAATCAAAAACACCTAAACATGCTAATCAGTGTCTTCAAGATCACTAGAAATCTATAAGCAGGTGTGTTTGATTAGAGTTGGAGCTAAACTGTGCAGGACACCGGCCCTCCAGGACCAAGTTTGCCCACCCCTGGTCTATGCGTATATGTGTCTGTTTGTGTGCATTTAGACTAATTTTTCCATTGTTGTCCATAATTTTGGCTTTTAATAAGATTATAATCCATCATTTTAGATATTTACATAACTATAAAAATACAAAAATAACTATAATGATACAAAGATACAACTGGCCATAATACAGATACAATAAACCTCACTTTAAGTTGCAGGACCAACGTAGGATTAAATGTAAAATAACACAGCATGGTCATCCCTGTAGATATTAAATATTAACATCAATCTTTGTTAAAGCTGTAAATGCTATTCGTTCAGGAACAGCAAGGGATTTTTCTTTTTTAACATTAAAGATATAAAGTATCCATCCGCAAACCTTCTGTTCTTTCAAATATTTTTATTTTGCAGACTGCTCAATACTAATAACACTTGTATACTTGACATTTAACAGCCAAAAGGAGACGTTCCAACATGATTTTTTTGTATTATCACTATGTAAATGAGTAGAGGGTATTCTTTCTCAGTCAGGCCAACTGATATTTGTATGCCTTGGGACGTTTCAGCTGATAAATCTGTCTGAAATGGTTTGATCCGCATGTGTCATATCATTCTCTTCACTGGGGCATGTAGCTGGAACCAGCTCATTACTGGTTAATGAGGCCTGATGCATCCAACAGGTTCCTTCAATGCCCCAAGATGGATCTTCCCTCACTTTCATTAATGTTTACTTGATTGTGTATGTATCATGCAAATTAAGATCTAAGTAATCTCATACATCTGAAATTCGCACAGATGAAAGCTTTCGTTTGCCTGTTGTCTGCTCTCATTAAACATTTTAAGCTATAATTACCTTTTTTCTTCAAATGTCTGAATGTTTTTTTTCTTTCTGCGTCCTTCTCAAGATGTGATATCTTCGCTGTAAATACGAATGAAGCTCGCCATCTGCTCAACTTGTTGCTTCGTATATTCAAACAAAGCCACGTCGACAGTACATATCTGAAGTTGCTTTTGAATTTATTTTACCTTTGCTGTGAAGACTTGCTTTGTTTTGAATCAGATGCCAGGTGTGGTGTGCATATGGCTATAATCTCTCGTCTACTTCCATACTGACAAATCTGTTCGTGTTTCCAAAGCACAATAGCTGGACTCGCTTGTGCATATTTTAGTCAGAAGCCTGAGGCAAAGTGTGAGGGATTTCAACAAAAACAGTTCTTGTAATGTTCTATTCACGTCCTGTTTCTTCTCAGGAGACAGTTCCCCGCTTCACCATCCGTTCCAAAAATCCCATCCTGGCAGATACCTCTCAAACCGGGGTCGCTGTCCAACCCGCCCTCCGTCAACCACACCAATAGCAGCAGCGACATCTCGCCTGTTAGCAATGAGTCGGCTAATTCCTCTCCCATTAAAGAGGGCAGCAGCTCTCAGGCCACCCCATCCGGCTCGCATTGCCTGAACGGAGATGTGGGCCTGGGCTCCCTGCACCCTCTAGACCTGAAAGACCAGGTCCGTATGGAAGTCCAAGGAGAGGAGGAGAAGAAAGAGGACGATGAGGAAGAGGAAGATGAAGAGGATGATGATGACGACGTAACCCACGCGGATGAGGAAGATCATCTGAGCGTGCAGACGGAGGACAGGAGAGGAGGCGATGGACAGATAAATGAGCAAGTGGAGAAACTACGACGTCCAGAGGGTGCGAGTAATGAGAGCGAAGTTGATTAGAGCTAAAAAATTCCCACACCCGGACTTCATCCGTCCATCTGCTCCTCTTGGTTTTCCCAGGTTTCCTTAGAGTTAATTTAAGTTTTGAAATCACACCCCTGTTGCAGTAAAACGGCTACCGTGAGCATCATTTAGCACTGTACAAGAGCTGCAGGTGAGGTGGATTATGTTCTTTTCACTGCAGTTCTTTACCCTTTTGACTTTTCCACATGCAAACTTTCAACGTGCAAACCAGAGCGACGGCACAAACCTTCTGCATGCCTGAACAAGCACAGCAACAGACATTTTTGGAAAGACCATGAGAGAATTATGACTTTTTTTTGTTTGTGTGTGTTTTGCAATCAGTCAGAGTCCATACGGTTTCCCTTAATGCTAGCTATTTTACTGAAGACTGTAGTGGTTCAAAAAAAAAGTCTGTTTAAAGTGTTAGCTTACCTAAAAATTAAAATTCTGACATCATTTACTCACCCTCCATCTCACCCTCACCCTCCATAAGATTTATTTTTCATCTTAAAGAAACACTATTGAGGGAATTTTATTGGAAGCATGTCAATTTCTCAGATTTCATTTAAAGTTTGTACATCTAAAACTCTGACAAGTCAAAACATTAATAAAAAGATTGTATCTACTTGAATCTAGCAGTTCAATCCAAGTCTTCTGAAGGGACATGACAACTTTGATGAACAGATTTAATTTGGGCTTTTATTTGTATATTAACACTGATCAGTGAACATAAACAGAAGCTTGGGGCATGAAAAAAAGTTAGTTCCTACAAAACTTCAAACATGCTAGAGTGACACAAAATAATGAACCTCATTGGTTCTTGTGGAAGCTCAAACATGCCACTTGACATCCAAGATTGAACTTCATTGTTTCTTGCAGAAGCTCAAACATGCACTGCAATAAATGCCCTTTTTTTTGACTGTTTTGGAGTCTTTTTTTAGTCTGAATGTCTAAAAACTCTTTAATGAAGTAACATTTTCTGGACAAGTAAAAAAAAATATATTATTTATAATATTATAGATTTATTATTTCTTGGTTTTCAGAAATAATAAATCAAAATTAAGTGAGTTTTTACTTAAAACAAGCAAAATAATCTGCAAGTGGTGCAAGTAAAATTATATTTTTTTTAGTTTGAAAAATCTTTAGAAGTGCTTGTCTATAAACGCATCTAGATTTAAGAATGTTTAGATATTTGGACTAGAAACAAGACAAAAGCTCAAAGTAAGAGAGGCGTTTTTTGCAGTGTGCCATATGACACCCATGAATGTACATCATTGGTTCTTGCAGAATCTCTAATGTACATGTGGCATCCAAGAAAGAACCTCATTGGTTCTTGAGGAAGCTGGTGTGACAAACCAGAATGAACTTTTTTTTGCACATCAGACAAACATGTTTGAGCGTCTATAACTAAATTGAAGTGCTATAAATATTGTTCACTTATTAAGGTTTTTTTTATTTAAACAAAAGCACAAATCTGTTCGTCATGAAAAGCAATCATGTCTTTTAGAAGACTTGGATTAATCTGCTCTATTAATTTGGATTGAAATTTTTTCTTATAAATGTTTGAAGCCTAAAATTTTTTGCTGAAGTGGCTGTCAGTGTAGAGAGATTTTGATTTCTCACTTGTGTTCCAGATATGAATAGATTTCTTATGGGCTTGAGGGTCAGTAAGTGATGACCATTTTGGGGAGCATCAACCCTTTAAGTGTACTCCAGCATTTCAAGTCAATGTGAACCTAATAAATTGCAGTGTAGGCACTATAGCAACAAATCTGTGGCACCAAAGAATCAGAAAGTTGTAATCTGAGATTGTTTTTGTGCCGTTCAGCAGTAAAGACTAGTGGACAGTCATTAACCTGTTGGATGTGGATGTTCATTATAATAGCGTGAACTCTCCTTCAGATGTTTGAGATTATGTACAGTAGTACACTGGGCTGCAGCAGTCGGTGTAACAACGAGGCCTTGTATTTTAATCAGAGCGACCGGTGGATTTAAGATGAAAATGAAAGAAAGGGGGAGGGAAAACATGCATGAGAACAGACAATGAGGTGAAAGAGAAATGTGTTTGTCTCGCTTGTATCTCAGTCTCCAGCAGGGTAGCTGATTTGGTTTATGAAGTATGTTAATAATCAAATGATCAACAAATAACAGATGTATTAGTTCATGCGGCTTGAAATGTCAAGGAGGCTAAAATCGGAAATCTAATACTGAAAGCCTGTTATATTGTATTATATTACATGACAAACCCTCCAGTCCAAATTATATAGGCCTCCTGCAGTGAATAATCTTCACATGAAACGGTGCTGGGGTTTTGTAATTAAACTGTGTAAAACAATGGATGCTTCAGCAGAGGTGCTGACAGTTGTGCTTTTCTCTTTGGGGGCTTTTCTCTCAGAAAGTCCTAAAGGATGAAAAAAAAATTTCCCCCCGTGATGCAAATGGAGAGTAACGTATGAATATTTAAGTAATGGAATTACTCACTCACCAGCTGATGAGAAACAAAGCCAGAGAGTTCCTGGAGTGAGAACGAGAGCGTCAGATCCATTGTGACATTTTCACTTTTAACAAATGACCTTCAGAGTAACCGGATTACAGCGCAGCCAGGTGAATTGTGGCTCTTGTGGCACAATGAAAGAGCTCAACTTTTCTGGCCGTGCGTGTGTGTATGTATTCGCGTGTGTGTTTCTTTCTAGACTAGGGTTGGCTTAACACTTACCCCACACGAGAATAGTATATTAGGCTGTGTGTTTTGTTATGCAGTAACTTTTATTTCTGAAGCCAAGGCTTAAAATCCAAATGCAAAGAGAATATTAGAATAGCTCATCCTAAGAGGAGAAAAAAAAGGCAATTATTCACTCTTGTCATATGACACAAATCACAGTTATACGTTTCTAAATAATTGAACTCAATAATTTTTAAACAAATAATAAACTAAAAAATTTAAGAACAGTTTAAATGTTATTTGTAAATGATTCATTCAAACTGAGCCATAAAGATTACAGTTTATGGTTTTTGCTGTCATTAATTGCTGTCAACATTTTACCCCATCTGTTCTCCACAGTAGAAACACTCTTTAAAAATATGAGAGTGAAAATGCTTTCCCTTTTGACTTTTTTTCATCGCATCATATGTCAGAAATGTCATCAGAGTTACCGATTGTTAGCTATTTAGGCGAAAGGAAGAGCATCAGAATGAGACCGCTTTAGTAAGTGTGTGTGTGTGTGTGTGTGTGTGTATACCAGTTTTGCTTAACCACATTCAGGAGCTCCTGCAACTAGCAGGTTGTTTCTGGTAGCGTGGTGACAGAGGCCTTCAAACATAATAGTTTGCTAATTTGAGCTAATCGTGAATTCGCTGTGAGGGCTACTGAATTAAATCATGACATAAGCCACAGATTCAGTGCCTATATCTCTTTTAAGATTACATTCTCCTCTCCTGCTGTGTTTTTATGGCAGTTTTGGTTGGAATGGACATCATTTTGCTCAGTTCAGCAGCTCAGATTAGGGATTTAATCATTGGTTCTCATTTACTGTATGTGAGCTGAGAGAGAGTGTGTGTGTGTGTGTGTGTGTGTGTGTCGGATTGGTTTTATAAGTAAGTTTGCGTCAGAGGTCTGGAACAGTACAAACTGCACAGTGTTGCTGGATGTTGAAGTTGTTGTTGACACCCTGTTGATATATGTGTCACAGAGATGGTGTTAAAAGATGAATGTACATAATTGTAATAAATATCTGATTTAACACAAATCTCTTTGTTTGTTCTGTTAATTTTTCATTTGAATGCCGTGGTTCTTTATTTTGCCTCAAGTTGAATCAGATTTTCTTTATATGTAATTTCAATATAAATTAAAGTGCACCTACGATGAAAATCAACTTTTGTAAGCTGTTTGGACAAAACGGTGTGTATGTATAGTGTGTCCATTGTCAAAGCCATATCACCCTGCAGCCCAAAACTGGTTACTCACTGAAGCTAAGCAGGGCTGAGCCTGGTCAGTACCTGGATGGGAGACCACATGGCAAAACTAGGTTGCTGTTGAAAGTTGGTGTTAGTCAGAGCAGCAGGAAACGCACAACCTGTGGTCTGCGTGAGTCCTAATGCCCCAGTAAAGTGAAGAAGACACTACACTGTCATTGAGCGCCATCTTTCGGATAAGACGTTAAACCGAGGTTCTGACTCTCATTAAAAATGCCATGACACTTTTCATAAAGAGTAGGAGTGTAACACCGGTGTCCTGGCCAAATTCCCTCCATCGGCCCTTAACCATCATGGCCTACCAATCATCCCCATCCACCGAATTGGCTGTATCACTGTCTCTCCACTCCCCCTATAGCTGGTGTGTGGTGAGCGCGCAAGTGGATGCTGCACACTGGTGGTGGAGTGCGGAGACCCCCCTCTCATAATTGTGAAGCGCTTTGGGTGTATGGCCATACACGATAAATGCAGTATATAAATACACACATTACATTACATTACACTATAATGGAATTAAAGTGATATAAACACAAGTCTCTTTTTTTTTAATTTTCTGATGTTAAAATAGGATAAAAAAAAAGGGGCCCCAGTTTGAGTCCCACCGCAAAGTAACATAGGAATGCAGTTTTCCCCACCCACCCATTTGATTAACAGGCACCATGTTTCTATAATAACATGTCCACAGAATTTTTTTTTATTTTTTTGCGAAGAAACTGAGATTAAAATATCTGTTCCATCTCTGTGATTTTTGTAAGTTTAAAACGTTTTAAAAACAGAGTATGTTTGTAATTAAGAGTAAAAGTGCTATGTAATTCTTAACCGCTATAATCACCACAGCCACATGGTGTCAATTAACGCTAGTGTGTGTGTGTGTACTGCAAATGACATTTGTGTGAGACTCATCATTTCAGAAAGGCTTGAATAAACTCCACCATAAATACATCAAATAAACTTACTTGGTGTTTTTGACTAATGAGCTTTATTTCAGCTTCATTCGAGTCTGTCTCTGTCACTGTGCTGTTTATCTGACGTAACGCATGATGAGAAGCAGACACGCATGTGCGAACGGTGGGCGGGGAGAAGCAGCTCATTTGCATTTAAAGCCACAGGCTACAAAAACAACTACAATGTACTCAGACACCAAAATGGGCAGATTCTGGAGGCTATGATAAATAATCTGAATATAGGTGCCCTTTAAACTTATTCAAACTCAAGTTGAATCTTATACACTGATAAAAGTAAATATGGGATGAATTTAAACAAATTAAGTTACTAAATTTACATTACTAAGTTTAATATGTTTGTTTAAATCAGCCCATAAAAATAGTTTGCAACCACTTGCAAAATGAATAATTAATTTCAGTGTACAACTTAAAAATATAGAAGATTTGTTTAATAAAGGCTGAGGCTCTGCTGAAATATTTATATATTTATTTTAAAGAGGACCTATTTTACCCCTTTTTTAAGATTTAAGATGCCTCTTTTGTGTCTCCAGAATGTGTCTGTAAAGTTTCAGCTCAAAACACCATCAGATTATTTATTATCCTTTTAAGAATTTTGGGATTTCCTGCTCTGAACACAATGTAGCTGTTTTTGTTGCCTGTGCCTTTAATGCTAGTTTTCCCTGCCCACCGTTCCTACGTGCCTTCAGAGTGTGCCTCAATTTCCGCCTCGGCTGCATCAGATAAACAGCACAGTGACAGACATGATGGAAGCAGATCTCACGTAACATTTGTGAGAAATACTACAGTAAGAACTTTCCCAATGGTTATTTGATGTTGTGGAGTTAATTCAATACTTTCGATAAGTCGCACACAATGTTGTTACACCGTTCACGCACATATACAGACGCACACACACAGCAGACACACACAGCACACGCGTTAAACTTTGTGCTGTTTTTGCACATAAATGTGACAGGATACATGTTAATATCCACTGCTGTATGGATATCCGTTATGTTAATGTACAAAATAAATCAGATTTAACATCCACAAACCGGGATTGAAGCATCTTATTTTACAACTGTACTGACATGCGGCTGTGGTGATGAATTACACAGATTTTACTGTCTTTATTTCAAACTTGCACTGTTTTAAAAACGTTTTAAACTTGTAAAACTCATTCTTGATCACATTTGATGATGATTGATGATCACAGCAAGCTGAACAGATCTTTTAATCCCATTTGCTTTGCGCACATACCGTCTTGTGGATATGATTATACGCATTACTACGGAGAATGTTAATATGCAATTGTCAATCAATTCAGTGGGAGGGGAAACCACACTCCTATGTCACATTGCGGCTGATGAATTACACAGATTTTACTGTCTTTATTTCAAACTTGCACTGTTTTAAAAACGTTTTAAACTTGTAAAACTCATTTTTGATCACATTTGATGATCACAGCAAGCTGAACAGATCTTTTAATCCCATTTGCTTTGCGCACGTACCGTCTTGTGGATATGATTATATGCATTACTACGGAGAATGTTAATATGCAGTTGTCAATCAATTCCGTGGGAGGGGAAACCACACTCCTATGTCACGTTGCGGTGGGCCTTAAAATGGGGGGGATTTGGATCCTATTTTAAAAGAAAGAGACTTAATGTGTTTATATCACCCCAAACATGACTGTGGACACACTATACCTACACACAGTTCTATCCAAACAGCTTCCAAAAATGATTTTCATCATAGATGCCCTTTAATTAATTTACTGGCTTTTCGCCTGTGTCTGAACAGGAACTGCGTAAAAATATTTGTAATTTATTAAATATAAGTTGTTATTTACATCAAGCTTCTATTACTAACTGTCCATTAACTGTGTTCACCGACCTACAAAAGTGGATAAAGTTTGCATAATATTAACAAAGTACTTTATCATTAGCTCAGCGTTCTTCTTGCTGTTTTCAGTGGACTCTATTAAGGCAATTCAGTCGATAAGCCTTGATGTTAAAGCAGCACTGTTTAAAAAACATGTAGAAAAGGCTCTATTCCACTGTAGTAAGCAATACAAATATTCCAGTGCATTATCAAGTTTATGAATTTAATTTGTCTGTCAAGGTCTAAATGATCAATAGCCTTGCACATATTGATGTGGTGTATAAACTTCTCCAAGGTTCGATACCGCATCCCTTTGTAATCCATTAACCTCTCCCCGGAGTTCAGGCCAGGCTCAGATTTATAGGGGCTGCTGTAATAAATGCACTTGTACATCATTTAGTGTCTTATGGGACAAGCAGTGCATTTCTGCCCAGAAAGCCTCTTCCATCCCAATCTCCTACTCTTTGGAGTGCTATATGTAAGATCCTTGCACTGAAATTGTTGTGCAAAAAACTTGTCAGTCACATTTACACACAAATCAGGTTCAAATTTTTTTGGTTTCCCACATCTGTTAGTAAGCAAACTGCATCCAGAATGGTGTCTGATTTAGTTCTCTTTGTCTCTCATCACAAGGCACTTTATGTCAAGTATATAAAGTATGTACCCAGGATAACAAAGTGGAGAATACAAAGAGATGGACTGTGAAGATAGATTGTGGTGTTCTTTTCAATATGTGGTTCCAGAATCAATAACAAGTCATCAAAACTGGAACACTGACATCCTGAAGTAAACTTTGAATCTCTCAGGATAACCCCACTGCTCATTCATAAAGTTGTGGATTCCTCCAGTTGAAATATTTTTGAAATTCTTGAAGTTTTTTCATGATTAATAATACACAGACAGTGTGTGCGATGTTTTTGTGCATGACTAATTTAAGATAGCAAAACATTTACCAGTTAGTTAAAGAGTTAGTTCACTCCAAAAATTTGAATTCTGTTAGAAATAACTCATCCTCATGTCGTTCCAATGCCCTGAGACTTTTGTTCATCTTCGGAACACAAATTAAGATATTTTAGGTGTAATCTGACAGCTCCCTCATCCTCCATTGACAGCAAGATTCCAGACTTGTTAAGAGTCTAGAAAAATACCAAAGAAAATAATTCTCAAAACAGCCCATATGCCTTCAGTGGTTCAATCAGAATATTATTAAGCTATGAGGATACTGCTGTGCCCACATAAAACAAAAGCAACTGCTTTATTCAACAGTTTCATCTTCTCAGTGAGTACGTTTACATTAGGGGTGTCCAAACTTGGTCCTGGAGGGCCGGTGTCCTGCATAGTTTAGCTCTAACTTCCTTCAATACACCTGCCTGGAAGTTTCAAGTATACCTAGAAAGAGCTTGATTAGCGGATTCAGGTGTAGATGATTGGGGTTGGAACTAAACTATGCAGGACAACAGGAGGGAATTTGGGCACCCCTGGTTTACATGGACACCAATAATCCAATTTTAATATGATTAAGATAATACTCTGATTAAGAGTCTACCATGTAAACAGCTATTTTTTATTAATTTAATCAGACTAAGGTCATGATCAAACTAAACAGAAAACGGATTAAGATATGTGGCGTATGCCAATTTTAGTCGCATTATTGAAGTGCAGTACAGACATGTAAACACCGCAATCAAACTATTATCATCATGTAGGACTTTTGGCGTGTTTTCCGACATAATATTTATAATATTGCTTTTACTGGTTTATAAATCCCTTCATAATCTAGCCCCAACCTATCTCTCAAAGCTGTTGCATTTTACACTACTGTGAGATCTCTTAGATCAAGGCCCAATCTCAATTATATTTTTGCGTCCCTACCCCTTCCCCTTGGCCCTTAAAACCGAGTGTGAAGGGAAAGGGCTTCAAAATTTACCCCTAAGAAATGGGACACCACTATCATCAGATCATAATATATCGTTGCGATCTCTTGCTTCATATGAGATCAGACGATCGCGACTGCTGTAGTTATTCCAGTTACGTTATTTTTTGGTATTTATTTTCAAGAAGTCACTGAAGACATATATTATGTTATCATAATGATCTAATGTGGCAATAAGATCGTAATTATCCTGCGCATTTACACAGTGGCCATATTTGTGAACACACCAAAAACAACATTAACATTATAGCAGACAATACTGTATAAAAAGCTCATTTCCAGCCACAAGACTATTCTGACAGGGTATTCGAGTGTCATCGAGTGTCAGAATGTTGTAAGACTGCTATACAAGAGTTATTATGAAGGATTATAGATAGCAAAATTCTGCGGTTTTTATTTTAGCGGTTTTTTGTTTTTTTAAGCATGACGGTAAAACAGGAACACAGTTATGACTATATTAAAACGTGTGCTTGTTTGTTGTAAAAGTTCGTAATAATGACAAAAAATATTAATTTGTGGATCTAATGACTGCCGGGTGCAGCTATCCTGCCGTTGTGGCCGGTGTATTCTGAGAAATTTTAAACCCCTTGGTTTCGAGTGTGGTCCTGGAAAATCTCTGTTCGAAGAGCTATCTACCCCTTCCCCTTAGCCCTACACCTTCAAGCTAAATAGAATTGGGACACCCCTACCGCTTCACGGTTATGGAACACCTTGCCTCTTGAGATTAGAATGGCTCCACCACTATCTATTTTTAAATCCCTCCTTAAAACATACCTTTTTAGCTTGGCTTTTTAATATTATTTTAATAGTCCTTTCTACCGCTACATTTTGAAAAAAAAAAATTCAGTCATTTTTTTTGTCTTTTTATTTTACTTTGTCTTATGTACAGCACATTGGTCAGTCTTGTGACTGTTTTTAAATGTGCTCTATAAATAAATGAACTTGAACTTCATACACATCTGGCTGTTTGACACTATTCTCTGCAACTATCAAGTCAGTAAAAGACCACAGACACATACATCGTGAAATGTGGATTTTTTTTTTTTTTTTTTACCATTCCGCATGTAGGTATCATATTCTATTCAAACAGCACTCTTTCACTAGTCTTTAACTTGTACTCGCATCCAATACCTCAGTTTGTTATGGGGGGCATGAATGAAATGTTCCTGAATGAAAATAAAACTGCAGTTAAAGCCGAAAAAAAAAAATGAAACAGCCGAAATTACATAAAACTCCAGAGGAAAAGTCGATAACGTGGTGGCACAATGACTTTAATCAATTTATGATTTTTAATATGTAAAACGGACATGAAAGGAGCATTCAAAAAGTAACTCATATAAACACCTAAATCATATTATCATCTTATTCAGATTAAGGCAAATAAATTGATTACTGATGTCCATGTAAACATTGTCACTGTCAGTAAATTGTGCACAATCACAAGCACTGTAAAGCACCATATATCAAGCTATGAGAGTACTTCTATGCCCACAAAAAACAAAAGTAACTGCTTGACAGTGTCAGTATATTGTGCACAATCACAAGCACAGTACATTGATGTATATTTTGGGTGGATTAACACTTTATGCCCTACGTGACTCTCATATAGTTACCAATTCAATGTTAGAAATATGGATCAGCAAACAGAGAGACCGGAGTCTGTATATTATTCCACAATGAAGGAAAGAAAGGTGTTTTTAATAGACGCTGAAGGTGTCTGGCCTGCTTCTGCAAAGACTCAGGAGCTTCAACCTCATCAGTGGTCTTTACTAAACAGCGTGCGCTCAATAGGCTGCTGCTGTATTGATGTGTGCTGAACTCCATTGTTCTCCTGAACTGAGCACTCAGCAGGTTAGAGGGCTGAGTGTCTCCTTGGATCAATGCGAGGGTTGTTAGCCCTTCCTGCCCCGGGAGGTTCAGTGCACACAGCCTGTGCTCGCAGCCCGCGGCGCTCATGGAGGTATCGCAATGGAGTTGCCACATCGCCATAAGTCTCAATCTGGGTTGCCTTTTGACATCTTTAGCCTAAAGAGACATTTCAAATTGCACTAAAAGACCAATTTTAGTCGCACCCTTTTGATGTTTAACACATTTTTATTGACATAAAATGTTGTTGTCTATTATTTACATTACTTATAATTCTGGTGATCTTTTACTATAAGGTTTCATTATTAGTTACATTATGTTCGGGTTGAAAACATCTACTGAATTAAACTGCTGTAAAACTTCATCAGATAAAAATTTTTTTTAATATTTTTTTTGCATAAATCTGTTAATCAACCTCAGTCCTGATCAAAACTGCCAAATTGCTTAGAAAATTAGAGGATTTTAACTCTTTAATTGTCAAGTTCACAAATGATGTAACTGATTTGGTGAAAAAAACACACAAAATGACATTTTCAATATAAAAAGTAATTGTGGACTGGGTTTTTTACACCTTTTATCACAGTCTTGGACATGTGAACGAGTAGTAACAATATTAGCTTTGATGCATTATTAGATTTTCATTTTTTCTTCCTAATTTACTGTTGGTGGCTGTTTTTGCCTCATTGACTTCCATTATAACCACATTTGATGGTGCAGAAATACAGTACACAGTCTTTGTTTTTTTTACTCCATGTAGTTCTGAGAGCTGAGATGCATATTTTGATTTTCTCAGACACATCAATGTAAGTGTGCAAAGGTCACTGTCACACACTCACAGACACATATACTGTACGCACACTTTCATTTGCTGTTATACTCCGTATAAAATCAAGAAACTAAGCTTTTTTTGCACAGGTCTATCTAAAGGGTTAATGGTGCCAACTGATGATCAACAGTAAAAAAAATAAAAATAAAATTTTACCTCTTCCGAACAGGAAAAATCACCAACAATCAAAAATGCATGATTATATGGTGTCATGGTTTTGTAATCAAAACAATGTGGTCAATGGGGCAAAATAGCCACCCACAGTAAATTAGGGAGAAGAAATAAATACAATGAATCAAAAACAATGCATCAAAGGCAATGTTGTTTCACATGTCCAAGACTGTGATAAAAGGTTAAAATTACTCAATTTTTATATTGAAAATACATCATATTGGTTTTTTTTTTAACCAAATCAGTGGCATCATTTATGAATTTGGCAATTAAAAATCCTGGTTAAAATCCTGTAATTTCTAAACAATTTAGTAGTTTTGATCATGACTGCAGTTTATTAACAGATTTATGCTAAAACAAATAAAAAAAAATATTTATCTAATGCATTTTTACAGCAGTTTCATTTAGTGGAGGTTTTCATACCTAACATAACAAAAGATGTGTTATTAAAATCCAAAGTTAAGTTTAGTTAACAAGAACTAAGAACTAATTTTTATTAACATGAACAAAGATGAATAAATACTGTAATAAATATGTTGTTCATTGTTTGTTCATGTTAGTAAGTATATTAAAATTTATGGAACTTTACTGTAATGTTTTGCTGTATTTTTTTTTATAATGAAACTCTTGAAATGTATACATTTGAAAGTATAAATATTAAAATGTTCGTACATTTAAAATTAATATCATATTCCAAATTAAAATAGTATAATTTATTATTGTATGTATACATCTACAGTAATTGTAACAGTGATTTTAATTTAGTAATATAAATCATATTAGTATATTATAATACACTAACATGATAACAGTACCTCATATATAATGCAATAATTACAAAACAATAATTGATTAATAATCTCAGTTTCTTTGTTGTGTCATTATGGCTCTCCAGAGGGTTCAGAAAACCCTTCCCATAGATGTGCCACAAATAAAACAAAAGAAACTTTTTTAACCCCTTTAAACATAACTTTCTTCACTAGTGCTTTCATGAAATGGAATTAGAACACATTCCATATTAAAAATACCAGACGATGCCAGTCATACATATCTTTATTTTAACAATGGCACAGCAGGTGTCCCATTAAAACAGTATCCCTGGACACAATTTGAGTCGCCGGGGCAGAAAACCTCTCCAAGTTCTCTGAGCTTTGCATGCGAAAGGTCAAGCCTAATTCTACAGGGATGTACTGGAGGGGTGACTTCCTCCTTCCGTCTCAGATAAGATAAGCAGGAGCGCACGCAGGGCTGCATGTGTAGGAGGGAGCCTGTTTGATGTTGTGCTAATGTGGGTCCAGACCTCTGGAGCACCACTGGGTTTCCTACACTCAAAGGGAATCCGCTGATGGACAGATGGTATCACGCACCACGGGACGCTTGTGCTCTGTGCGCCTGCAAATCGCCTGCTTGCTATGTTGTGCTTCAGTTTGGATTTCCATCATGCTGTCCTGTGAGACCCTTTGGTGGATATGTGGAATCCCCCTTGTCCATATTTGTGCAGTTTAGCCCCAAAAACACATACTAGTATTGTATCAAAATTATATAATGGAAGGGCAGCACGGTGGCTCAGTGGTTAGCACTGTCGCCTCACAGCAAGAAGGTTGCTGGTTCTAGTGCCGGCTGGGTCAGATGGCATTTCTGTGTGGAGCTTACATGTTCTCCCCGTGTTTGCTGTGCTTTTCCCCACAGTCCGAAGCATGTGGTATAGATGAATTGAATAAACTAAATTGGCCGTAGTGTATGAGTGATTCCCAGTTGCAGCTGGAAGGACATCCGCTGTGTAAAACATATGCTGGATAAGTTGATGGTTCATTCAGCTGTGGTGACCCTTGATGAATAAAGGGACTAAGCCGAAGAAAAATGAATAAATGAATTATATAATGGGTAAAAAGAACTGTCGTATAATGCAGTGTTTCTCAACCGCTTTCCTGGAGGACCACCAACACTGCATGTTTTGGATGTATCTCTGTCACACCCATTACAGGTCTTTCAGTCTGAATCAGGTGTGTTTGATTAAGGAGACATGGAAATGTGCAGAGCTGGTGCTGCTCCAGGAACGTGGTTGAGAAACACTGATATGGACTGTGCAGTTCTGCTCTTTGAGGGCCACTAGTTAGCTAAACTCTGGAAAGGGGCACTACAGGACCAGGATTCTTCTGGTCTGTGGTCAAAAGTATAAAAAAGCAAGCCGGTTTCTGTTGGTCAACAAATCAGGGTGATGAAATGTTCTGGGGAAATCTTTTTCTGAGTCACACTTTAATTTGATGGTCCGTTTGTTGAATCAATTTACACTGCATCTAAATGTCAACTAATTCTCATTAGATTATAAGTAGACTGTTAGGTTGGCGTTGGGGTTAGGGTTAGTGTAAGTTGACATGTACTTGCAAAGTTTCTTATAGTCAGTTAAATGTCTGTTGAAGGAGCAGTATCAACAGATAATAAGCAGACAGTCTACTAATACTCAAATGGACCATCAAAATAAAGTGTTACCCTTTTTTGCCCTTGTGCTAAATTCCCAATCATGTAACTAATGAAATGCCAGGATTTCACCAACTAAACAATGGTTAAATGGTTAAAGGCACACAAACAAACTACATTGATGATACCATGACTGAGTGTGGAATCATGGGATTCATCTTCATTACACCCTACGGACTCCTGAAGATATCGTGTTCCTCAATGAGCTAAAGTCTCTGGATTTGAACAGTCTTCAAAACATTTGAAATAATGTAAGTACGTAAGCCAGCAAAATACAGTAGTCAACATTTGAAGTGGATCATCACCTTTCATCAAAGTTGTCCTAAAACTATTGAGCAGCACCCATTCTTGTCCTAGGACAATTTTTGAAAACCATTTTTGATTCACTTTGAATGTTGACTACTGTATATCAAATTTTTGTAGTGTTTTTAAGTATGTTTTAATGAGAAAATCTTACATATTGTTCCTTTTATATGACACACTTAAAGGGATAGTTCACCCAGTTCATTTGCTCACCCTCAAGCCATCCAAAATGTGAGTAGCTTATTTAAAAATATATATTTCTTATTTTTTTTACGCTGAAGAGGTGGTTATGGTGATTATTTTCTTTCTTTTTTTTACAGGACAGTGCGGACATTTAAGCATGGGGAGCAGAGAAACGAGAACAGGATTGGCTAAGAATGGCTGGGTATCGGATGTGTATCACTGCAAGCACCGTAGAACTACATGTCCATGCACTTAACCACAAGGCTACTGGTGCAGACGTCAAGGTGATTCATCAAATGTAAGTCAACATTTACTTTCTTTTTGAGAGTTAAAAATATATATACAGTCAAATCAAACACAATAGTCCACCAAAACATTTTTACCAAAGAGGAAAAAATTCCTTCGTTCTTTGCAAGAAACAACATTATAATCCTTTAAGGCCATCAAACAGTCCTTACCGCATTTACATCAATCTGGAGCATGAGTTTCCTGTCAGATGATGACACGCAGGTGCAGACTTTCTGCAGATTGTAGTGATGGTTGGTCTGTGTGGTATTGCCCTGCCCCTCCTCTATTGTGATTGGACTGCTGGCTCAAAAGTGACATTAATAAGTGCTGTGTTTTATTTAAAGATAAATATTCTTTAACTCATGCATCCAGAAAAAATTGTAAGCATGCTGCTGGCCTTAAAAATGTGCTAAACATTAACTGCACATTACTTACAGCATGATTACCTTCAATTCACATCCCCTGCATAGCATTATCCTGTCAGATAATAAACTACTGTATATACAATATACAAATAAACCAGACAGACGTTTTTTTATAAACACTCAAAGTTGCAAAGACTCAATAAGATAATAATAATAATAAAAAAACATATCAGATATCTACTTTTTAAAAACATACATTATATTGTATAACTCCAGATTGACTAAGTATATATATTTACAGCTATACTGGCCAACTAACTCAAGCTTTAAAAAGTTTTTGCACTGTAGTTAATCTAACAATAATTATTGTGAAAAGTGCTATACAAATACACTTTAATTGAATTGAATAATGATTCATGGGTGCAAACAATTGAGTTCTCGCTATATGTTTACGACAGAAAGATTGCGTATGTTGTATTGTTCATCAAAATGATGCTTGTGCTCATCCTGGAACTGCAAACTATATAATAGATTGAGAGTAAGCTTGTGTGCATGATCTCAATCAGAAATATTTACTTCATGAATTCCATGTGTTTGAAACTTGTCATGATGCGACAGGAAGCTTGAGCTCCACATTGTCTTGAACAAACTCAGCAGTGTTTGCCAAGACTGTGGATTAAAGCTAATAATGTTTTATATAACATTCAATTTATTGCACAGATCTATCGTCTTGCCTCATAAGACTTCAATGCATAATCAGAAGCCATAGATATTAAGTTTACTTTGCCTGTAAGTTCTTTTCTTTCTTTTGGCTTACATTTTTTAAGTCAGTTTCAGCTAAAAATCTTCTTTAATATTCCACTGAAGATTAACAGGTCACCTGATTTTAACTTTGTGGGATCAACCATCCTTTTACAATTTGCATTTATTTTGTAGTGCAAAAATATTCCAACTAAGGGAGATGTCATGGTCTAGAAGTAATACATGGCTTGACAGCCCGCACTTCAGGGAGCAGGAGTTGAGGTGAAAATAAGCCAAGGTCGCATGAGACGGCCTGCATAAGACCTTAGTGGGCTAAACCAAAGTGCAACAATACCGCATAGTCATAAAGCACTTTGTCATCACTTATATGATTGTTCAATCGAGCAGGATTGCATTTCGCCCTGCTGTGTGGCTGCTGTCACTTGATGTTCCTCTGGCCCTGTTTCAACTCTAAATGGAACAAATACCCACCGCCATGATGCTCATGCGGCAAACGCTGTGGCCCTAAACTGAGGTATATGGAAGAACAGGGGGTGGGGTGTGAAAAACAGAACGAGGGAAGAAAACAATAGCATGCTGTAAAAGAGAAGAATAAATCTCCGGGGAGCTGAGAGGCCCTGGAAGTGGTAATACTGGAGACAATATTTATGAATTGGCCTGTAATGAGCCATCAGCGGCATGGCGGATATGAGTGCACCACTGGAGAAAAATGCCCTTGTCCTAAGCCGACCAGGGAGAGCATCCGTGTTATAGTGGGTAGAATGGATTATCTGGAGGTGCCTGTTGGTTTGTTGAGGACTCGGGACTGCAGGCGGTGACGGGGCAACAGGTGCAGCCCTCACCGAAGCTTGCAAATTAGACAAATGGCATGCGCAGCTCCTGAAAGATGCTGCAGGCTCTGAGGAGGAAGTGAAAGTGAAGCTCTGTTTGGTTCTGACTCACCGTTTGGTTCAGATAGGACTTGGCATCTTTTCTTATCACACTCTTTTCTTTCTCTGTAGTTTACCTTCCACATGAATGTAAAGACTGTTACTTGTTCATCTTTTGTTATTTATCTATTTCCATGCTCATGTGATCTACAATATATTGGCAAAACTAATCAAAAACCTGTATCAGTGAATTATCCATTAGGATGGAGATTCATTCTTCATTGTGGGGCCAAACATTTTGCTGATGCTGGCCATAAACTCAATCATATAAAATGTTCTGCTATTCCTAAACTGACTGTTTCAAAAGTAGGTGGTGATCCTAACAAAACATGTCAAGCAAAGTGGATATATTATTATTGACTGTGTTTATATAAATGGATCAAATTATAAACTTCAATTTTTTTTTATTAAAATTTTATAAACGTTTTATAAACTTACCTTTAACCATTGGTTTCCAGTGTGATCCATATTGTCTTTATAGTCTTGTACATACACTCAATGGCCACTTTATTAGGTACACCTTACTAGTACTAGGGGTTGGGCCCCCTTTTGTCTTCAGAACTGCCTTAATCCTTCATGGCATAGATTCAACAAGGTACTGGAAATATTCCTCAGAGATTTTGCTCCATATTGACATGATAGCATCACGCTGTTGCTGCAGTTTTATCGGTTGTACATCCATGATGCAAATCTCCCGTTCTACCACATCCCAAAGGTGCTTTATTGGATTGAGATATGGTGATTGTGGAGGCCATTTGAGTACAGTGAACTAATTGTCATGTTCAAGAAACCAGTCTGAGATGATTCACGCTTTATGACATGGCGCATTATCCTGCTGGAAGTAGCCATAAGAAGATGAGTACACTGTGATCATAAAGGGATAGACAGGAGTGGCACCCATTGTGGTCTTCTGCTGCTGTAGCCCATCTGCCTCAAGGCTCAGGATACGGCCTGGTCCAGAAAACCTTGGGGTCATCTCGTCGCTGGTCTTGGATCGCATCAGTGGCACTGCATAGTCTGAGGGCCTCGAGATGAGTACCCCCAGGTGGAAATACAGAATAAGGAGAATAATTAGCGTAGCTGCTGTTCATAGTGTATATAAACAAGAAGCAAAATCATGTGTGGGGCACATCATGTGTCATAGTGCTATGTAATGCACTGAGTGTATGCTTCGCTAAAAAGATAGGTCTTTAATCTAGTTTTGAAGCGCGAGAGTGTGTCTGAGGCTCGGACATTATCAGGAAGGCTATTCCAGAGTTTAGGGGCCATAAATGAGAAGGCTCGACCTCCTTTACTCGACTTTGATATTCTAGGTACTACCAGAAGCCCTGAGTTTTGAGATCGTAAAAAACGGGTTGGGTTGTAGCGAGACAGGAGGTTGGTTAGATATACAGGAGCTAGATTATTTAAAGCTTTATAGGTAAGGAGTAATTTTTTTAATTCAATATGAAACTTAACAGGCAGCCAGTGTAAGGAGGATAAAATTGGGGTGATATGATCATATTTTCTAGATCTGGTAAGAACTCTGGCAGCTGCATTTTGCACTAGCTGGAGTTTGTTAATAGAGGATGCTGGGCAACCAGCAAACAAAGCATTACAGTAGTCCAGTCTAGAAGTCATGAAAGCATGAACTAGCTTTTCTGCATCTGATGTGGATAGCATACTTCGCAATTTAGCAGTATTTCTCAGAAAGCAGTTTTTGTGACATGGGATATTTTCGAAAGTTAAATTGCTGTCTAATATGACACCCAGACCTTTTATAGTAGAGCTAACGCTAACTTTGTATCCCTCTAGTTGCAGGTCGAGTTGTGAGATCTGCTGTGAACAGGATTTAGGCCCGATAAGTAATAATTCTGTTTTGTCTGTTTTGAGTTTAAGAGAAGAAAATTGTTGGTCATCCAGTCTTTAACATCTTTAATACACTCGGTTAGCTTAGACAGTTCAGACATCTCATTAGGTTTAGTTGAAATGTATAATTGAGTATCGTCTGCATAGCAATGAAAGCTGATACCGTGTTTTCTAATAATGTCCCCCAGGGGAAGCATGTATATGAAAAACAGCAAGGGGCCTAAATCTGATCCTTGAGGGACCCCATACTTTACTGGCCTGACATGGCCTGACAAGAACACATCCAGGAACTTTCACGCGTCCTCTGTTCTTATGGTCTTAAGTTTTGGAACTGAACTTTGGCAGTTGATGATGACGTTACATGAGAACACGAGAATGCAAGAACGCTGAAGAACGCATATTAAGAAACAGCCTAAGAGTTGTAACATTGTTGGTTTGACATTGACTGATCAACATGTGACCGAAACGTTCTTTAGTAAATTTATCTCGTTTCTTTCCTTTTCATTTTTGCGAGTGTGCAGACTTTTTTGGACAGTATTATTTCCTTTAATCCCCATCCTCTACATAGCAATCCTGTCACATTATAAACCATATACAAATACACTATACACTTTCTTATAAACACTCTAAGTTGCAAAGACTTAATAAGATAACAAAAAATACATATCTTCTTTCTCCTTTCTTACTCAGTGTTTTCTTACATTACACATGCAAATGCATACTGCAACCCTAAGAGGACATGCTGGATAACACTGAAGCTTTTTTGCTTTGCTGTAACTCGGCGCCTAAACCAACAGAGCTGCTTTTGGCTTAGAGCAGAGAGTTTATGCCTTAATTAAGACGATGAATACCACTGCTAACTTCCTCATCACAGTACCTGTGTAATTACACCAGCTCTGCTATATCCTGGAGCACAGCTCTTAATGACTGTGGAATAAGTAAGATGTCTGATGCCTGGAGAAATAACTAAGTCTCTTGTACAGCTGGAGGGTTGCTCTGTCATTAACGTGTTTATTAAAGACTGTTTAGAAATGTGCTGCTTGCATAAAATGCTGTGTGCTTTGAAACCGTGCTAAATGTTGTTAGAAACAATAAAGCCATTAAGAGACCCAATATGAGGTCAGATATGCATTTCATATAGCTTTGATGGCTCTCAAATGTAGATTTTCCTCTCCTACTTTATTTGTTTGGACCAAGATGCTGCTGTGGCAATAACAAGGTACAACGTCATTTCTTTTTTTTTTTTCGCCCGTGTCATTTTCGATAGGCCTGTCCACTAAAGCATATCATTAGAGCAAAATCCCTGCAATCATGTGACTGTACATTAAACATCACATAACTCCTGACTGGGTGAGATTGCGTAGAGTAGCTCAGCAGTTTTGCGTTTAGTGTAAATAGACAAATTGCTTGTTGCAGGAAATGTGGCAACGTCTGACGAGCCAATGTTTTGACTATCAGAGTTCAGTTTGGTGCATATTTTAATTTGGGTAGAAATATTTACTCATATCTTAAGGGAGGGAGTTCACTGGAATGAAAAAACTGTCATCGTTTATTTAGTAACCAAATGGTTGAATCCTATGGGCTTTATTTTAACGATCTAGGCACATAGTCTAAAGCGCATAGTGCAAAATCCACTTCTGCTGTTTTAAGGATGGAAAAATATGCTCTGCGCCCTGGCGCATGGTCTAACAGGCTTGTGCTTATTCTCCTAATGAGTTATGGGTGAGTTTTAAACATAAAGTGCATTAAACCAATCAGACTCTCATCTCCCATTCACTTTAAGAGTCAGTTGTGTCGGTCATAGCACATTTGCTATTTAACATGGTGGACTTTGTAAGTGGAAAAACTGAACGCTTCACTAGCGAGAAAACAGTTAAACAGACCATCTGCAGCGAAAGGATAAAGAATGAGCCTCATTCGGCCCCTCTACTTTCTCTTTACTTTTACTATTTATATGTTGTACGCAAGCGACGCGGTGGCGCAGTGGGTAGCACGTTCGCCTCACAGCAACAAGGTCGCTGGTTTGAGCCTCGGCTGAGTCAGTTGGCATTTCTGTGTGGAGTTTGCATGTTCTCCCCGTGTTTGCGTGGATTTCCTCCGGGTGCTCTGGTTCCCCCACAAGTCCAAAGACATGTGGTATAGGTGAATTGGGTAAGCTAAACTGTCCGCAGTGTACAGTATGCGTGTGAATGAGTGTGTGTGGATGTTTCCCAGTGATGGGTTGCGGCTGGAAGGGCATCCGCTGCGTAAAACATGTGCTGGATAAGTTGGCGGTTCATTCCGCTGTGGCGACCCCAGATTAATAAATAAAATAAACCAGAAAAGAAAATGAATGAATGAATGTTGTACGCACTCCACTGAAGACATCCGTTACAAATTTCATTTGTAAAGATCAACAATTTGTTTCAAAACTATTTCTAAATTTAGTACTATTTTTCAGCAAACAAATATTAAACAATAATAAAGGGTGGTAAAAAAAACTGAGTTATATCCAAGCACACTTCCTATGCCCCATATAAACAATGTGGCACAAAACGTGAAAATTGCGCTGGTCTGAAAATAGCAACAAATCATGCCAAACGCATTTTGTGCCTTATTGCGCCGGTTGTAGGATAGGGCCCAATGACCTCCCTAATATGGAATGGTATACTACATGGCTTTAGGTCAACTGTCTGGTTACTAACTTGATTTTGCAAATACAATCCTAATCTTTGTGAGCATCTTTATTTCAAACCTATTTGAAAATCTTGCAGCTTTAACTGTTACTGCACACAATATAAGTCTAGTATATTGCTAGAGTTCCTTTCTTTAACAAACCAGTGGGCTGCAGACACTGAACTGCTTGACTGAGATATATGTTTCGTTAAATATTGTTTAGAAGTTGTTCTATTGATCTATTTCTGCAGTTCAAACAAAGATTGATTAATTACATAAGATGCGAGATGTTCATCCACTTGTAGATGATATAACTAGCAGTAAAGAGGAAAGAATGTACTGTGCCTATACCACAGTGTCACAATACACCAAAGTGCATCAACAGTTTTTAAAAAAGTTAATTAGATCAAATATCTAAATATAAAGTAGATAAGTGTACATTTTATTAAAAGATAAGCAAATAAAGTTATGAAGTATACATACTGTAGTATAAAGTCCACTATATAAGTATATATATAAGTTCTACCAACATCTTTCCTGTCTTCAACTCTTTTACTCTGCAAATATAGCTGATGTATTGGGTATTGCATGACAGTATTTTAAGTGTGTGGAGTGAGGAGCGCAGCGTGTTATCAACCACCATAATGTGAAAGATTAGCTCAAGCCTCGTCCCACCTGTTTTCACTTTTCTTTTCATAAAGGCCACAGCTGCTGCAACAAACAAGGCTTTTTAAAAACCCTCTTATTTACCTTGACCTGGTTCACGAGGATGCTTTGGGAGGCTCTGTCGTGTCCTTATGGTCGTCATATGCTTCAGTGTCACGAGGAGAATGTCATATCCTGTGCGGTCCATCAAAAGATCTGATTTTCTAATTCGCTTTGTTCCCTCTCAATCAAGTCTGATTTAAGAGTCAGTTAAATGGACGGAATTGGTAGCTGGCTTTTATTCCTCCCTCCCTCTCCACTTTCATTCAATAAGGTTCAATTTGAAAATGGTCTGGTTTGTATCCTTAATATATGAACGTGCAGGTGCTTCTAATCACCGAGGCGGCGCGCGCACATGCTGCCACAACGCGAAACGTCGCGATTTATCGCTTGCATTTGCGTGATGTTTTCCAGCGCTGATTGCTTGGACGTGTGATTTCACAGGCCCGCGCCTCCATCTGTATACACCATTTTCTCTAAGTATTGAACATTTTCATCTTTCTTCAATACGAGCTAATTGGATTAAGTTTGAGCAATATTCATAGTGGCGCGCATTGTGCCAGGCGGCTGTTTTATGGCTCCGGCGCGCGCTGTCAGCTTCGTGTTCCTGCCGTCATCAAGGCGCTAAGGACCACATCAACCATCCCTGCTCATTCTCAGCAAGCCTGTTGGGTTTCCCCCGCAAGAAAACCAACCGATTCTCTGTGGAATCGTGCTAAATTAACCAAATTTACAGCTTAGCACTTAAGGATCTCCTTAGTCGGTAAGTAAATGGCCCTCGCCGGCGTGTGCGCGTGCGTGTGTGCAGAGAGAGTAATGCCTTGTTGCTCCCAGTCCTCTCTTTCTGGATGGAGTCGTAAAGAGCTGAAACATCCCCCCAGTGCTGCAGATATGGCTGATCAGCCTTTAAGCAAAGTACTTGTAATGGAACAGCTCCCAGTCTTAGTCCAAAGTAGGCAAACCCACTTTTATTTCAAATTTTCAACATAATTTGGGTCCTATGATGGACCCTTAAAGGGTTCACCCCAAACGTTCACCCATTTACTCACTCTTCATTTGTTCCAAACATGTTTGACTTTCTTTCTCCTTTTGAATACAATGAATGCTGGAAATCAGTCCCTCCTGACTTCCATGCTATTTGTTTGTCCTACTATGGAAGTCAATGGTTGCAGGTTTTCAGCTGTCTTTAAATTACAGTATCTTCTTTTTGTGTTCAACAGAAGAAAGAAACTCATGAATTTAATCATTGGAGAAACAGTCATAATCAGGGCCCTCATAAATATGAGAAATCAGGCATCCGACAGTCAGCAACTATTACATTTGGTTAATTTGATATAGCCTTCTTTCAGTCAGTGGTGGCGAGGAACTCTTTGAAGTGGAAGAGTGGCTGCCGTCCGGATGATGACATCATGACATGCCTGTCTTAGCTCAGGAATATAAACCTCTGGTGATGTAGGTAGGCTATGATCATTTTTTTTACTAAAATACTTGCTTGTATTTTTCACTGTCTAATACATTAATACATTTCATCTGATGGAAATATATATATGAAATACTATAATAAAATTAACTAAAATCAAACTATAATATAGTGCATGTCGTTAATTGATATGTTACTACACGTCCAATTTACACACTTTTTACACAGATTCCATGAATACTGTGTATTTTTTACAGACGAAAAAAGCAATATTAATTTGTGTATACAATGTATATATATATATATATATATATATATATATATATATATATATATATATATATATATATATATATATATATATATATATATATATATATAGCAGTATCAATATTTTTCTCTTTAAACTGAAACACTTATAAACTAAAGACATTTATTTACACTTCAGTTCAAATAACTGAACTAATAGTTAGTTGCATAGACATTGTTTTGATAACTACTGCACATCAGTGTTGAATCTACCAACTTTTGGCACCCAGAAACCAGTATTTCAGTCATTTTCAGGACATTATTTGAGTGGACTTTGCTTTTCCAATGAGCATGTGCAGAATATCCAGAGTGGAATATTGGGTTATTTTGAACTTTGACTGCGGCGTGTGTGTAAGCTAGTCAACCATGTGCTCTGCTCTTTACACTTTTGGTCGTGCAGCAACAAACTGCACTTACATGGTGCAAGCCATTTAATTTTTTTATAGCGCAGTGCTTTCTGTGTTTAATGTGAAAGCAGTGACTCTGGCTGGAGGGAAAGTGAAAATACCACGCTGAACACTACTTGGCTGTGTGACACATCATAGCCTTATTTCAGCCAAACAAATGGCATTTGCCTGAGAATTCGGTGCATTCCGAGTTGAAAAACCCATTTCAGGGTAATTTCCTCTTTAGCAAATGGTATCATAATCTCTTGAAGTATTTTGATATTGAAACTGATCCATGATGCATTGTACACGATAAATAGGCTTAAGTCATGTTATGAGAAACATACTGAAAAGACCATGATAAAAGTATGAGATAAAGTATATAAATATCTTTAGGAATAATAAAGGATAGGATGAGTTGTGCCTTCTCAAATTAATCAAATCTATGAATGAAAAGTAAAAAGCAATACATTTAGATCTGTGCTAGTTGCATCAGCATTTTTGCATTGTAATAAATGACCTTTTTTTGAGTGTATTAATGCAATCAGAAGTGTTCTGATTAATCAATGCTAAAACACTGTTTCTTGACTGAACTTTCAAAAAAATGCAGATGCAGGACAGGAGATTAATTTAGCAGCTTCAGTGACTGAAAGATTATGTGAAAACTCACTCTAGACTAACATAATGGAGCATCAAGCTTGTCATTTCCCCAAACAAAAAAAAAAAACATGTTTATGTATGTTTTATTTGGCAAAATTAATAATCATTATATGTCAGTTAATATCATGAGGTTTTTGTTTGATGAAGCAGCTGCAGCTTATTTTTTATGTAATTTGTACAATTTGAAACGATTTATTGATGGCATGATGTTGGTAACAGTTTCTAGTATCCTGATTGATAGCTAGTCTTTGGCATAAAAGACAACGCAGACACCGTTAATAACATAATTACATAAATTGCTCCAAAAAAAAGGAAATTCCCTGGAACCAGTTAATAACCAATTAGTTATTTTGTTATGTTTTACATGCACTTACCTGCAGTAATAACAGTAAATTATACATAAACACATGCAACTATAAACCTAAAGCAAACACTAAATGCTTGATCTGAAGTAAGAGCTGAGTAAAGACTCTACCCATCACTCTGAGATTTGTCAGCTCCTTATACCTTAACATAAAATAGAACCAACAGAGTTTATTATATATATATATACACTCACCAGTCACTTTATTAGGTACACCTTACTAGTACCGGATTGGACCCCTTTTTGTCTCCAGAACTGCCTTAATCCTTTGTGACATAGATTCAACAAGATACTGGAAATATTCCTCAGAGATTTTGGTCCATATTGACATGATAGCATCACACAGTTACTGCAGATTTGTCGGCTGCACATTCATTATGTGAATCTCCCGTTCCACCACATCCCAAAGGTGCTCTATTGGATTGAGATATGGTGACTGTGAAGGCCATTTGAGTACAGTGAACTCACTGTCATGTTCAAGAAACCAGTCTGAGATGATTCGCGCTTTATGACATGGTGCGTTATCATGCTGGAAGTAGCCTTCAGAAGATGGGTACACCGTGGTCATAAAGGGATGGAGATGGTCAGCAACAGTACTCTGATAGGCAGATCGTTGACACGATGCTCAGTTGGTATTAATGGACTCAAAGTGTGCCAAGAAAATATCCCTCACACCATTACACCACCTGCCTGAATACGAGGTAATTGATACGAGGTAGGATTAATGCTTTCATGTTGTTGATGCCAAATTCTGACCCTACTATCTGAATATCGCAGCAGAAATTGAAAATCATCAGAACAGGCAACATTTTTCCAATCTTCTATTATCCAATTTTGGTGAGCCTGTGCGAATTGTAGCCTCCGTTTCCTGCTCTTAGCTGACAGGAGTGGCACTCGGTGTGGTCTTCTGCTGCTGTAGCCATCCGCTTCAAGGTTTGACGTCTTGTGCGTTCAGAAATTCTTTTCTGCATACTTTGGTTGTAATGAGTGGTTATTTGA
Source organism: Danio kyathit (assembly GCA_903798195.1). Classification (NCBI taxonomy): domain Eukaryota; kingdom Metazoa; phylum Chordata; class Actinopteri; order Cypriniformes; family Danionidae; genus Danio; species Danio kyathit. Next base: position 32,549,652 of record LR812541.1, read on the forward strand.
GTTATTGTTGCCTTTCTATCAGCTGGAACCAGTCTGACCATTCTCCTCTGACCTCTGACATCAACAAGGCATTTGCGCTCTCAGAACTGCCGCTCACTGGATATTTTCTCTTTTTCGGACCATTCTCTGTAAACCCTAGAAATGGTTGTGAGTGAAAATCCAAGTAGATCAGCAGTTTCTGAAATACTCAGACCAGCCCATCTGGCACCAACAACCATGTCATGTTTAAAGTCACTTAAATCACCTTTCTTCCCCATTCTGATGCTCGGTTTGAACTGCAGCAGATGATCTTGACCATGTCTATATGCCTAAATGCATTGAGTTGCTGCCATGTGATTGGCTGATTAGAAATTTGCGTTAATTAGCAGTTGGACAGGTGTACCTAATAAAGTGGCCGGGGAGTGTATATATACAAATTAGTTTTTATTTGAATCAAATTAACTTGAAAAATATAACTTGGATAGTCAGGTTTCAACATATTTATTAAAATAAGTTACCTGTAATGCAGCAAACTCATTTGTTGTCATGACTTTTTGTCACAAGTTTTTACAGTGTACTGAATACATTAGATTTTTTTTTTATTGTTTAAAAACATTTATGAAAATGCCTTGCCTTTTTCTTTGAATAGCCATGTTTTAATCTCGCTAATGATGTTTTTGTTTAAAATGGTTATTTCTAATCACTATTGAGTGGAGTCTTTATTAGAGAGACCTGTTATCACTTGCAGAAAAATTGCTATTAGAAGATTGTGACTTTGGAAATTTGGCACTGTGATTCGAGTTTTCATATTCCCATTGAAATTCTTCACTTGTTTACGTGCAGCTGTGCAGCTTCAAGCAAAAACTTGCAGGATTTGGACAGGTGTGCCTTCACTTAATGTTCAGATAAGAGGATATTAAATCATCCTGAGTCTTGCTTTTGCATTAGACCGATTTGGAGAAATGCTGTCTGCTCGTGTCTGACTGCACACATTTAAAGTCCTATTTATGCAGAAATCTCCCCTGATCCTGAACATAATTGAGCATTTCTCCTCATTTCAGTAGACATGAGTACAGAGAATAGCATTTGTACATAGCGGGCCTGTGACATTATCGCCAATAAGGTCTTGTTAAAGTCAAATTGGCTGAATGTGTGTCTAATTCTCTTTTTCCTTTGGGGTCCCTGAACTTAATTCTTTCACACAAGCAACAGCTGCTACCAGTGGCACGGCGGCTTCCTTATGAATCCTTTTTTTAAACTCGGACCAAAGGTCTCTTTAAATAAAGCCGCGTGCGTGAATGGAAATGGCAAAATGAATGTGAATGCCAAAGGTTACGAGGAAATGGATGAGATTTACAGACGCAAACTAAAAACAGAGCAATGGCGCAATTACGTGTACAAATGGAATGATTCCTTCTGTGTTTATGACGAGCGCATGAGATGTGATTTGTAAGCAAACAACTGTACACTTCTCAGCTGTCAGAAACACACAGTTGTTGTAATTTGTTTGGGGGTGTAATGCAATTAAACGATGCAATAAGAAAGAAAATCTACACATGGCTTTGGTCTGAACTGGATGGCTTGAAGCTTTCTGATTGGTTGTCGTGCATTCTAATAGGTTGTGTAGATGATGTGTGAGCGGCGCTGCTGGGACATATGTACTGAACACCTGCCGCGTGTTTAGGGGCCTCATTGTTGATCATGTGCCACTGCTGTGTTTCATACAACCTGTTCCTGGAACATCAGCCCTTGCTTCTAGTATGACTACACGCACACGGTTTCCTCCGGGTGCTCCGGTTTCCCCCACAGTCCAAACACATGCGCTATAGGTGACTTGAATTGGCCGTAGTGTATGTGTGTGAATGAGTGTGGGTGTTTCCCAGTACTGGTTTGTGGCTGGAAGGGCATCACCTGCGTTAAACGTGCTGGAATAGTTGGTGGTTCATTCCGCTGTGGCGACCTCTGAAATAGAGACTAAGCCGAAGGAAAATGAATGAATGAATGTTTATAGTGTGGTTGTACATTACAACTAGTGAATGACATGAAGTAACAGGCTTAGGATTATGGTTATTGCATATAATAATGCATAATTTACTGTTATTACTGTATTAAGAACATGTAATCTTGTCAGTAAATGCCAGTTTCAGGCTTTTTATTTTTTATTTTAAGAAAACGTGATCCTGGACCACAAGACATATACAGATTATCATAAAGAAATAATTGAGATTTCGACATCATCTGAACGCTGAATAAATAGGCTTTTCCGTTCATGGGGCGTGACGGTGGCGCAGTGGGTAGCACAATCGCCTCACAGCAAGAAGGTCGCTGGTTCGAGCCCCGGCCGGGTCAGTTGGCATTTCTGTGTGGAGTTTGCATGTTCTCCCCGTGTTGGCGCGGGAGAATTGAATAAGCTAAATTGGCCATAGTGTATGTGTGTGAGCGTGTGTATGAATGTTTCCCAGTACTGGGTTGCGGCTGGAAGGGCATCTGCTGCATAAAACATATGCTGGACAAGTTGGTGGTTCATTCCGCTGTGGCGACCCCAAAAAAGGACTAAGCCGAAAAGAAAATGATATTTGAGTTTTGATATTTTATAGTTGGAAATGTTTGACATATCTTTATGGAACAGGATCTTTACTTAATATTTGAATGGTTTCTTGGCATAAAAGGAAAATCAATCATTTTGACCCAAACAATGTATTTTAGGTTATTGCATATAAGTAAACATGCAACAAAAGGCTGGTTTTGTGGTCCAGGACCACTAATGTAATTCAATATATTTATTATTTATAGATATTTTTTTACCTTGTACTCCATCCATCCATTTATCTATATCTACAGTGCTCAGCATAATTGAGTACACCCCATTTTGAAAATGAATATTTGTATCCATTTCTCAGTGAATAGAGGCAAAGTGTTTTGGTGCATTTAAACAAAAAAGATTATATTAAACAGATAGCATATTAAACAGATATAATTATTGAAATAATATTTTAGTCACCAAACATTTTTAGAAATTGAAAGATAATACAATTAAATTCAAGCAAAATGTTGCAAATAAATTGCAATTTTTCAACCTACAAAATTTCAACAAAAATTTTCGATTTCTTTGCTCTTGTTTTTTTTTAAATTTGTATTTAATATTTTTCTATAACATATATAAATTTGGCTGTACTAGATTTTGGACCGTTATCATAAGTTATTTTGTTAGATAAGCTCCAGATTCGGCTTCAGTATTGATTAATCTAATGTATATGCACTAATATAATATTGTATAACTTCATATTAAAAAATATTAGGTCACACTATTTTAATGGTCCGTTTGTTGAATTTAAGTTACATTGCATCTACATGCCAACTAATTCTCATTAGATTATAAATAGACTGTTAGGTTGGGGTTAGCGTTTGTGTAAGTTGGCATGTACTTGCAAAGTTTCTTATAGTCAGTTAAATGTCTGTTGAAGGAGCAGTATCAACAGATATTAAGCAGACAGTCTACTAATACTAATATGGACCATCAAAATAAAGTGTTAGCAAATATAAATTTAAATGATTTGTAAGGGGTGTACTTCTATATGCTGAGCTCTATCTATCTATCTATCTATCTATCTATCTATCTATCTATCTATCTATCTATCTATCTATCTATCTATCTATCTATCTATCTATCTATCTATCTATCTATCTATCTATCTATCTATCTATCTATCTATCTATCTATCTATCTATCTATCTATCTATCTATCTATCTATCCATCCATCCATCCATCCATCCATCTATCTACAATTGTTCATGTAAATTTTTTCTTCATACCTGTGGCTAGGTTTCTTCTAGTTTCGTCCTTTTTGAGATTTGACATATTCATGCATTTTTAATATGGTCTAAGTGTCCGAATACTTCTTGGAATGGTGTTTGCAGCATAATTTACATAATCATATTCAATTTATAATTTATACAACAAAATTAGATTTCTTTTTTTACCTCCCTTAAAAATTCTGACAATAAGGTGATCTGTTGTTTCAACAGCAGCCTGCGCAAGTTTGGAGGTTGTTTCCGTCTGTTTTTTGGTGTAATATAATTTCCATAGTTGTCTTTTTTTTTTCAAGATTATATTCAGGATGCCAGCTGGCAGACAGATGGTGGTGGCTTTACACGTTTTTATTTAAAGACACATCAGAAGGAAAAGGAGGGTGAGGCAAGAGAACAGCTGTAGCGAGTGGGACAGGACGGCATTTGCTGGTCAAAGCGATGAGCTGCACAAGGAAAGAAAAGAATGAAAAACAAGCCTTGCAGAGAGCTACAAACTTTCTCCAAATGTGTTTGTTTCCTAAATACAGCTCTGTGATAGTGAGAGGATTTTTGAGGTGTTGTTTTTCACCCTAAAATAAAAACGTACTCGCCCTCAAGAGGTTACATACTGTTTTGAAAAAAAGCTGAAAACCTGTAACCATTGACTTCTATAGTAGGAAAAACAACTACTATGGAAGTCAGTAGTTTCAGGTTTTTAACATTCTTCAGATTATCTTCTTTTGTGTTCAACAGAAGAAAGTCAAACCGGTTTGGAACAAGTGAAAGGAGAGTAATTAATGACAGAATTTTCATTTTTGTCTTCCTGAGTGTGAGAGTAGCGGGACGTCCTCTGTCGGGGCCCAGTGCCCTTTAACACCATTCGTCAAAGCGGGAGGAAGCTTTATTAATCACTGATGATACGGAGAAACATCTTGTGGAACATTTGCATTGTTATAATAATTAGAATTTCTTTATTTCGACTCTTTACAAATCCTGCTATTTTACACACATAAAATGTATTCAAGTGCACAGTATCTCCCAGGCAAAAACAGCTGCTTCAGTGTGAGTCCTGCGCTTTGCACTTGAGACCAGAGAACAAACGGCCTGTGAGAGGGGCATGCCATATGCAAAATACAGAAGTTCAATTAAATAAAACAAACACCAAAACAATAGCAAACAAAGAGTTGTGGATGGTTTTAAATTATGCAGATATTGTGATCGCACATGATATACAGCTTCGAAAAAGATGACTTCCTTGCGTAAAACGTAGAAACACACTCCACTGTTCAGTGCTACAATAATGTGACTCGTATAGATTTAATTACCACTAATTCCTCTACCACTATGGGGAAACCATGGTAATAACAATAAAACTTCACACACACACACACAGACAGACACGCGCACGCTTGCGTACATCTCTCACACACACACATACAAGCAAACTATACTGGTGTTAGTTCAGTTTTTAACTTTTTATTCTTTTAGTTGTCCGTTTTTATTTTCTTTTTAAAGGAAGCTTTGAATCAAAGAGCATTTTTGTTCATATATAGTTTTTACAGAAGAAAATACTATACAGCCTTTTTTCCCTCCTGAAACAGATAACCATCTACACATTTAGTTGCCTATATCGTGATAGTTCCGTGTTTAGGAAACAATTCATCACCTCATTTTTCCTATATTCAGTGGAGGCCAAGCAAACAAAACTCATTTTTCTCTCTTTTTTTGTAATTTGGAGCGAAGCACTGCAATAATTTCCTCTGTATAGAATTCATTTAAATTACAGTCATCATTAGTGTTACTCATTAGGCAAGCCAGGTTCTAGCATGCCTGTTTCATATTGAAATCATCCAATCTTGGAAGCGAAGAAAACATTTTTTTTTTCTTGTTTTTTAGTTTCTTAAATAAAACACAGAACAACAGTTCTTCATCACACTGAAGACTATTTGTGCATCAAAGCAAAAGTGAACTAAACAACATTGTAAAGCAAATTCCCTGTCAAAAGATATATGCCATATTTTCAAAAGGTAAAAATGAACCTAAAAAGTGCAAAAAACACCCTAGAATTTTCTCATTGCAAGGTCACATAAATATTAAATAACTTCTTATTACTGGAGCGAAACCACAGCTGTTGTAAAGAGAAAACAAAAGCTTGAAACATTGTTTTCTGTCTGTACAATTCATAAAATCACACACTTTCCATCACCAGCATTCATGGTGGTGTCTTTGTGATGTCTGTCCTCCATTCATCCCTCTAGAAAAAAGTCTCTTTCCACGTTTCCTCTTCTTTTAGAAATAGATATATATGATGCTTCTGAAAAAAGAAGCTTCAAATAGCCAGTCTCCATCCTCAGACGCTGTCTTTTTTTTTTCATGCTACAGAAATGGTGAAGGGAAAAAAAAAAACATCCACAAACATCTTTTCCCTACATTCAGAGACGCTTGTCTCCTGCTCTGTGTTCGATGGAGACTTTAGGACATCTATTTGAGGATGAAAATGAAGCTGTAATCTCCTCCCATTCATTCTGGGCAGTAGCACCATCATCACATTACAAAAAATCTCTGAAACACAGAGGTGACGGCTCTCGCCATCGAGACAGACCCATTTACAGTGAGACACCCCCCCACATCATCTGCTCATGCCTGTGCAATTAGAGAATAATGCAAATAAAAACAAACAGAAAGCCATAGTAATGCAATCATGTAAAAGATAACAAAAGGTCTTAAATAGAGGCTTGAATATCTGCTCTCGTCTATACAAAAGTGCACTATGAATATGCAATGCCAAATGGGTCCTCGTTGAGAAAAGAAGGAACAGAAATTAAGTGCGAGCTAGCATTCGCTGAGATCAATGCTTTATGGCCTGACGCTTTACAGCCACTGGTCGCTGTTTGTTTGTCCTGAAGATGCAGGCAAATGTCCACATGGAATAGAGCCTATGACACCACTGACCATGACAGCAGGTTTAAGTGAGAACTGTGATAGTTGTAAATAATAATAAAAAAAGCTCAACGGAGAAGCATACGAGTCAAAGCATTGGTGCAGGCCCCTGCACTTCAATAATAATAATGACACAATGTGTTTTTGAATCGATTATTTGAGCAACATTCTTTATAAAAGATTTCCTGCTTTTCGTCACTTTCGGGTTGGTATGTGGGTCCTGCAATCCAGTGACTGCAATTAAAATGTACATTAACATCCACACACATCTACTTTATATAGATAGTCATATATAGAGAGATCGTATTTCCTTGTTTTTTTTCCACACACAAAAAGTAACAAATGAAATCGAATAAATTAAAGTCAAACATGCACACACACACGCACACACACACAAAAGACTGATGTGTAGGAAAAGGTTTACATAGCCACCCATGTGTAAAAGAGGGCCTCGTCTGTCTATTTCTCTGTTCATTTTTAATGCATAATTAAATTAATAATCTTGGTCATCTTGTAAACATCATAATAAATCATTTTGGGCCTTCACTTTTCTTGTAGTTGGTTGTTTTCTTGTCATCTGCAGCGTCTCTAAGCATGATAAATGAGGCCACTCAAACTTGTGTTTGTTAAGGGAATTCATAGTTCTCCTTCTACAGCATAGATTAGGGCTCAGCCTCCGGATCCTCTTTATCCAGTTGGGAAGTTTCGGCGTGGTTCATGGAAGCATCAAAACTCTCTCCATTGTCTTTGTCTACTTCTGGCTCTGGCATGGAATCTTCATACGAGTCTGTATTCATGTCCTCCTCCGCTTCATCCTCTTCCTCATCGTCGTCATCATCGTCGTCCTCTGCTATCGGCTCTTCCTCAGGTGACAGGTCATCTTCCAGATCGCCGGATGTGCCGGTAGTGTCATCCTGAGGGTTGCCGAGGCCCATTGAAGCAATAGGGCCAGAACCGGGGGCTAGGGACAGGGGCTCTCGGTGCATCTTTTTGCTCAGGTCCATGGAGTCACTGAGTCCCAACCCAGCAGCATTTTTCAGGAAGAACAAGGAGCTGTTGGTGTCCGTCCCCAGGTTTAGAGAACTGTCAAGGTTGAGCGCTGAGCCTGGATGCTCATATTCATTGACGGCCCCTGTCGAAGGGAGGTACATGGTCATGTTGTTGTGGGTCAGCCCTGGCGTGCCAGGTGAGGTCGGGGGCAGATTCATGGGCATTGAGGGAATGGCTAGGCCTGCATGGTGGTGGTGGTGGTGATGGTGATGATGGTGGTGGTTGCCATCCTGGTTGGGGGAAACGGAAGGCAGCTCACCCCTCTCCTGCTTCTCATGCTTGCGCTTGTGGGAATCCATTTGGGACATGCCCACCACTGTGTGCTTGCACTCTGGGTAAGTGCAGTGGAAGTGTGAACACTTGAGCTTGTACTTGCAGTCAGCCACCTCGCAGTCCACACTAGAACTGAACTGACAGAATCCGGCGGCGCTGATCACATCCTGCTTGCCATGATGTTTGCGATGCGCCGTCACCTTGGTGCTGTCTGTACAGCGGAAGCCACAGCGCAAGCAGTGGAAATGGGTGCTGTTTCCAGAGAACTGGCAATCAGGGAAGTTGCAGCACAGTGAGGACTTGAAGCGCTTGAAGTCATCTAGGACAAGGTTGTCCACGCGGTCGTGGTGCTGGGCATGCTTGTACATGTGAGTGCGGCCGCAAAACTTGTAGCCACAGTTCTCCCGTGTGCAGTGATAGTGGGTGACCTTCAGGGAGAACTGGCAGGCCGTATCCTTGCAGTCCTCATAGAGATCATAGCGCCGGAAGCCTTCCAGCATCATGCCTTCATCCAGCATCTTGCGAGATGAAGCGGTTTTGCGACGCTTGCCGAAGGGTGACATGTCTTCGATGATCCAGAAGCGCTTCTTAGCTCCAGTTGCCGTAGGGATAGAGATGGTGTTACCTGGTTAGAAAATAAAGGAATAGACTGGTTAGCCTTGAATCAGTATGAGGAGCAGCCAAGCAATTCTGTAAGCAGTTGTAACTACATGCACCCTATCACAGAGGTTCCACCTACAGCAGTATACTACCTAATGTGATTCCATGTCATAATCAAACATAGACAGGCCCATTTATATAATGTACTGGTGACATTTTAACGTTATTGTCACATCTAGGTATTGGGAGAGTTCAGAGGTGCCTCTCTACATCTGGCTTTATGGGAGTGCAGGATACCCGCACATAAGCCTGAGGTCAGTGCTAATGATGTGCTCCCTGTCCAGACCAGCAGGAATCACATGACTCTATTAAAGCCTGGCATGATTAAACCAGCTCTTTACAGCAGGCTTCTAATGGACAGCATTTTAGACAGTGGACTTAACAGCAGGTGTGCAATGTACTACACAAGACTAAAGGCACTGGCTTGACTGAACTGCACTACATCTGTAAAAAGTTAGATTGCCAGCTAATGCTTTTTAAACAAATGCTTTTGTAATAGCTAGCCCTAACCCAAACTACTGGTACTTTAAAGCTGCAGTGTTCGGGTGGAGACGGGATAGGTACCTGCAGCGTCCTGTACTATAGGGACGTCATTTTTAACCGAAGACGAAGTAGGAATGATGGGGCTGAAAGCTGGCGTGTTGGTTGGCATGACAACACTCCTAGTGGCTCCGAGAGAGGCGCTGAGCAGAGAGTATGACAGACAGGATGGGGAGAGGAGATATGGGAGCGAGGGGAGTGGTGGCCGGAGAAGAGCCGAGGAGAGAGATGGTTGACTCTGGAGCGCAGGCTGATGAGGAGGTGGAAGAGAAGGTGGAGGAGGAGGAGGTGCAGATTGAGAAGGAGGAGAGTCAGCAGAGGTAGTAGTGGCAGGGGCAGGGACCGGACAGCCTGGTCCTACAGAGACACGGTGCCAAGGAAGGATGGTAACAGAGAGACAGGAAGGTACAAGACACAAGGGTGGGGAGGTAAAAAGGGAGAGATCAAGTAATGAAATAATGAAAGCCAAATGGTAACCAAAGTCAGACAACAGCCAAAAGCAACAGTGATGAGAATGGAAGATAACATTTGAAATCAAACAGTGAAACCATAAAAACCAATTAAATGAAAGAAAGCTCAGATTCAAAGAGCAAAGACCCAGATTTGAAGGTGCTGATAGCATTGCTGTTGTGAGTTTCTATTCACCCTTCCTTTTACCCACACAAGCTCTCTCAAAAACCCCACCCTCCATAGATAATGACTGACAGGCCTCCAAGTTTTCGATTATCTTAAAACGTGTTTTTTGTGCTGATTATGGAGTTTTGGGCTGTTTGCAGGACACCCATAAAAAATATAAGTAGCATTTTATTTTACAGTCCTGTCATAGTCATCACATAAACTAGGTAATAACAAGGTACTATCCCTTAAACCTACCCCTGAACCGAGCCTTAACCCTTTCTTAGGTAAGTCATCACATAAACTAGGTAATAACAAGGTACTTTCCCTTAAACCTACCCCTGAACCGAGCCTTAACCCTTTCTTAGGTAAGTGCACATACTGCAAAATAAAGTACAAGAAAAAAAAAACAATGACATTGGCCTGCGGTTCATTTAGTCACCCTCATATATTGTCAACCATTTGATCCTAAAACTGCAATGAAATTGCCTTGTTGCTGAGGTCAACTCACCTGCTGGCGAACTGTCGTTACCCACGGGGGTGCTGGTACAACTGCGGTCTTGGTTGGAGGATTCTGAGGAGAGGCCCAGTGGACTTCCTCCAGCAGTATAATCCATGTAGTCATCATTATCGTCCATCATGTTGGAGAAGTTGGGGTTCATATTATGGTGGCTGCCTACCATGCCAGATGAAGCTAGACTGGCCATGCGTTGCATCTCTTCTGGTTGGTGAGCATGAGACACCACCTAAAGTGAAGCATATCAAACCACCCATTCAGACTTAAGAACATTAGAGATGTGCTTGAAAAATGTATATCATTTGAGAGTAGAAGTTACATTTACATTACAAATGTGCTTAAGGCTCATTCCTGACAGGTGCATGATTGAGATTCTTAGTACCTGGGAAGGAACTCTGTCGAAGTTTTTACCCAGCATCCTCCGCATGTGTTTGCGGGCATGGGAGGTCATCTGATGCTTGAGCAGGAAGGAGAACTGACAGCCCTCACGGATACAATGGAAGTGGCTGTTAACTTGGTTGTATTTGCACCCTGCAAGAGACGAGCGACAAAATTAACTTGAGCAAAGACCATCTTCATCACGCCTGGGTTTCAGGGACAACATATATCATGGATTCTCAACGAGGTAATGAGGACATTGTGCTTCCGTCCCGCGCCTGCATAATGTGGAGAGACAGAGCAGATGAGTCCAGTGTCACACTGGGAAAGTCGAACCTTTTGAAGATTAGACCTGTGGTGCTCTTTTATTACAATGACATCTTTTATTCAATTTGGAATTTACATAAATACATTCTGCATTTGGAGAAGCAATAATGCACAACCCTGCAAACCAAAGTAAACACACAATTATTTCCATATTAAATTCATTTTTCACGACCTATCTGTTGCTGCTGTATTTCCTCCCCCTCACGCCTGTCCTTTTGCTTTTTTCATTATTTTTTTTTCTCCCCCACACAAAGGGCCCTACAGATTTTAATTGCTATATGTTTTCAAATTTAAAGACTGCCTCTGCGCACTAATCAAATATTCTAGGGTGCTCGTAATAATTTTATTGTGAATAATGCGTGCTGAAATAATTGAAAGAGTAGCATTCAGGGCAGGTGCGGGCTTGTTCGTTACCATGGCACTCGTGGTGCCGTGCAACAAACCGCCTGTTGTCAGATTGCTTTTGTACACAAGGGTGATATACTTTAAAAAGGTAGAGTTGAGTAAATATGAGCACATGCTGAAATATCAGGGCTCTTGTGCCACCAGATCCTGGTAACCTCATCGCCAGTGTTCTGTTTAATGTTGCTGCCATGGATACCACTTCCCCAGTCCAGCTGAACCATCAATTCTTTATGACTCTAAGGCTTGCTTTTGTCATATGTTGCTGGTTTATACCGCTAACAATGCAACTAGAGAGACCTTATACTCTGTGGACCCTTGTAATTCCTTCCACTCATCAATTACTGTTTTTGTTGTTGTTCTTGACTTAAAGGAACATTTCACTCCAAATGAACATTCTGTCATCACTTACTCAAATCTGTGATCATTTAATAATCTATAAGATGTTTTGTAATTGATAAAGCATTATTGGCAGCCTGGTGCAACTTATTCATTAATTTTCCTTCGGCTTAGTCTCTATTTTAGAAGTCGCCACAGCGAAATGAACCGCCTACTATTCCGGAATAAAGCCAGTACTGGGAAACACCCATACACACCCATTCACACACACTTATACACTATGGCCAATTTAGTTAATTCATCTATAACTATCACGTCTTTGGATTGTGGGGGGAAAACCCACATGAACATGGGGAGAACATGCAAATGCCACCTGGCCCAGCCGCTACTCTAACCAGCAACCTTCTTGCTGTGAAGCAACAGTGCTAACCACTGAGCCACCTTGCCGCCCCCCTGGCACAACTAAAGGGCATTATTCTGGGAGAAAAAACACCTGGATGTACTTTATCCCATTTATTACATGGCTTCTTACCACAAAACGAAATAATTATAAACAAAACATTGTTCTAAATTATAACATTTGATTAATTCTTAGGCGACGTGGTGGCCAGTAGGTAGTGCTGTCGCCTCACAGCAAGAAGGTCGCTGGTTCGAGTCTCGGCTGGGTCAGCTGGCATTTCTGTATGGAGTTTGCATGTTCTCCCCGCGTTCGCGTGGGTTTCCTCCACATTCCAAAGACATGCGGTACAAGTGAATTGGGTAGGCTAAATTGTCCATAGTGTATGAGTGTAAATGAATGTGAATGGATGTTTCCCAGAGATGGGTTGCAGCTGGAAGGGAATACGCTGCGTAATACATGTGCTGGATAAGTTGGCGGTTCTTTCCACTGTGGCGACCCCAGATTAATAAAGGGACTAAGCCGAAAAGAAAATGAATGAATGATTCATTCTTTAATTAAACACAAGGTTGACAAATGAAAATGGCTGAATGGAGCATACACTAACCTACTCATTATTCAGTCACAAGATGGCACCAAACAGACAAAGAAAGTAGTATGACAGACAAGCATTAAATATGAACGCATTCACTGAGCCTGTGTTATTAGTTTCAGCGGTTGTTATCTCATAAAAACATACCTTGGAATATCATGACTCTCAGAGAATCAAGTATATATATATATATTAGATTATATATCAGATATATATCAGAATCAAGTATATATATAGTTAAAAAGATATGAAGCGTTTATATTGCATTATCATTTAATCTACTTTTTAAAATGCCTTTATGCCAGTAGCTTCGACATTCTGCCAAACATCACCTTTAGTTTACCAAAGCAAGAAAATAAGATGTTTGGGTGCATAATTTAAGCGTGCATATTTTCGGGGTGAAGTCTCCCTTTAAGGGGAGGGGAGCGGGAGGGAAAAAAATACAAACTTTTAATCGGCCTGCTTGTGATGATGATCGAGGCTTGAAAAAGAGCAACACAAACAGACTGAGCTCGACAGGCACGGTAATTAACAAACATATGTAATTGCTCATTCCTGACAGGTTAAATATACCCAAGAAAACAACCTCTGTTTGATTGCCTACTATAAATACTGAAGTATTAATGTATGACAAAAAGGCAGACACCATTTTTCTCGGCCTGTTTTCTGTAATATAAATAAAACGTCCCCAGTTTTACAATGAGATGGGACCGTCTTTAATTCCAGCAAACGTGTTTGTTCTGCAAAACACAAACGCCCGCTAGCACACTGACTCTGTTTTCATTGTAAACCGTTCAATTGACAAAATATCAATGCACAGATTGTAATGAGATAAGAGCTTCTAAGAAACGGCCTCAGAATTCAGTGAATAAGTGAAGCGCAGCCGTTTCATGCCCTGTACTGTATGTTGCGCTGTGAACAGTGTGAGAACTAGTGACTCAACCAGCAGAATGCCACTTCCCCTGTAGTCAGAGCCAATGGAAAAAGTGTTTTCATAGCAGGTGATGGCATCGATATAAATTTACAGTTACATCAGCTCTGTTTTCACACCATCTCTGATCCCTCCAGCTGCATTACTAACAGTCTAACGTGGGAGCACAGATATGAACCGTGAGTGTTTGGAAACACGAGTAACTAATGTGAACAGTGATTGAGACAATGAGGAGTGTGGGCGACTGAGACACGTACCATTTGTAAGATTCTCATAATGCTGAATTCAATAAATGACTTCGCAAACCACACTGAATAAAGAAAATCAGATTTCCAAAGGGGCTGAGGTGGATTAAAGGAACAGTTCACCTCAAAAATTAAAATAGGCCTATCATTGCTGATGCACGAAATTCAGATAGAGGCCAGGACGAGATTCTTCTATGTAGGAATTGCTAACAGAACTTCAAAATGTTTACGTTTTGCATTGTTAAAAATGAGAAACAACAAAGAGCTATTATAGAGTATTAAAGGTTCTTGCTCATAAAATGGAGCATTCTCCCAAATATATATGTTAATTGTTTGGCAGCACTAATAGATAACAGCATAGGCATTTATAATAGATACTAACCTGCCATGCAATTGATGCATCTTGTTTTGCATTAATTCATGTCTTTTTGATTCATATCATGGCATTTTGGTGAACAAGTAAACAACGTAGCATTGAATGTTTTTTGCTAGGTTAATCCACAGGACAAAAAAAGAAATGCTATCCATATACACTCACCGGCCACTTTATTAGGTACACCTGTCCAACTGCTCATTAACGCAAATTTCTAATTAGCTAATCACATGGCAGCAACTCAATGCAGTTAGGCATGTAGACAAGGTCAAGACGATCTGCTGCAGTTCAAACTGAGCATCAAAATGGAGAGGAAAGGTGATTTAAGTTACTCTGAACGTGACATGATTGTTGGTGCCAGATGGGCTGGTCTGAGTATTTCAGAAACTGCTGATCTACTGGGATTTTCATGCACAACCATCTCTAGGGTTTACAGAAAATGGTCCGGAAAAGAGAAAATATCCAGTGAGCGGCAGTTCTGTGGGCGCAAATGCCTTGTTGATGTTAGAGATAGAAAGGCAACAGTAACTCAAATAACCACTCGTTATAACAGAGGAATGCAGAAGTGCATCTCTGAATGCACAACACATCGAACCTTTAAGCAGATGGGCTACAGCAGCAGAAGACTTCACCGGGTGCCACTACTGTAAGCTAAGAACAGGAAACTAAAGCAGGTCGCACACCAGAAGCGGCGCTCAGCGCCGCGCCACGCATTTCAGAATTCTAAAAATAGATTTCAATCAGAGTACACACACCGGCGCTGCAAGTCGGCGGCTGTCCGCGGCGCCCGGCCACGACTCAGGACACTGTTCATATTTCTGTCGCGCCACAGAGCGCCATCTGATTAGTTTCTTTTTAAATAGCCTGCAAATGTGCGCGTCTGGTGTGCGATACTTTCAACTGTCATGTGCGTGTCGCGGCGCTGAGCGGCGCATCCGGTGTGTGACGGCCTTGAGGCTACAACTCGCACAGGCTCACCAAAATTGGACAATAGAAGATTGTAAAAACGTTGCCTGGTCTGATGAGTCTCGATTTCTGCCGCAACGTTCGGATGGAATCTCAGAATTTGGTATCAACAACATGAAAGCATGGATCCATCCTGCCTTGTATCAACGGTTAAGGCTGGTGATGGTGTTGTAATGGTGTGGGGGATATTTTCTTGGCACACATTGGGCCCATTAGTACCAATTGGGCATTGTGTTAACACCTCAGCCTACCAGAGTATTGTTGCTGACCATGTCCATCCCTTTATGACCACAGTGTCCCCATCTTCTGCATTATTCTTTCTGCATTCAGAATAATGCCCCAAGTCATAAAGCGCGAATCATCTCAGACTAGTTTCTTGAACATGACAATAAGTTCACTGTACTCAAATGGCCTCCACAGTCACCAGATCTCAATCCAACAGAGCACCTTTGGTGCACCTTTTGGCATCATAGACATGCAGCCAACAAATCTGCAGCAAATCCGTGATGCTATCATGTCAATATGGACCAAAATATCTGAGCAATATTTTCAGTACCTTGTTGAATCTATGCCATGAAGGATTAAGGCAGTTCTGAAAGCAAAAGTGGGCCCAACCCAGTACTAGTAAGGTGTACCTAATAAAGTGCCGATTACTATAGTATTTCATAGTTCATTAAAATACCACCTCAAGTATTTCAGTTCAGTAGTCAACTCTTGCTCCTCTTCATGTCTAATATATTGTACAGTGTTTTTTCTCTTTTGAAATATTGTCACTATACAGATTTTCCTCAGTGTCTACCATTCTGTTTTTTGCAAACAACTATAAAGTGATTTATTTACTTTTATTTCAGATTTTTACAAGCTATTTTTTTGTTTTGGAGAGATATGAATTCTGACAAACAAGCATGGACATTTTAACCTTTACCAAGTTGTTTTTTGTTCTAGATGCTTCTTTTAATACAAGAAAAGCTGGTTCTTACCATGTCTGCCACATTCTTCTCTCTTGGTGAAGTATTTGAAGCCGTTGGCGGCACGCCTCTCGGCTTTCTCATGCTTCTTGATGTGCCAGGGCAGTTTGGTGGTGATATTGGTGACAAAATAACAGCCGGGTCTCAGACAATGATAATGGCCCCTCATGCGAAACTCACAGTGCTGCAGAAAACCACAAATAAACACAACTCAGATCTTGTACAAACACTCTATGTCTTCATGGTTCACATTCCCACCGCTAATTCACAACCCAATTATGAGATATTACATTAATTTACTAGTGTTTCAAAACCGACCGTCTTTTGAACCAAAATGGGGTCTGATCATTTGTCAGTTAGTAAGTCATTACTCAGGGTACCAAAGGGAAGAAGTAGGTTACTCCTGCTCATTAAATCCTTTTCTTCGTTCTTTCTGGAAGCATGTGACAGGACCGGCCCTTACTGACCAGCGGAAATCTGAACTTTAGGTTCACGCTGTAACCGCTGACCCCATTAACAACACGGCAATTAGTTCATTTGGCGATTCATCTATTTCTAAAACTGCTCTTTTATCAATTCATTAGGCTGCGTATGTGTGCATGTGTGTGTCCTCCGCAATGTAACCTGTTTCTGCACCACCATCTGTTTCCAGAGAGGCAGTTCCCCCAGGAGCACATAAACAGAACCCACTCTGCTCCTGAGAGGAGGGGGGAGCGCTGAGAACTGGGGATGGGACGCATAAATGAATTCATTTAAACAGGTTTTGCTCCAAATGCAAGTTGTTGGGAAGGGAGGGCTTTTTTCTATTAATGATGGAATTTTTGATGAAAAGCAAAACTTGTTTATTTTATACAGCTTCGGGGTCTCGGAGGTGCTTTTTTGTTTGCTTGTTTGTTGTGGAGAAATGAATATGTACCTAGGCATTTGTGTTCACTGTTTATAAATGCAGTTTTTACAGAGATAAAGTCATGTCTATGCAAATGGAGTTGCCACGGTGTAAAGTGGTGTTAGTGGTAAGGATGCAATGATTATAGAGTTTGGTTGTACGATTAAAGTCTGAGGATTAGTCAGTTTCACGGTTATCACGATTATTATGCACTCATTCATTTCAAAACACTACTAGTTTAGTAAATCACATAAAAACTCTTTATATTTTAAGTGTTATTTATTGCTGCTCAGTAACCAAATACAGCACAAAATAATATTAAAAAACAATAGTCCATTTCTGTTTGGACTTAAAAATAAGTGAAAAACAGTTTATGGCATTTAAACATAAGAAATAATTTTACACTTAAAAAAAATGACAGAACAATGAATAAATAAAAATAAAAATGAGAAAATGTACAAAATGTATTTGCCTAATGTAAATCTAAGCTTCATATTAGCTAAGCATTTCCCTTTGAAAGAGAGCAAATGCAGTTAGAGGCTGCCGAACCTCTTTTTGATCAACTACAGTATATTATGAAACTGTTTATTTTTTTCCTTTTGTATTTTTGTTTTCTCTTTGGAGTAGAAATGTGTAGATTCCATACAAAGTAACCCATCCTAACCCTATACAAAGTGTGAAGCTGATCGGTCAATTCTTGTCATGTGACTCGCGGTACGCTTGAGGCATTCTTTCAACTAGGTGCGTCCGGAAAGCGCGAGTGTCACATTCGCCACATGCGCTCCCAATATGCCCACGCAAGCTGCGTGCATCCATTGGAAATAAAAAACTTGCATGCGCAAAAGGTGCGATATGTGAACGGCCCTTAGTTAATAGCCTCAGCCATAGTTAATCCTGTGTGCGTGTGTATTAGCCTCGGTGTACAAGCTGGGAACTTTAAACTAGCTCACAGTTGGCATAACTTTGTTTAATTGTAACAGTTTTGTTCCGTGCAGAAGCGCGGTGTTGAGAAGCCTTTACGATTAATTAACATTGATGAATTAAAGCATGGTTAATAGTGAAACTGGTTAATCGTCGCATCCCTAGTTAGTGGTTGCCATGATGTGGCTATGTGGATTATAAGGTATTCTAAAGCACAGTTTACAATAGTGCGCTTTCGTGTTATACCTTTAACCTGTGAAAACGTTATGACAATTCTATAAACCCAGATTTCGATTAGAAACACTGGTGTTAAGTTTTGATATAGACGGACTGAAACACAAACTTTTGAAAACGGAGGTGAGGCTGTCCACAATCACTCACTGACTGGTCTTCTTGACTGTGGCATATTGTTCCCTGATTTGCTGTAGACCTCAAGTGTGCTTGCTGGCCAAATATGCACATGTATCTTAAACTTTAGACTATACAGTATGAACTGTGAGGGCTGTTATTCTATTATTTTATTAAAATGTTTATGCTATCTCATAATTTAGTCTAACTCATGCCTGTACAGTCTGAATAGTGGCTGTTTTTATGGGCCGGTAACTATTGTTGTACATGCCTACTGTATATGATCTATATGTTAAGTAAGCTTCAGTGACTGGCATTGGGTAACATGGCTATTCAAATATTGAGGTAAAAAAATAATTTTATAATAATAAATAATAACAATAACTTGTTTATAAAATACTACATGTAAAAATGATGCTCACCTGGTTAGGACAAAGGCATTGCAGAGAATAGTAGGAGAACTGGTCTCTCACATTCACCAGGTTGTTGTTGGGGTTAATGTGGTCCAGGCAATGCGATTCAGCCTTCCCGGATGTCTTACACACATATTTGCAATTTCCAAATAGACAGTGGAAGTGGAACTTATTGGAGTATTTGCAGTCGGTGGCCAGACAAGGATCACTGTGGGAGATAAGCATGACAACACGTCCATCAGATATTTAAAACTGCGCAGAAGACATGGAAATACAGGCAGGACAAGCCATTCAAATCACACCACCACGGCATTATGAATTTACAAGAATGACATTGTCTACTCACTTGTCCTGAAACTGCAGGAAGCCAGGCTTGACCTGAGGCTTGGCGTTCTCCAGCGACGTGGTGGCTAGAGGGGAAGTGGCTGGCATACTGGGCATGGAGGCAGGAAGTTGGGGGATCGACCCGGCCAGCTGTTTCCAGGCTTGGAAAGAAGGGGACGAGCTGTAGCCCCCTGACACAGCCAGACTGGGCACCTCCACAGGGGGCGTCTTGGCCATGGAAATGGGGGTAGGCATTTGATTAGGGCCGCTATCGTTGGATTCCTTGCTCTCGTTGAAAGGGGGCTCCGATTTAACCTTCAGGTTGGCTCTGAAGTGGAAGCTAATGAAAGAGAGGTGCATCGCCCATTAGATGTGCTGCCAAACATAGCAGCAAATTAACATAGCTAGATCATAATCATGTAAATTGTGTGTATGCGCGCTTTGGCGTGAACTTTAACATTTCAAAACTTTGATTTAACGTTAATGTGTTTGATAGTAATGTTCCTCACTTGGCGTGTTTGATGGCTCCGTCCACTGTGCTGAAGAGAGCCCCACAGTCCTCCACCAGGCAATGAAAATGGATCTTGTGCAAGAAATCACAATGGGCTTCACAGAAATCGTCAATGTCAAACCTATACAGGTGTGAGAAAGAGAGAAAGTTCAAGATGTGTATTGCTGGTAAATTCAGGTCAGTTTCTCAAACGCGTTCTCGATTTAGCTCATGAACATCTGACTTTCAGGAAAGTGGTTCTTTAGGTGAATTATATGCCTAAGCCCAAAGCAGCAGGTCTCTGGCCAGGACATTGCGCCAGGGCTCTGTAACTAAATACTGCACATAACATCACATGCTCTGGATAAATCTTTTCTTTCCACATAACAACCTGGGAACAAACACTGTGGATGGCAATGACAAGCAAAAGGGTACATCATAAAGAAGGATGGCGACAAAAACCAGACACCCCCTTCAACAAAACACAGAGGGTGTAGAGCCAAGGCACGGCTGTATTTTCTGTTATGGAGGATCTATTTGGGCATGCTGAGGATAGTGGCTGACATAAATAACATGCCCATGATTTAAAATTACATTGTATAACGTATAAGGGGTACGTGTATATTTTAGGTGTGCAAATGTTTACTTTAGTTTTAGCTCAAGTAAATAATCCAGCAATATGAGAATTATTTTATATTATTATATTAAATTGATTCATGCAGACATATTTCATGTAGTGTACAAAATGAGAAGTTCATACAAACTACTTTGATGAAGAATACACTCGATGAAATTAAAATATATATTTAAAAACAGTAAGAATAAAAGGCAGTAAGAAAGCAGCATCCACATGACTAATTCAATGCTAAAATTTAACATTAATTTTCACTTGTTTGTTTTAGTTTCATCTTTTTAGTGAAATATACTTCCAAAGATTGAATAGCAAGTAAATGTAAATATATTCTAAAACAAAACAAAACTGAAAAATAAATCTGAATTCATATGAATAGAAAGTTTTAAAGGGGTGGTCCAGAGTGTATTTTTATGGCTTGGTTGTGTTTACAAGATGCAAAGCAATGTGTGCTGATGATTTATTTGTAAAAAATCACGTTATTTCTTTTCATATATCTTACTTTGATTATATACAGCTACTCAGCTAACATGAAAACGACTGTCACATTAACTAGTTCTTCCGAAAAGCCCACCCTCAAGAGGCTCTGATTGGTCAGCTAACATAATGTGCTGTGATTCACGGATCAGTTCCACGTCAACAGAAAAAGTTTCATGCCTCTAATAGCATGCACTTTGCCTCTGCTGTGTTAATACTGTCAGAGTAGCTGTAAGCAGTATCAGTTTGAGCCTGAATCAGACAGAAAATGAAAAGGACACCGCTGAAAAGATTAAAATAAAATCTGACGAGTGTCTTTCACATATATTCGGAATAAACGTGTAAGTAATATGAAACATTCACATAGCTTTTGTGAGTTTGTTATTTAAGATGTCAAAAGCGGCTGCATAAACGCTGCAGCGATGCTAAAGATTGTGTTTACAGCGGTATGACGAATAAATATGAACTTGTAGCTAAATTGTTAACAGTGCCAAACAGCATTTCCCCTTGTTTACGTCCTTGTTTACATCCTCGCTACAACATACCGTTAACGCTAGACACTAGGCATGTAAAAGATCAATTTTAACAAATAAAAAGACTGTTATGTTAGTTCACACCAGACGTGGAAGAAGCATCAAGCGCGACTGATTTACATGTTAAGTCAATCCAAACATGCAAATAGACAACCTGCGGCATGATACGCACGAATAAGGCGGCGTGAATGACGCGATTCACCTTAACCTCACTTAACACGCGTATTGTGCGAGTTCGAAAATCTGAACCAAAATCTTAACCAATCAGGAGCTTGCTCTTGTGGGGGCATGATTATGATGGAAGTTTTCAGCGGTACTTCTGACTGAGCCGAGCCCAGTTTGATGATCTGTTGTCGGTGTCGGCTGGAGGATTTTCCCCCGGGAAACTTTTTCTGTTGACGTGGAACTGATCCGTGAATCACAGCACATTATGTTGTTGGTTTCCCGGGGCAAAATCCTCCAGCCGACACCAGATCATCAAACTGGGCTCGGCTCAGTCAGAAGCACCGCTGAAAACTTCCATCATCCAGGTTAAGTTTCTGGAGGAGTTTATGAACTCATAGAGCTGGGTGCACCTCTGAAAGGATCTAGTGGACTCAGACAGGGCTCCAAACAAGTCAACCCTGTTTTTCAGCCTTCATAAAGCACATAAACACAGCTAATCTCTCAATAAAATCCATGCTAGGCATTTAGCAACGAAGCTAGATTCACCGAGAAAACAGAAGCCCTGCCCATCACTCGAATCTGCGTCTGTTGTGAAGTGAATTTGACGCACGAATGAAGCGGATTTGACGCTCAAATGAAGCGAATAAACTCAAAATGTTCACACATCTATTTGTGTGAATAGCACGATTTATCCGCTCATAATCCACAGCTTCTTCTATCATGGTTGGAGCTAAGTTTTAAGCCAAATCCAGCACTGAACTGGGAGAGATTCTGGAAGCTTTCCTTTGTCAAATGCTAGCTATATATTTTTATAATTCTCTGGAACATAATTAAAATTAAATTGTAAGCACTTCTCTTCCACAGAAGAAGCTCTGTGGAAATAGCAGCGTTTAGACGCCATTTTAGCTTTCTCTGCTACATACCTCTGGCCATGCCCCTTCGCTGTACGGGGTGTATGCACATGGTAAATGTGCGTAACCTGAAGGGTTTATGATCTCATTAGCCCGGATGTATTTTTTTTGTAGTCCCCAAACTTTATTCGCTGTAGGCTTTACTAAGCTAACTCTGTAAAAGCCAATGTCTCCCTTTGCATTGTGCTTTAAGCGCATTACATTCAGAGATGTTGTTTATTTTCACACAGCTACATTACACATCAACTCAAGTTTAAAAAATGATATCGTAGTGGACCACCCCTTTAATTATAATTTTGAAAAAAAAGAAAGAAAGAAAAAAAGAAAAGTCCACCTAAATTTAACTCACAAGTGTAAAAAACAGAAAATCTTAGTTCTGTGCTTTTAAAAAAAAGGCAAAGGCAAGGTAAAGCTAAAGCTAGAAAGGATTCTGTAGGGACACAAGATGATTTGAGGCACCTGCGCAGGTAGGTTTTCCACAGCTCAGTGGGCTTCTCTGGGCTCGACCTCTTCATTACCCTACAGAGATACTGAGCTGCATCTGAGCCGTCTGTCGCCTGAGCTCCCTCCAGCTCTGACTTCAAATCCAGAGCGCTGAAGAAACCAGGATTCATCTGCACACATCAACACATGCTTAGGCACGTTTCATCACACAGTTCTACAACACTTTCTGTGTTTAAGGCTTCAGTGTGTTTCAGTGAAGCGGAGAGAGAGAGCGAGCGAGACAGGAAGAGAGAGAAAGCTGAGCTAAGCTGTCAGGAGAACTAGAGCGAGTTTTTTATTTAAATCATCAAGGTAATGGTACATGTGCACCATTTATATCAGTCACAGAAGATGTATGATTAAAACAATGTTCATTTTAATCCCCACAAAAACACACAACATTTAAATATCTGTTCGGCACCATTTCGTCTTTTTAAAAAATGAGGGTGACAGTTGCCTTTTTTTTCCCCCCACGCCGCTGACTTTTTAATCAAATAATTTACAAAGTCCATAAATAAAGATAGAGCAGATGGAGGAGAAAAAGAAGAAAGCCGATGAAAAAAAATGCGCAGAGAGTTCAAAACAGCTCATCAAAAAACAAACATCTCTATATATCTGCCGTGGCAACCGGCTCCTGCTTCATTATATTAATTTGCGAGCGGCGGGCTGAAATTACACTGTATGAAAAATGGCTGGAAAATTTAAATGATACAAACTCATCCTATTAGCGGTGAAACATTAAAAAACAAACAGCCCCCTCTGCATCCTGCTAATTTGTCTTGGGATGAAAAGCGTTTGATGGATGAATCTTACCTTATTCATAAGTGAGGATAAAAGAGATGTATTTCCCGGCGCAGGGTGTCCGTTTGATTCAGCGCTAGAAGACGCAAAATGAACAGTGTTTAGGCGGGATTTGCATGAGAACAGTAAATATTATAATTTATCTCAGATTGTGAATATACAATGAAGAAGACGACGGAGGAAAAAAAGGCTAAAGAGGCTGGAAATTAGGGTTTATGCAAACACACTTTCATCTAAATGAATGTGCAAACATGTCATGCCTCATACTTGACGCGCATTATGAAAAGAGCGCATTATGAGGGAATTTTTGCATTCGTATGATGGATTTCCTCAAAGGAGGCCTCATGGTGGGAGAAGGAGGGAGAGTGTAAATCTCGTCCTCCTTGATCACTCCATGGACCCACCTTGTGAAGGGGGTTTTAACAAGAGCACTCACACTAATTAACACAATACGGCATTATTCCAGAGATAAATCACGGCGGGGCGGGTTTGGGCATGAGCTGAGGTGGTTGTGGGGGGGGTACCTGTGGTCTTTCTTGCTCAGGTCCAGGCTATGCTCCTGGATAGACTCTTGCGGAGCTGCTGAGGCACCGTCCGCCGGCTCCTGCTTCACCTCGACTGGATTAAACTGGCCTGCCTGCCCCATCCCTGAGGAGAGAGACAAAGTTATTGTTGGTCAGCATTATTCCACTGTGATGAGATCCAATCTGACTTCTGTCCTGGCCAAGGAGAAGACCAGGAGTGATAATTATTGCGGAATTATGTCAGGCCGTCAAGGCGTTTAAACGTTGATTGAGAGGCAGCAGGAATGAGGGAAAAAGGCTCCGTTTTCAGCAGCGCTTGTCACAACTCATTTGCAGGCCTGCCTCTTAACTGGTCATTAAGAGGCATGCTAATGCTGAGGGAAAGTGGCAGATTCAGACTGCCCGCCCCTCCCTGCCGTCGCCGCTTGTCCTTGTTGGCCTGGCGACGGCCGCCATCGAGCATGCCCAAAAGGAACATCTGCTTGTCCGTCAGATTAGAGGTGACAGCCAATCAGATCGGTTCAAATAGCGTGACCTCTCGATCGGATTTTCAAAATAGGTATGCAGACGACGTGGAGAGGAGGCGGGAGGGATGCTGACAGGAATGCGACCTGGCTTTTCCTCCAATCCCCAAATGATTGAAATATTAATTTGTCCTCCGGCTATACAGAGAAAGCCAGGCTTTTGGTAGCCAGTAAGTGGTATTTTATTAAAAAACAGCTCTGGGTGCATCAGCAGTGATTGCGAGGTCGGGGTGGATGTTATTTAAGAAAGCGGGCCCGCTGAGGAAACCTGACAGTTAGCACCCACCCTGCCCTTGGCCTTCAGTTCAGAGGGCGTTTAACCATGTGAAAAGAAAAGAGAGTCAATCCTCGAGGTCACAAACATGAGTTTATCTGATAGTGTCACTCTAACCTTCCTGACGCGTGTGATTTGACTCTGTGTGTTGGTTATGGAGGTGAACTAATGACTCATTGCGACGTGTCAGCTTAAGGCGCATCACATCCTAATAAAGTCGGTAGCTTATTCCAGCCCTATTTTCAGTCTTCTGCTGCTCAGTTGACTAATTACCGCCTGTCTTTGCGCCTAGTTCGTCCACCTCCAATCCGTTCAGATCTGTGGTCTTTATGTGTGAGAAGCATGTCGTAGTGATTTGAACCTCCCCGCCTGTCTGTAAACGGCTCTCACCGTCTTTCTCTCACATTTCTTCTAGGAATAAACTGCCTGACTTTAACAAGGGACGTTTAAATAACGACCACGTGAGAAGAGAGTCATTAAACCTTCAGCGTTGCAGTTTCTATGACAAAAATCCGTGATGATCTAAGAGAACGAGGAGGGGGTGCACATGCTCACGATGCTGTGGGGTTTTTTTTTTTTTTTTTGCTGGAAATTATCCAAGAATAATGTTGTACTGTGTAATTACCTCAACAAAGTTACTGAACTCATGAAAGATCATTTGTACTGGGTGTCTAATTAGCAAACCCCTCAGATTTCAAGATCCTCCAAAACACACTAGGGGTGAGCATGGATTTAAAATCCAGAGTATTCAACAAGGAAATGAAGCCACCTGAACAAATTAGCAAGCAACTTGTGTTGAACAGTAAGACTGAAATGTGTTTGTTTGCAAACTGGCTCTTGATTAAAAAAAAAGTGTTCGAAAAAAACAAAGCTGTTTGAAAATAGCCGCAGTAAACATCGTTCTCTTTTCTAACGCAGAGCTCTGACCACATCCTCTTCATATTTTACCCAAATGTCCTGTTCACACGTCTTTTCTGAGCAAACGTGTAAAATTAGCAATGCCACATTATGATCTGCAGTCTCAATTCTGCCGAGTAGGGGATTTTTTTTCTCAACTTTTCTTGAATTTACCAAAACTGAATGCAAGGTGCGTACACATGAAAGAACATGCTCGATCTTTTCTCACACCTGAAACTTTACGCAAATAAAGGCACTTGGCAGAGCATTTATACCAGGAGCATTATACCTTTATGCAAGAAAACTCTTTCTTACTGGTCTAAAAATGCCTAGAGTGAGGACTTCCTATAATTGATGTAGTATCATGACACCCTTTACGGTATTTTCCTTTTGCAAGGAAACCCACTCACTTACTACCCTGAAAAAACGGCTGGAGAGTAAAGACTTCACATCAGTGTTTTCATTCTGAAACAAGTAGTGTTTTTATATACACACTCACACACACACGCATCCCCCCTCTCTGGAGCGCTGAGTCATTTCTGCTTCAACAGTTTCTGATATTTCTTCCTCTATATCAGAGTGCATATAAAAAGCTGCTTTGTACCTCCAATTTCTCAACTTAATATTATTCAGGCTCCATTTGGTTGGAACGAGTGCACGCTCAGATAAGAGGCCGGTGATGAGGAAGCATGTAGAACACAGGCCCTGGGATCCTCCTGAGAATGCTATTAGAGGCAGCTTTACAGAGCCCACTCACTAGTTCAGCACTTATCTGCTAATGGATTGTGGGTATCATGACAATGATCGCTGCAATAACAAGACTAGAGCAGCAAACCAGCCCTTTAATATTTTGCCCTAATCCTGAAATCAGAGATTTGTGTAGCGTCTGTGAGCAGATGACCTGAAAGTGCCCTCTCGCTGATGGGTGAATGCGAAGAAAGAGGAACAAATGGACCCAAAGAACTGATGCTCTCATGATTAAAAGCGCTGAGAAATCTGATATGTTGACAATGTAAGTTTTTTTTTTGGCCTGTTCTATATACACTACAGGGGTCAGTAGCATTTTTAAATGTTTTAAAATAAGCTTATCCTGCTCACCAAGGCTGCATTTATTTCATCAAAACAATTGTAAAATGTTATTGCACTATAAAATAACTGTTCAAAAGTAGTTTATGATTTCATTTAATAATTTATTCCAGTGATTTAAAGCTGATTTTTCAGCTTCATTACTCCAGAGTCACATGATCCTTCAGAAATCACTCTAATATGAATGATTATATTTATTATTATTATTATTATTATTATTATTATTATTATTATTATTATTATTATTATTAATGTAACAGTAATAAAAGCAATAATGACCAGAGTAATCATTTCATTTGAAACTACACACAATAAGTGATAAATACATATTTAATAAATAAGTATTTAACAATTCTTTTTTTACATATAATTAATGAACAGAATAATTTTCTTAAAAAAAACTGACCCCAAACTTTTAACCGGTCACATGCCAGTTTACAGGCAAGTTCTATATATATAGACCAGTGTTCTCAACTGAAGATTTTACAGTTCTTTTTCTGTTAATCCAAGGTTGAAATGTAATTAATTTGCATTATTGCCTTATCAATTAGTGGCCAATATTGTACATTTATTTGTGTGTTTTTTTTACCAGTATTAGTCAATTTTGATTGGATTGGATGATAGTGCGTGCATATGAGTTACATTTAGATTACATTTCCAATCATCTAGCACTAAAGTGAAGTCTAAAAGGTAAAGTTAGTCACTTAGATGAAGTTGATTGTTAAAATCAGTAACACTTTAAAAATACATCTTCACCATAAATTCACTTGTAGCATTTTACTATTTTATTCAGACACAATTGCATAGCATTTTAATATTGGCCAAATAATTATAGGCTGATCTGTATCAACTCTCAACTTTTTATACTTATTTAATGTAATTATTAAATAATTAATAATAATGACTAGGCTAATGACAAAATCTGTGTGTGCAGAAATCCGCAGATTTTTAGCCCATTATTTAGTCAATTACTTGTATAAATGTGTGTAAATTTATCTTTATTCAGTTTTTAAATGAATTTCACTAATATTATTGTGATATAATAACAGTAATATTAAAATGTTCATATGGTTTATTTACAATACAGCTTGTAAAGTAATATTTTCTGTCTTTTGGTAGTTTTATTATATAGGAGACTTGCTTTGTTTACCAAATAAGTGGATTCTAGTTGGATTTGCATTGTAAACATCAAATAAATTTAAAAATGTATGATTTCATATATTAAGTGTTTATTTATGATATTCCTAAAATAATTCTGCATAAATTTTTTACTAAATTCTCAGCAGAAATAGCAAAAAATGTCTGCAGATTCTGTCTGGCCCTAATAATGACTCATTTTAAAATGAAAAACAATAGAGAATCACTACACAGCTGATTTGAAGCTGATAAAAAGTGAAATAAACTCACCTGCATCAGGGTTACTGGAGGGCTTCAGGGCAGCGGCAGCCAGTCGAGCCATCATAGGCGATATCAGACCCTTGCTAGCTGACATCTTCTCCATAATGGATGACGCAGCGAAGGAAGTCGGGGTGGAAGCAACAGTAGCAGCAGCCAAGTCCCCAGTTGGAGTGGAGGTCTGGGGCAGAGAATCGCTGGGCATGGAGTGAGCCACAGACGTGGCAGCAGAGATCAGACCGGCGGCAGAGGGTGGGAGCGGCATGGGCATTCTGGGAATGAGGGGAAAGAAAGGATTGGAAGCACCTGCCAGTGCGCTGTTAGAAAGTGCCAGGGCCATGGGAACATTGCTGGGCAGGGCCTGGGACAGCAGTGTGGAAATGCGGCTAGCTGGAGGCAGAGCGGCGGTGGGCTTGACGCTCTGGCTGGAGCACATGGTGGTGGTGGGAGTGGGCAGCAGATGTGGTATAGTGGAGGATTGCTGGGTCGTCGGAGAAGCACTTAAGCTAGAGTTCTTGCTGCTAATGGCAGAGTAGTCCATGAGGTCATCATTGCTGGACTCGTCCTGCTCCTCTTTGGGCAACAGGAAGGAGGAAGTGAGGCCGAGGACGCCCGAGGAACGAATGTGGCGGCGCTCGTGCTTGCGCTTGTGTGAGGTCATCTGGCTGGTGGAGGTAAAGGTAAAGCCGCAGCCTTGGCGTATGCAGTGGAAATGGTTGGTGGCCTTGCTGTAGACACAGCCTTCATACTTGCACTCCTCGTATTTGTAAAACTTCTTGAAGCCGTCCTTGGCATAAGCATCGTCTTTGATGTGATAGCTCTTGTGCTTCTCGATGTCACACTTGTTCTTGAAGGTGAAGGTACAGCCTGGACGCCTGAGAGGTGGAAAGATGAAGGATCAAACTATAAATTGGGCACATTAACCCTTTAACTGCCCCACCAAGAATAAACATTTGTGGATTGCATGTCTTAACTCTTAATGTCGCTAGTTAACACACTCAATGCAATTTTTTTCAACACATTGCTTAATTTCTAAAATATCAGCCTCTACCAAATCGTTGATATGTCGCTTTATGGTAAAAGTACCAGACTTAATACATATACTATGGAAAATCAGAAAATATGAAGTGTAAGACTGATTTATTTAAAAACATAATCTAAATAAAACATTTTTGAATACTAAATCATCTTTATTTTTTGTATGCCATAAAATATTTCAAATTCTCTTTTAACATGTTTTCTTGTTTTTTTTTTGTTTTTTTACAGTAAAACCAAAATCAAGTGTAGTAGTGCAACAGGATTATGTTTGTTTGATTATTTAGCAAACCAACAATGCTGTGTGTGTAAACCATTGTTTAAAACAGCCATTCTTTAAATGACTTTAACAGTCATCATTTAAAACAGTCAAAAATGGTTAACCGTTTGGTAGAGCAGGCAGTTAGGGGTGTATTTAGACTTGTAGTGCAGTTATTTTGGTTTTGATTAGATTTGATTTAGTCCTGTTTCACCTAGCACTCACTTTGAATTTTTTTTAGAACCTTCAGATATAAAATAGCAATCAATTATTTAATCAATAAACCAATAAATAAATTAATTTGTGTGTATTAGTCGTTGAAAACTCCTGAAGAACCTATAAAGCATTGCCAAAACAACACCAGGAATTCCTCCATTACAATGAATACACTTTTCTGATGCCTGTGTTGAACTGTAAGTGACAACATCACTATGGTGGAAAAAAAAAGAAAGGCTTAACGGGATAATTCAACCAAACATGAAAATTATTTCATCATTTACTCACTCTTCACTTGTTCAAAACCTACTTGAGTTAATTTCTTCTGTTCAAAATGA
The DNA here is from genome assembly GCA_903798195.1 of Danio kyathit. Lineage (NCBI taxonomy): Eukaryota > Metazoa > Chordata > Actinopteri > Cypriniformes > Danionidae > Danio > Danio kyathit. Next base: position 32,579,865 of record LR812541.1, read on the forward strand.
GATATTTTGAAAATAGCTGGTAGCTGGCACCTATTGACATCCTTAGTCCTTTTCTTCCCCATTATGGAAGTTGTTGGGTGCTGGCAACCAGCATTCTTCAAAATATCTTTGTTTGTGTTAAACAGAAGAAACTATATCATAAAGGTTTAAAACCACATGATGGAGAGTAAATAACAAGGTAATGTTATTTTTTTGGGTGAAGTATGCCTTTAAAGGCCACCTATTTTACCCTTTTTTCAAGATTTAAGATAAGTCTTTTGTGTCTCCAGGATGTGTCTGTAAAGTTTCAGCTCAAAACACCCATCAGATTATTTATTATACCTTTCAGAATATTGGAATTTTCTGCTCTAAACACAATGTAGCTGTTTTTGTTGCCTGTGCCTTTAATGCTAGTTTTTCCCGCCTACCGTTCCAACGTGCCTGTCAGAGTGAGCCTCAATCTCCACCTCGGCTGCATCAGATAAACAGCACAGTGACAGACATAAAAGAAGCAGATCTCACGTAACAATGTGAGAAATACTACAGTAAGAACTTGATTGTTCTACCAATGATTATTTGATGTATTTGTTGTGGAGTTAATTTAAGCCTTTCTGCAACGATGAGTCACACACAGTTCTGTCCAAAGAACAAATTTCCAAAGAATGATTTTCATCATAGGTTTAAGCATTCTTTCCTTTTTATAGTTGCATCTTGTGAGGCGTGTCCGGTTTTGTGTTCATTTAGATGTCTTTGTCCTTGGCATTCATATTTCTGTGCACCAGATCCACTTTTTTTGGTAGTGAATCTATTTCATAGGTGGTGTGCACCAATGTTCGGATGCGCATTGAACTAACACACTAATGAAGAAATCACTGTTTGTTTTAACTGAACCGCATTGTGAACACACTCTTAGCTAAATCCCTTAACCATCATACCTGCAGTGGAAGTGGGTGGTCTTCTGCGCGTAGAACTGGCACCCGACTGTCCCACAATCTTCCACGGCACGAAACCTCTGGAAGCCATCATTGATCAGCTGTGCATTTTTCTTATGGAAGTTCTCATGAGTCATGACATCAGAGGTGCTTGTGTACACCTTGTTGCAGGCCACCTGACAGACAGGAAATAAATAAAAAAGCGCTTTCGTGAGGCAAAGCGTGTGCACGGCTTGGAAGTAAACACCATGTGTGAGTTTCAGTTTTTTGAAAAATGCTCAGTATGAGAACCGTGGCTTGGTGCTTGAGCTCTTGTAGTCTGCAGGGACATAAAAACAACAACTCGAGATGCGACACAAAAATAGCTCAGTTTGGCGATGAACTCAATGTGGGGAGCAAAGAAACGGGTGACCTAAAAAATGAACAGGAAACATTGTCTCAAGATCTGAGCTTTGTTAAAAACGTACTCTTGAGACAACAACTCATAAAATATGAAACGCAAAGCCTTTACCCGAAAAAACAGGTGTGCGTTTCATGAAAACAGCTTCAAAGAGATAAAAGACAGGACTACTCTTTTTTGTGTGTGTGTGTGTGATTTGCGATATGTGGCACGTAAAAGCAGCATGGTGAGGTGGTGTGTGGTTGAAACCTTCTTCCATTTAAGGTTTTAAGTGTGTATTAGAGGTCTTTGTTTTAGTGGAAGAGTCCGGGGGGAGAGACTGTCACTTACTTCGGTTTGAAAGGCTCTGTTACTCAACAGCAGCGCTCAGGAGCCCTCTGGGCAGCAGACAAACGTGAACTAGTGTTTGAATTAAAACCAGCTATTGTATATCATCTCTGGCACTTTTCACCCGTGCAACTTGGCCATATTCAGTCAAACAATGAAAAAAATGCCACTCTGCTTTTTCTCCGTAAATCAGGAGAACGGGTGCCAACATCTGCCTGTTCTCACTGCTGTTAAAACAAGACCTGAAACGTCTAATAACAATTACGCTGTTAGGGAAAAGAGAGAGGGGGAATATATCTTAAGTCCCGAGCCACCGTTGCCTTCCGTGACAAAGCGTTCGGCTCAAAAGTGACACCTTGAAAATAAGCAGATGTAAAGAATTAAACAGATCTGGTGGGAAATAATCTTTAACTTGCCACTTGGTACTAAACGGTGAAAACTGTTGAGTTCATATAAACATCTAACTGAATTCGACCCATGCCAATTATGGAGTGAGGGAGAAAGGGGGCAATGGAGACACATCCTGTTCATCTTGTTCATTTTATTTATTGATTCTGACACATTCTGTCCCATGAACAAAAAAACTCCAAGGGGGAAAAGTTGAAGAGCTTTAACGTTAATATAGATCATTTGTGCTACTCTGCAAGCAATTATTATTTATTTTTGATGAATTCCCCTATGGTGCGTCAAACACAATGTTTTCTTAAATAAACTTTTTGTCCTCGAATCCTGTACAAGCAGAGGAACTGATATTTGCATGTTCCTGTATAAAGGTGATCGTGCACTTTTTTTTTTTTTTGCAAGCTAGGGGATTTTGCTGTGGTTTACCTGCATACAGTGGTAGTGGGTACTCTTGCCGTTGAGATGACAGCCATGGTAGTACACACTACAGTCATCCAAAGGGCTGAAGCGCATGAATCCGTGCTGCAGGGAGTTGTCCCTCTTCTTATGCATGTTATAATGCCTTATCACATCCTGCTTACTGGTGAATCTCTGTAAACAACAGATACGCAGAGTTCATAAGGTGGGGGAGGTGGTGTGCAGGTTCCAAAGGAAACCAGCAATGAGGTATTTTATTACTCATGCAACAGCTGCAGAGCATTGCAGCAAATTGCAGCCAGGTGGGTGAATGGTGCACATCACTAGCAGCAGGTATAAATTCACTCTTCCATACTCACATTGCAGAACTTAAAGGGTTTGCTCATCCAAAATGAATCATCATTTCTGAACCCGTTAGACAACCAAAAAATGAAAGTATTTTTAATGAAATCTAAGAGATTTTGAGAAGTATGCTCACCCAAAACTCAAGCAATTTATGCTGGAATGAAATGTGTTCTACCTGTCTAGTTTGGAAGATTTTTTTTAAAATGTTTTAAAAGAAGCCAATTCTGCTCACCAAAGCTGTATTTATTTGATCAAAAATACAGTTCAATTGTGAAATGTTATTAGAATTTTAATAACTGTTTTCTTATTGAATGTAATTTCAAATTTAATTTATTCCTGTGATTAAAGCTAAATTATTATTATCATTATTCCAGTCTTCAGTGTCACATTATCCTTCAGAAATGATTATAATATGTTGATTTATTGTGACAAAATCATCTCTTTTTGAAAGAATACATAATTTTCTACAAGGAGTCTTTAAGATAAAACTTTGTTTTTCTCTGGATTTTTATTTGTTATATGGTGGAGTAGAGAACATGTTAGACATCCACACCAAACATTTGTTTTTAATCTTGGTCTATCTGGCAAAGAAATGTATACAGTACTTTTATTGTGGTCATCTCCTCAGGTACCCTCTTTTAAAATGTGGTTGTCTCAAGTATTTCCACTCGAGAAACTCACCTATGACATATATCAAAGTCAGATGACTTTTGGCAGATACTGTATAGACACCTTTTTGGCATTGTATATTTTAGCTCCTAGCCTGATTGTATTATCCTGTTTACTTGTTTGTATATTTCCCATTTTTTCCTACTGTATGGCTGAGACTGTATTTGTATGTGCTGATGTATTAAAATAACCGATGATTATTAAAAAAAAATAATTATATGATGATGATTTGGTGTTCTATTATGATCAGTTTATTTTGTCATAAAATCACTAATAATCATTCTTACAATCATCATTGGTGGAAAAATTTGACTTCATAGTATCATGGCAACTGTGATACACTTTACTTTTAACTTTTTTAAAGTTCAAAACAACAGCTTTTATTTGCAACCTTATTTTGTACACCTTTTTAATGTTTTTGGGATCAGAGTTTTGACTAAGCAGACAGAAATATCTCAGATTTTGGTTAAATACCTTCATTTGTGTTCTAAAAATGAATTAATTTCTTATGGGTTTTATAAAATGACATGAAAAGTGAAGTGTTTAAAGAGTGCATTTGATTTGGAGTGTGCTTTAAAAACTCCACATCCACACGATGACTCAAATATGACTTTGTAGTATTTTCCAAGCTCACACAATGTTTGAATCTGTGCATAATTTGCTGCTTAAAGAGGTTTCTGAGCTAGACTGTTTATTACGTTTTATTTCACCATTTCTAATTAAGATGGATCACTTGACATGCGAGATCACAGTTGTGATATTCTCTGCTTCTGAAAAACCATGTTCCATGCAGATGGTTTTGGAACGTGCACGGGGAAAAGACAGCAAACAAACAAACAAGGCAACCAAAAAATGTTTCTCTTTTAATTCCCATCTGAGATACGATTCCATTTTTAATTAAAGTATTAAAGCACAGTTTTGTGCAGGGTTAGACGATAATAATGAGGAAATATGCTAAAATACCCCTCCTCAAAATTAAAATCTCCTACACCGCGGAGCAGCCTGAAAGAGAGGGAGAAAAAAAAACAAAGCAATGCGGGGGAAAAAACCTCACTCTTGAGAGATCAGGGCAACCAAATCTGCAGTAATTGGGCTTGAGCTAATATTACAGGAACTGAAACAAGAGTAGCTGAAATCAATGAGCCTCTTCCAATGTAAATCCATATTTTCTACATAAATGAGCAACAGGAGAAATAATAATATGACAGAAACATCCACAAAACCTCACTGCCCATCTGTGAAGCTTATCTTACAGGGTAATAATAAATAAAGATGTATAAATACACAAAGATAAATACTTAAATCTCGGCTATATATAGCGCTACATTTCCACTTCTGCTTCAAATGAAGAGAACTGCATTTATATGATATATGAGCCAATGTCCAACAAATGGCGATGACAGGTATTTGGGATGTCGACAAACAAATAAAAAGAGATACTGATCTAGATCCGGCCACACTGAACGGAAAACAGCAGGAAATTGTATCAGTTGTGGCTCTGTAGTTAGTCGTGTGGACATTTATTTTCGGATTCCCATCGCATTGCAGGATGGCCATGAAAGGAGAGGCAGGGCCGGTATGGAGTGGAGCAAAGGCTGGCAACCACAGGATAATATTCCAGCACTGTGTCATGTAACATTTTAATGACTTATCAATTCCAAAAACAAGTTCATCTGAGCCTCACCTTTCTGCTGGCCTGCGCACAACCTCCTGTCTGACTTTACTAAACTGCCAAGAGTCACTTGTGCCTTTACATTGACAGGAATATTATTCCGATTTTAACCTGAATTTAGTCAAACTCAGACTAAGGCGCTAAGTCAGATTTATAGGTTAAGCCTATGTTATGTTTACAGAAATCTGAAAAGGGCATTTTTTATTATAATTATTATCATTTGTTTTTACATTTATGCATTTGGTCAACTGGTATGTATAAAGTGACTTACTTCACAGATTATTCTGTGAATTGACAGTTTAAAGGGATAGTTTCAATTTTTCAAATTTTGTGAGTCAATCATTTATTCCCATTAAGTTGCTTTAAACTGTTTCTTACTTTTGTTGAACATTGCAAAACTATTTATGATTAGTTTTTCCCCTTTATTTTTAGTAGAAAAAAAATTATAAAATAAAAACAAGTAGCATTTTCTGGACAAGTTATTGTCTTATTTTCAGAACAAAAAAAGTCAAAATTAATTGATTCTCTCCTTAAAACAATCTAAATAATCTGCCAGTGGGGCAAGCAGTATAAACTTGTTCATTCATTCATTCATTCATTTTCTTTTCGGCTTAGTCCCTTTATTAATCTGGGGTCGCCACAGCGGAATGAACCGCCAACTTATCCAGCATATGTTTTACGCAGCGGATGCCCTTCCAGCTGCAACCCATCACTGGGAAACATCCATACACACTCATTCACACACATACACTAAGGACAATTTAGTTTACCCAATTCACTTATACCACATGTCTTTGGACTTGTGGGGGAAACTGGAGCACCCGGAGGAAACCTATGCAAACATGGGGAGAACATGCAAACTCCACACAGAAATGCCAACTGACCCACCCGGAGCTCGAACCAGCGACCGTCTTGCTGTGAGGTGGTTGTGCTACCCACTGCGCCACCGTGCTGCACTGTATAAACTTGTTTTTAGATTATTTTGTTTACACTACTGGAATATTATTTTGTTTGTTTACTAAAGAAGTTAGTAAGCAGATAGTTGGGTGGTAAAACTACAAAAGTTTGGTTACTGACATTCTTCAGAATGTTTTTGTCTTTTGTGTTCTGCAGAAGAAAGAAAATCAAACAGGTTGGAAATGGCATGAGGATATACGCAAATCATAACATAATTTTCATTTCTTGTTTAACAAACTATTTGAGCTACAGTACATATATGTACTGCAAAAAAACACGTTTTTACTAAGACTTTTAGTCTTGTTTCTAGTACAAATATCTCATTTTCTAGACAAGAAAAATATTATTGTTTTCAGAAATAATAAATCAAAATTAAGTTAATTTTTAAAAAAATAATCTGCCAATGGGGTAAGTAAAGTAACCTTATTTCAAACTGAAAAAAAAGATTATTTTACCCCATTGATATAGATCATTTTGCTTGTTTTAAGGGAAAAGTTACTTAATTTAGATTTTATTACTAAAGTTTTTTTCCTGAATCTTTATATATATATTTATAAATATATCTTGATTAGAAAGAAGACAAAACCTCTAAGTAAGAGTTTTTAAAGATTTTTTTGTTTAAAGCTTTTACTAGGGTCCTTTATTAAAGTGTTTCTCAACCACGCTCCTGGAGGACCACCAGCACTGCATGTTTTGGATATCTGCTTTGACCGTCACACCCATTGCAGGTCTTTCAGTCTGCTAATGAGCTGATGATCTGAATCAGCTGTGTTTGGTTATGGAGACATGGAAATGTGCAAAGCCGGTGGTCCTCCAGGAACGTGGTTGAGAAACACTGATTTAATTTAGAATCATAATATTAGATTTGCATACTATCATTTTACAAACTTTAAGTGGATTTTAAAAAAGTATGAAAGAAAAGCTTAAGCAGAATATTGACCCAAATCAACAAATGATCTGCATGTACAATGGTGTCAATGAATTGTTAAGCAATGCAAGTTCCACAAAGTGGACGTCTTCAAAGGGCCGTTTCAGTCAGCTCTGCTTCCAGTTTGAGGAATTGTTCTTGAATAACAAGAGGCAGCCTGCTGGGCTGAATAAGTCTCTTTTAGATGCAACAGCTGCCCTGTTGTCTTCAGCAGGATTCCTGGATGTTTATAATGAAAAATGTAATCAGATGATTAAAAATGAAGTGGGAGATTATGACTAGAGAGGACTTGATAAAGAAAAGACGGAGCGCCTCTCGTTGCGGGAGGATTTTTGATGTCTTCGACAAATGCGCACGTCTTTGCCTGCTCTTTTCCACCATATGCGCGTGAGCCGCTGCTGTCTGTGTTCTGATCTGCTTAATGCTGATTTTGCTGTGCTGAACATGACAACTCTGGGGACATGGATCAGATTAATAATGTGAAAGGGGATTATGAGTGGCCCAAGAGTATTAGCAGATGTCCTTAGAAAGAAAAAAGAGGCATCTTTTGAAAGTATTTGCCATTAACCATGAAAAAATGACAGGCTATTGTATGTCTGATTGACATTAAGAAATAGCCCTCATCTATCTAAACCTGTTAAGCTAGTAGGTTGCCAAGATAAAAGCCTTGCTCGTAAGGTTTTGTTTGGCTGTTTCCTTGTGTGTGCCCTAGCACACTTCAATCATTTCCTCTAACAGTTATCTTCCTCTCCTGTCAGGAAGTGATGGGAAAAGTGTGAAGGTGAGCTTTAAAACTGTGTAGTGACACTCTCTGCATTATGCGGGTGTCCTTACAGAAGCCGGGTGCTTTGATTTGAAGCAGTAAAGAATAAATGTAATGTTGATGTGAGTTGAACCATCTCATTAATCATCAAAAAGAGGAAAAGATACCCACTAAAGCAAAAAATAATAATAATAAACCAAATAAATGAAAAGAAAATCAAAAAATTAAGAGTATGGGGTTCTTCTCTTAAGGCCCAAGCTGTTTTTGACATGCATTTTTTATTTCTCTTCGCTATTTGGGCTTATTGGAACCTAATTAGAATAAAACCTAAGTATCATCTTTTGATATGATGTACTTTTAGAGAAAAATGATGTCCATTATGTGGACTCGTGGTCCGAATTTACATAAAACACAATAAAGTCACCTTTGTGTAATAGAATGAAAAACTCTTTATATCTGCCTTGAACACAGCAGTTTTTTCCTGACTGTTTTTTAATGCATTAATAACACATACGCACATATTTTTGAACATGTTTTGACTATCAGTAAAAACAAAAAAAATTGCCCATTTTGGACAGTTAAAATAGTGTTTGAGACATTTCATATGCTGAAAAACAGTTGCAGGATGTCACTGTATGTCTGTAACAAAATATAAAACATAAGATATAAGAGCTAAAATGTGCTGTCCACGTGTGTGGCCACTAAGCCCTAGGAGGTTAAAGGATCGATAACATTTCTTCCAAACGTCAAATAAGAAATATCCTAATGTTTACTATAGTTGTATTATATCTACATTTTCATTTCTCCATTTCATTTCATATTATTTATAATACATATTTCAGTATTTTAATAGAAATATGCATGCATTAAATCCAATGTCATTTGTATCTACTGTAAGATAAAACTTCAATAAATAAATACATGAATTAAAAACAAAACAACAAAAAATCTCTAAACTAATAAGTGTTTTGCAATAATAATAATACGTTTTGTTTTGCTTGCTTCTTAAAGGGACAGTTCACCCAAAATAGATTATTATGTCATCATTTACTCACCCTTCACTTGTTTAAAACCTATTTGGCTGTTTGTTTATACTACTATGAAAGTCAATGGTTACAGGTTTTCAACTTTGTTCAAAATATCTTCTTTTGTGTTCAGCAGAAAAAAAAGGGTGAGTAAAAGCAATTTTGGGTCAACTATCGCTCTAAAGCAGGGGTGCTCAACCCTGTTCCTGGCGATCGACCTTCCAGCTGATTTCAGCTCCAACCCTGATCAAACACACCTGAACCAATTATTTAGAACGTGAGGAGCACTTGATAATTACAGGCAGGTGTGTTTGATAAGGGCTGTAACTGAAAACTGCAGGAAGGTCGATCGCCAGGAATAGGGTTGAGCACCCCTGCTCTAAAGCAATGGTTCACCTGAATATGACTGCTTACCAAGCTACATGTTGCTCCAAACCCCTTTGATATTCAAGCTTTAATAATAATAAGTGGCTTGTGATTTTACATTCACTTATCACTTATGAACTCTGTTTGCATATATATTTTTTCACTCACCTGATAGTTACATTCGGGGTCCATGCAGTGATAATGCTCTCTGTACTGATAAGCACAGTGCACATGGCCACAGTGTTGGCTCCCAGAGAACCTACAAAGACACAGAAACAGCACATTTGTTAGTAAGGCCAAGCATTCGGCATCCAAACAATATTGTCATATTGAAGTCGAAGATAAACACGATTTCAGAAACAGCAAATGAGATAAAGCGATCGTTTTCAAAGAGCAAAAAAATCAGCGCTTACTGAAACGGCATTTGGCTATTTCTATGCCATATACCAAACCTCTAACAATGTGGGGGCTGATCTTGAAAGGGCAATTTAGCCTTTTATCTCCGCTTGATAGATGCCCTAACACTGACAGAGTCATCTTCACGGAGCTCAGAGTCATTACCAAGAACTATAAACACATAGAGAAAACAGGGCCTACGCTTCCTCGACCATACGATTGCAATTCACTCTCCAGCCACAGCAATCTCCACCAAATTAGTTCCATTGCCTTCAAAGGCAGCAGGTAGACTCTTATTAAACTGTAACCCCCGACATAATTCACTCATTTGCTCGTGCTTTAAGCCCTGCCAAATCAGCGTTGGGCTCTCCAGGTTAACAGCCTATGCTTTAATCAGGGAAAGGTTAGGCCTAATAGAAAGGTTTGAGTGTGTCTCTACGCGGCTTCCTCCTCTTCACTCTCGACTGACTCGCCTGGTCTTCCGCGGATTGGCGGCGCTTTAAAGAGGCACATTTCCTGAGTGTTTACAGGCTGATTATAACCCTGACGATGATGACTGTTAAAAACCTCCAATTACAGCTCAAAACACACAAATAAACATTCGCACCGCTGCTGCCAAGAGCACCATCTGCTGAAGTAGAGAAAAAGCTAAGTAATTTTTTTTTTTCTTCCCCCTACTGCCTGGATTATCCCAAGACTGCTTTTACAAATCACTTTGCTGAGTTCATTAAGCTAATTGAATGGCGAATCCACTACCTGCTAAACGTGGGTGGTGTTCTGAAGGGCTAGAGAGGTGGCAGGCGCTTAAAGGTGGTTTCGCTTGCTTCCTAAAGGGACAGTTCATCCAAAACGGAATGTTCAGTCACCATTTACTCACCCTTCACTTGTTTAAAACCTATTTGCCTATTTGTTTATATTACTATGAAAGTCAATACAGGTTTTCAACTTTCTTTCGAAATATATTCCTTTGTGTTCAAAAAAAAAAAAAAAAATTAAACGGTGAGTAAATTGTGAATGAAACATTTTGGGTGAACTATCGCTTTAAAGCAATGGTTCATCTGAATATGACTGTTTGTTTACCAAACTACATGTTGCTCCAAACCCCTTTGATATTCAAGCTTTCATGGAACGCTTTCAATTTTTGTTTTTGTGTGTTGGTCTGAGTGGTGGCCATAGTAGTTCACAGCACACTAAAAAGAGAAATGATTCATGAATTTTGGCCTTACGCAGATGATTGTTCATATTCGAAACATAATGGCATTTCCGTTTTGATTTTTGTTTACCTCCAAATTTTTTTAAGAAAAATAAAACAAAATAATAGTTTTTTTCATTTGAGGAGCAATATTTGAATACCGTAATGATTTTCAGAAGCATTTTTTTTTCTTTTACATTTTCTTTTTATCTTTGTAATTTTTTTTATTTTTATAATGGCCTTATTAAGTGCATTTGCATTGTCTTTTACGTTAAAAACTTTAATCAACCAGTTACTTTTTAAACCAAGCAATCTGAAAACTTCAAACCATCAGCAATAAAATATTATCATCAAACTGTTATAAACTGTATTACAGTTAAAAGTCCCGTGAAGTGCTTTAAAATGTGCATTTTTATTTGATGTCTGACGTAATCTCTACTGAAAAATGAAGACAGGGTGGAATCCTTTAAAAAAAGTAGCCTATAACATTTAGTTTGGTCACACTTTATTTTGATGGTCTGGTTGTAGAATTTAAGTTACATTGCATCTACATGTCAACTAATTCTCATTAGATTATAAATAGACTGTTGGGTTGTTGTTGGGTTAGGGTTGGTGTAAGTTGACATGTACTTGCAAAGTTTCTTATAGTCAGTTAAATGTGTTTAGCAGCAGTATCAACAGATATTAAGCAGACAGTCTACTAATACTCAATGGACCATCAAAATAAAGTGTTACCTTTAGTTTTTATCACAGCTCTGCCAGTGAGAGTGGTTAAGCACATCAAATGGAAAGCGTCTTGAAGGGGGCGGGACATGTCAGACACTAGAGAGCATTTGATTGGTCTTTGATGAGAAACTAAAGTATGAGGTGGTGTGAAAAAAATGAATTGATTTAGATGTTAGTGACAAACTGAAAGCTTTACATATTTATATCGGTGTTATATCTCCTAAACTTGAATTTTGTCACTGTTTGGAGTACACTAACATATAGATGTCCTTAAAACTAATAGACTGAAATGAATATTATTTAAATTTCATGAGACCTTTAAAAGAAAAAAAAAAGAATGTCAAAAATAAATAAATGTAATGTCAAAAAATGGCGACATGGCTATACATTTAGTTTAATTGTGCATTCCTTTTATTTGTGGGTCAGTTTTCTTCATTATGGTTAACATTCAACCCTGGTTAATAAAGTAGGTGAAGGAATGTTCATGCTTTTCAACTGTAAACTACTCTATTACTTTACAAAGGAGATTACAGCACAGACTGTAGTACGGTATATCTCACACTGGCAGAACTGCACGTGTTAAACTCACCCACTATTAGAAGCCCCTCTGCGTCGCACTCAAACACTGCCGGCCCTGTGTACACAAAACCCCCCTGGGATGTCAGCCCACCCCAGCTGTATCACTTTGCCTCTGGACAATTCCCACTTGCCGCGTCAGGGGGCTAATGGGCCACGTTGCTATTCAGCGGCGGATTAAATATTAATATCACCACGATACAGAGATTGCCGCACATCTCCCGTTACAATAGAGACACGCCGATCAAAGTTTGGCGCAATGGTGGGTACATAAAAGCATTTAGGAGGGAAAACAGTGACTAAACACTACCAGGGAAGCTCTTTAAACATCAAACCGCGGCAGAGCGAGGAGATAAAGAACTTTTTCCCCTTTTGTGGGGGGGAAGGTGGGTGTAGACAAGTTTACAAAGCTGCTTTTTAGCACGACTGTTCTCTCATTAGCGTAGATGATCCCCCCCCCCCCCCCCCCCCCCCCCCCCATCCTTCAACAACCCCCCAATACACCAGGCTGCATTTGCCCTTTTTTTGAGTCCTCATTTTTCTTTTTTCCCCTCCTCTCTTTCCTTTCTTTTTTTTTCCCAACACGGAAATTGAAACTGTATCTGGGCTTATCTACTGCCTCCCCGCGCATCAACTGCCGAGATGTTTAGACAAATTTTATGCATTATGCAGTGCAAATATCAAAACAGTTCTTGGCAGTGCCAGCAGAAGCCTCATTAAAAATTCCTTAATTAAATCTTCTTGCAAAATGTAATCAGTCCAAGGAGGGTTTTTGTGTGTGCACAAGGATGTGTGTGTGTCTGTTAGTGCCAGGGCTTTGATTTGTGGCCTTCATGTTACGGCTTGGGAGAGTAATCATTAACGCCAAAGCCACTTTGCCTTTTGAAACGCGCCTTTTTCTCTCTTTAAGGCTAGAATAAATAAACAAATGATAATCACCTTTCTACTGGCGCGACAAAAGGGAACAGAAGCCGATATTGGAGTGCGCTGCATCTATCTCAGTGCTTTGTCTGCATTCGCGAGTGCTTGTCATTTAGTTGATTCAGTATCTTTATTTGAAGTGCAGATATTTGAAATGAAAGTCTCAACTATCTGTGCAGTCATGCCTGACGACACACAGGCACACGCGCGGGGCAGTCTGATGTGTCCGATGTTTTTGCAAACATTTCATGCTGTTTGCTTAAGATTTCACGGAGTTCAGCTTCGGCGCTGGCAGGGAATCTGACACTGGGAGAAAAAAAAATTACTCACTTTCCAGCCTTTAATTCAATTAATTTTCCTTAGTCCATAAACCTGGCGTGCTTACGCGTAATTTATCGTCCGCACAGAAAGTGTATTTTCGCAAATCTACGTCCTACTTTATTAAAGCCTAATATATGTCCTCGATTAAGGAATGTTGTCGTGAAGTTTTGTGAGGGTAAGGATTTGCATACCTAGCGATATATTTCTGGTACACGTTGACGTCCTCTGTGGCAGGTTTCTCTGGAGGAAGGCCATTCCTATGATAGCATGAAAAAAAAAAAAGGATTAATGGTCCGCATTCCATCAGTAATAAAAACAAACTGAAGCAGTATTACTTATGAGCCATTTCAAAGTTCGGGCTATCAATATACATTTTCTTCGATGGAGTAGCGATTTGGTTTTGGAATGAATCAGGGAGGTATATACGCAAGCTTTGATGCATGGCCTCCCAACAATGAAACACAGAGGGGGGGGAAATGTTTTTGAATGCATAAATTATTTATGTGTGTTTTTGGAGAGAGCACAAATGCAAAGATGACGGTGTGTGCTGAGTGTCACAAAATGGCTGTGTGCATTTTATTTTGTTTGATTGGCCCTTGTATGAGGGATGACTACAGCTTTTAGGACATCCTGTTTTAAAAACACGCTCATTGATTTTCCAGTTACTTGAAAGTCTGGGGTTTGGTGGCAGCGTTTGACTTAACATCCCACCTTCATCGAATAAGTACTTTAAGGGAGGAATTCCAAATGGAACGCATTATAGTCTGAATGAAGCATTTTGTATACAAGGTGGCAGCAGTTCAGCAGCACTAACTCAGGACTAAAAACATGAGCAGCTCCAGCAGGGGATGACCTGGGGTTAATCTGCCTCTTTAGGGGTGGTTCTGAAAACAAATCACTCTATGTGTGTGTGCCTGCTCATGTCTACACTGCCGGCCGGTCGAGGAGAACAGCCTTGAGGTTCTTGCTAACCTGAACTACTGACAAGGTCAAGGCAACTCATCAAGAGTTCCAACAAAGCCCCTACAAACTTGTGACCTGACTTCAAAGCCAATGTTGGTCTTCTGACCGCAACAAATCTCCACAAATCCTTCAAGAACTAGCCTTTGGTGCAATTACTGGCAATTCTGCTAAAATAGTTGATATCATTTTCAAGCACCGCCTTACTTGACTGAGGAGACGGTTCCAGTAGTGATGGAGTCAGTCTTAGAGAAGCTGGACTTCATGAAGTCAGTGTTAAAACCTAGGTGTCCCTCCTGGTCCATGGGTAACCCAGGAGGGCCCACGACTCCAGCGGGAGCAGCTGTATTGATGACTGGTGGTCCTGGGGTCCCCGCTGTTCCTGGGAGAACACTAGGCAGGACCGGAGGATCGACTTTCCCAGGAATGAGCTTTTGTATGTTTCGTATATCATACTTTGACGGTCTGCCGACCTTTCCGGTCTTAAATGCGATGGCGCCGCCCATATCAGGGTTGCCCTCTCCAGGTTTAAAGAGATGCAGGAATTTGACATTCTCCAAGTCATACTTGGAGGGCCGCTTGTAGGAATTGCCATTTTGCTCTCTGAGACTCTCGCCCATTTTCAGCTTCTGGATGAAGTAGTCATACTTGGATGCACGGGATGCCAAGTTCTGTATGTGTGACTGGTTGGTTGGGGCCGGGTTGAGTGAGCTTTGTTTGTGGTCCATTCCAGGCGGAAATATCTGTCCCTCTGACCCTGTGGTGAGGGTCGGCTGGATGAGGGCAGCGCTCTTCTCTGGTGTCAATGTCATTTTGGAGTTGAGCACTTCAGGCTTGGTGTGCACAGGCCAGGGCAGCGTCTCCCCGGCCTTTAGCTTGCGGATGTACTCCTCATACTTGGAGAATCGAGCTCGACGGGTGGCCTCCTCGCTGCTCAGGGAGGAGGGATCTGAGGTAGCTGCTTTCAGCTTCTCAAAGCTGATCTTCTTGGCCAGCTCATCCCGAACCTGCTGGTCATCATAGCCAAACATGTTTAGGAACTCATTCATGGTGTTGGCGGCATAGTCGCGTAGTGCAGAGGATTCTCCTATACAAAAATACAAAGACAAACAGTTGGAGACACTTTATTTATGACAACGAATTGGAGAATAAGCACTTTTTATTTTAATATGTTTCTTGTTCTTGAATCAAGAGAATTCGAGCAAGACCCAGTAATAAAGACAAAATTAGGTAAAGGTGTAGTTTAAGGGGTAAAATTAATTCCGGACCATTAACTGTCATATAGGTCTAAAGCGGGGTCAGATGCACGAGCTAAACGAGACTATTTGGGTTAAAAGCTTCCCCTTATAAAGACCAAATTATAGCTCTTTCAGAGTCTGTTTGTGCTTGAGAAAAAGACACAAACCCCTCTGGCACTGATGCACTTAGTTCTTGGCTCTGATATAGTGTTTACCACAGCAGATGAATGCAAAAAATCTCATCTTGTCTCGGTTTGTCTGTCAGGAGATCTACCCTGATACAAGAACATGGCTCCAGATGACAACTTCACAGAGGTGTCGGATAAACTCCCTCTCCACCCTGCCAGGACCCCTGCCCTCCAGCAGACCTTTTCTCCATTTATTTGATTGCCTTTTTCATTGCTGGGCAAATGAGACGGTTAGAGGTAACATTAGCCACAGCCATGGTAATTAATACTAAAATATTTCAGCTTTGGTCTCATATTTCTGTGTTATTGCTAAATCGGTCTCTCGCCCATGCTTTTCACATCTCCTTCTCAGCATGTAAAATAATCCCCAAATTTCCATTGCTGCATTGGGGCTAGTCCTAGCCGTGCGACATCAGTATGAAAGGTGATCTAGGAGATCGAAAGGGCATGAAAAATTTAAGAGAAATGTATCAGGTATTTGAGAGGAAACTCCCTACACTTGCCGTGCATCATTTTAGCAGCTTCTGCTGTGTTTGAGCACTTAATTTCATCTCACGCTCAAAGGTTAGGGCTTTGTGGTCCCAACAGCTCTCACATTTTTTCCAATTCATCGCTGTCATGGAGTATTACTATCAACGTTACCAAATAGCACACAAATGAGGATTTACACTGTAGGTGTGAAATATAAACCCAAGTAATTAATAATTAACATATTTTCTTTTTGTATATACATATCTATAAAATGACTGGGAAATGTGGTATAAGCTGCAACCACATGGGAATTTATGCCTCTAATGCTTTAGAAAGTCATTAAACACCAAAGTGTACCATATTCATGAAAATGCCTGCTTCGTTTTGACAAAGTACACTCGTTTAATGTTAATTAGCCTCAATTTAATCACTGCTGAATCGTCCACAACAAAAAAAAAACACTAACTATAAAAATAATGAGCTATTATTACTTACTGAAGGATATTTAGCACTACTGTATGTCTCCCCAGAACTAACTTCAGTTTGGCAGAGCAAGGCTTCAGTCATAAATTTGGCATCCAGCGACTGTATTTTTGTATAGGTCATGACTGCTTAGAGAGGTTTTGTCGGGTCATGTGATTTTACACAGCTTTAAAGTCAGGACATGCTCTTTAATCTGTGTCCCTGAACGTTTTCCAAGGGCAGCAATCAAAGACACTCCTGCTGTAGGTAATTTGACATATTTCATCTGTACCTTTTTTTCAAACAGTTGGGAAACTCCCTTCATTTTCTGACAGAAATCCCCGACTCTGACTGTTATTGGTCTAAGATTAGCATTATTATTAGTGTCATAAGTCATCTGCAGGATATGCAATCAATCTCGAATTTGTACTATATTTTTAAGGGAAAGGCCAGACACAAAATGATCCACCCAGCTGTGCTTCTATCCATGGAATGTAAAGGTATTTAGGATATTTATATTATATCCTATTAACAAATATAAATAACATTGCATTTTTGCATTTGCATGACAACTTTCTCACATTCTTAGTGATAATTCACTCAAAACTGAAAGTTTTTTAATCATTTACTTACCCTTCACCTGTTAAACACAAAAGATGATACTTTGAAAAATGTTGGAAACCTCTAACCATTGACTTCCTTAGTATTTGTTTTTCCTACACTGTAAAAAAAAATCCTGGTTGCCTTAAATGTTTAAGCTGAATCAAATTAACCTTATGAGTCAATTGAACTTATATTATGTTAAACTGACTTAAAACAGCTTGCGTAACTTATAAAATTAAGTTAGAACATGATTAACTTAGTTTAATAAGTTACACTGACCTAAAAACATATGCTGTTAGGACTAATTGATCATATAATGTTTTACAGTGTATTAGTGGTTACAGGTTCCTAACATTTTTCAAAATATCTCCTTTTGTGTTCAACAGAAAAAGGTATGGGTGTTTAAATGCATAAAGGTATAGTAAGTACATTTTAAATTTTTGGGTGAACTATCGCTTTAAGGGAAACAAATCTTGTTTGATCAATCTATCGGTATTAGAGACTATGTCAATTGTACTACACACAAGTAAAGTAATAGCAGTAGCAACAGTAGTAGCAGGTGGTAACAGTAGACAGGACGAGAAGTCTAGCATGCCAGCGGGCGGCTCTGTATGTGTTTAATAGACTATCAGTGTCAGGAGAATGATTGGACTTAAACTGCACACATTATGCCAGGACCTAAGAGGAGATAACCTTTTAAAACAGCATGTAAATGAGTTTTCCCCCCTCATCCTTATCTCACACGCTCCAAATGATGTCATGTGCGTGTGGTTGGAAAGCCATGGCTTTGGGGGAAAGGTACGATTTGCCTGGCTGAACTCCCAGCACTCTCTCTCTCTCTCTTTTCCTCATGTCACTGGAGAGTACAAAAAGAAGTGCTCCTAATCTCGCCACTTCATACTGGCAAATTCCAGCCTGTGACAAAGCCCTTGTCTGTGTTTGAGGCAATTAAGGTACATTTTTCTCTCGTAGTGTGTGATAACAAATGGGCATTATATCTCCTTTCTGCTGACCAAACATGGCCAGGCTGATTCTCTCTTCATGCGCTCCAGAGGGGGTGATGATAAGGAAATACATGTTAGGATCTATATATATACTTATCAGGGGTCTTTTGACAAGACTATTAAAGCTGCACACTTAAATAGACATTTCTGATGCAGAATTTTAATTTATTTTATTTTATAATGTTCTAGCACTCTCAAATTTAATTGTAAACCTGGTATATAATGACAATAAAGGCTTTTGATTCTGATTCTGAAATGAACCCACTCGGTTTTGGACTATCAAACATGCATACTATTTATTTTCAGAAAATGGCAAATCAGTCATTTGACTTCAAATTGAGAAACAACTCTATAAACATCAAAATATTTGAAAAGTTGATGATATTAGCTTTAATTGATTAGCAAATTTACATTTAGATTTAACTTGTTAGCCAATGTGGCTAAATTTATACTATCAGTTTTGTTGACAAAGTTTAACAATCATCTTTGGCTCTTTTCATTTTAACCCCATAAAAAATGAAAACGTATTTAAAAATGTCTTTAAAATATGACAGTTTATATTATCGAAGTATTTTCAATGGAGTTTCTGCGCTCGCCTGCTGATCCTGACAGCGCTACTGGTTACACTAGCTTTCATCTCGTTTTATGCTTGAACAACTAATTGAATGCTTAAGGCCCAATCTCAATTCTACTTTTGTACCCCTGCCCCTTTCCCTTGGAACAGAGTGAAGGGGAAGGGCTTCAAAATTTACCCCTAAGAATTGGGACACCACTACAGCACCTGCACACTTCATCACATAGATCAGACGATCACGACTGCTGTAGTTACTCCAGTTGTGTTATTTTTTTGTATTTATCTTCAGGAAATCACTGAAGGCCTATATTATGTTATCATAACGATATAATGTGGTAATAAGATCGTAACTGTACTGTGCATTTACACCGTGGCCATATTCATCTATGTAAACACACAAAAACAACATTAAAATTATAGCAGACAGTGTAAAAAGCTCATTTCCAGCCACTAGACATTACTGACAGGGTATTCGAGTGTCATTGAGTGTCTGAATGTTGTGGGACTGCTGTACAGGAGTTAATACTAGGGATTATAGACAGCGAAATTTAGCGGTTTTTATTTTAGCGGGGGTTTTTTTTTAACATGACGGTAAAACACGAATGCGGTGATAAGTATATTAAAACGTGTGTGTTTGTTGTAAAAATACGATTTTTTTTTATGAAAAAATACTAATTTGTGGGTCTCCTTATTTCCGGGTGCAGCTAAGCTGCCATTGTAGCTGGTGTATTCTGGGAAACTTTCTTACCCCTCGGTTTCGACTATGGTCCTGAAAAATCTCAGTTCGAAGGGGTCCCTTCTAGCCCTTTCCCTTAGTCCTACACCTTCAATCTAAAGAGAATTGGGACACCTCTACCCCTTCACGTGAATGTGCAAAACGAGGGGTAGGAAAAGGAGAAGAGCTAAGGGGTATTGGGATTGTGCCTAAGTCTATTTAACTGAATGTATTGTAATTACATTACAACATCAATGCTGCAAAAGGAACCTTATGACATTGAAAAAATATCACATTAAGCTTTCACCGGAAGTTTAACATTGGCCGAAAAACACTAGCTGTGCATATAGCCCATTTGAAGACAATTTGAAGCTGTTTTAACTGTTTTACCTGCAATAAATTATCAAATTATATTCGTTATTTAGCAAAAAATTTATTTGCTTAATACTATTGGTTATTTTATGCTAAAATATATTTTGTGGAAATATGCAAACTCAAAATATGGTGAAATAATATTAATGTTC